>JACEVL010000610.1:0-300000 GCA_020284085.1 Aporrectodea caliginosa | reverse complement strand
ACTTGTATACGTGGTTAGAAAAAGTATTGAAACTCACGTGACGGTGACTGATATAGTTGTGCAACCTTACTGTTTACATGTTCCGAAATTTGTGCATGTAGCCTGTCTTATGATATTATAGGACATTTGCAAAGGTTCGAATTCTTCTGGGTGCGACGCACCCACTGAACTTTCTCTCTGGGTGCATTCGCACCCAAGGCTCATAGAGATTCGGCGCCTATTATGATAGCCAATGCATTTCTTAAATTGTTGCACAGTGGGTAATAATAATAACAGTGAATTCAATTTATGTGGCGCCGTAACCAGCCGTATATTATATATAAGGGCGCCTATTGGGTACAGGTGGCAGATAATTCCATATGTTATATATAGGGTATATATTATATATATAAGTCTTATATATATATGTAATATATAATATATATATACAAGAAAAATTTTCTGAGGATCTTTTGCAATGGGTATACGGACATCCGGTGCGCGGATAAAGTAGACCTAATTAACAAAGGGCGTCAGAATCAGTTTCTCTTGGAGTCAATACATGAACAGTGAACACATTAATTTGCAGTTTATTAAGTAGAAGCCTATATGATATTGCAATACGCAAGATATGCATAGGTCGTGGAATAGAATAGCAATTAATGGGGTTTTTGGCAACAAATATGCAGTGCGTGGCAACATCCCAAATGTTTTTGAAGATTGTTGGCAATACGAATTGTGTGCTCTATCCATGTACATGTATACGGTGTCGATTGATCAAGATACAGGAATTGAACTGTCTTGGAGTTGGGAGGGCTTAACCCTCCATTCATTTTTCAGCCCCTTCAGTCAATCCCCCAAAAATTACCTTGATGGGGGTTAAGTTAACCTTTCACACAGCACAACTTTTAGTTGTTCAATGTATTTTCATTCATACCACTTCAGTGTTTGTTAGGTCATAATTTTTGTTACAGCTAGAAATCTTCTGAAAGTAAAACTTATGAGGTTTACAATAAGTATTCCTCGCTGTTCGACTTATTTTACACAGCTATAAGAATCGAGTATACCCGCACCCACTACTACTAGCACGTATACCGATTTTAGGTATAGACAAGAAATTCTGTTTGAGACACCCGGACATTTAAGATTTGTACATACCCCCCTTGTACATACATTACATCCTTCTCAGATATGTTGGGCCCTCCATTTCAAAGGAATGGCCATTGAGCCTCCCATGTAGCTGATTCGCCAGTACTTGCCAGTAGGGGTAAGCGTTCTTGCATTAGGTATATAAGTTGCTATATAAATGGCCATTTACAACTGCCGTACAATGGGCTCGGAGCGCCTCTGATTATGCTTCTTTAAGGGGCGCTATATAAAGTTACTCTTGCGAAATGAAAGAATGAATCCGGACATGTAAGAATTTTTCAACCCTCCCTCCCCATTTTTAATTTGACAATCTCAACCCTGTCCAGATATAAAAACGTTAATGTCGTCCGCAGATTTGATCAACTCTAGTTGTCTTGAAGTACTAGATTTGTCATAGATACAATTCAAGAACTGTTGTGAGCCTATTCTTGTAAGGCGCCATATAAATGGTCATTTACATACATAAAACTACAGCTACCATGAAGGAGTTTGTACAATGAGAGCGAAACACGGGAGCTGTTATATTTTGCCCCCCAATATTTCTGAAATATTTCATCAATATAATAATAATCGCTTAGCGACAGCTGGTTCTATCAGCACTCAGTAATAAAGCAATTTTGTTCAGATGACATCTTAAATTGCTACCATTACAGTGTGAAAATTCAAAAAATGTTAGATGGGGAGGGGTCATTTCTCCTTGCCAAACCCCTCCCCTAACTCAAACACGACTCAAACTACATGTTAGCTACGAGTGACAGCTGGTTCCTATCAGCACTCAAATTATAGAGCAATTATTTTTCAGATGACAGCTAAAAATGCTACCATTACAGTGTGGAAATTCAAAATGGTTTAGATGGGGAGGGGTCACATCTCCTCCCCCCCCTCCCCTAACTCAAACACGACTCAAACTACATGTTAGCTACGAGTGACAGCTGGTTCCTATCAGCACTCAAATTATAGAGCAATTATTTTCAGATGACAGCTAAAAATGCTACCATTACAGTGTGAAAATTCAAAAACTATTTAGATGGGGAGGGGTCACATTACCTCCCCAAACCCCTCCCCCAAACTCAAACACGGCTCAAACTACATGTTAGCTACGAGTGACAGCTGGTTCCTATCAGCACTCAAATTATAGAGCAATTTTTTCAGATGACAGCTAAAAATGCTACCATTACAGTGTGAAAATTCAAAATTTTTAGATGGGGAGGGGTCACATCCCCTCTCCAAACCCCTCCCCCCAACTCAAACACGGCTCAAACTACATGTTAGCTACGAGTGACAGCTAGTTCTTATCAGCACTCAAATAATAAAGCAACATTTTTTCAGATGACAGCTAAAAATGCTACCATTACAGTGTGGAAATTCAAAAAATTTTAGATGGGGAGGGCTATTATTTAACCGTATGCATAGCCTATACGTGTAGGGAGCCTATATATATAGTAGGGCCTATTATACAGTGCGCAATATTCATATTATCAACAACGAAGATAGAATGAAGAGATGAATGAACGCAGGTCTATATAGGGTATACCAACTGATAATGAATCAAATAAATTTAAACCAAATTTAAACTGATTTTACATTTTACAGTAGGCAATTTGCGTGATATCACGATAATTATGTTTTCGCATTGTATGGCAAATCTAAAACACAGAGATATATTATAATTGGACAGCTTTTCGTTATTTTATATCAGCTTGTAAACATGCAGGACGACAAAGGACGATATATAATTGTGAAAGACCCTTAAGAATAACCTCTTGCAATGTGATATGGTGTATGATTTGTATGCAACTATGCATGCATGGGTGCACATGGTCACTTACTCGTAGTCATGCGGAGCGTCGAGGATTGAGAATAGGTTATAATTATACTAATGTAGATTTATAAAGTCTGAGCTTGTCGTGTGATTGCATGTGTAACACCATCGTAATGTCTTTTGCGTTACGTACTGACTCTACATAAAGACAAGAATTCAATAAACAATGAGGTTTTCTTTAGCAGTTCTTCATTGGCGTGCATGAGTCTAAGTCAGAGGTCGAAGTGGGAAACAAGAGGTGCCGACATGGATATAAGAACCATTCCCCACCGTTATGGATTTCTCGCCTGGAGAAGTAGGCCTGCCAGTACGCTTTGAGCCGGCCAGGAGAGGTGCCGGTATGGCCCACCGTTTCATTCCGTCACACATCGAGAACTGGTCTAAGTTTTTGGAAAGTGTTTTAGCTTGTAAAAGCAGTTGAAAGGCATAGCTGATAGTAACCCAAATATCCATAAATTTCCGGTGTAGAAAACACGACTTCTTGATGTATGCATACGTTTACTGAAAACGTTTTGCAGTCAGCAACCCATATAGCTTCGTATAATTATGCAGATTGACCTTATCATCCCGGCTCGTAATTTTCCTTCGCATATAAATACGTCGAAGTCCAACAGCGAAAAGTAACAGGCCAGCGAGACGCAAGACAGCCTAGCGGATTCTAGCGGATTCTAGCGGATTCCGTTTACACGCTGCAGACGACGGCTTCCCGCCGTCCGCGTGACGTCATGCTGCGTCGAAAGGTTAGGCCTCGATTCCATCAACGCAAAACGAAGAAGCGAGTTAGGTGGCCCGCAGAAACGACGGAAAAGACAAATGATTGGTCCGTAAAAAGATGGCGGTGGCCGAACCTTGACCTACAGCCGCGGCCTTCGTGCTGGAGCTTATAAGGCCGACGTGCAGAGTGTGCATAGGTCTCGGGTTCGACTTCTGATCGATTTCTTGTGGGTATATAGTTACAGTAAGCCGGACAAACAGCAAGTGAAAGCGGAACAGGGAAGTTAAAATGAGGCGATGAATATCATGAATACTGATGATGATGATATTCGTTTATTTCAAAATAAGTTGACACACCGCAACTTAGTACAAATAAGAAAAGGAACTCGCCTACGCTAGTCTCCTGATGTTAAGTGTCATTTTGAACAGATGACAATGTCAAGATGGCAAACACTGCCCAGGCAACCGTGTATTTTGGAATAGTGAATGATTGATCATTGATAAGCGTGAAAGGCAACGAGAGACAAGTGATGGTTGTTGTGTACATGGCCTAATCACGAATCCTCTCGCGTCTTGCGAAACTATGGAGCTGCAGCCGACAAAATTATTATGAAAAGGTTGACCACGCTGTTTTTGTGTGTGCTTGCATATATATACGTTTATCTAGATTAACTCTCTCATACGAAATCTGCAAACAAACGTAGAACTTGGAAAATAAAAAAAACTTTAAAACAATTACAAGAAACGTTACATGTATGTCGTCTGAATTCTAAAAATCAGGGTCACCGTGTCTACTCTAGACACAGCCAATATAGATCGGGATACCATAACACGAAATGCATAATAGATAGGCCTATTATTATACTTGAAAAACTGCACATATCGTCTTTACTCTTTAGTTAAATAACAGTTAGAGCTCTACAATTTCACTTTTTTAAAGCGTAAAGAAATCTCTCTGCTTTCCGAATAGATAGATGCACATCAAGGCTCTCTGCAAAGCTGCCGAGTGTTGATAATGTATACAAGTCTGCGAGCATCTATCATGGTAAGTGCACCATGGATTCGTTCTGCGATCGTCTCTCGACCATAAACGAGTTGACCGGTCCTTCTGAACGTTCTGCATCGTCAGCCACGTTTAATGTTCCTTCGAACCATATAGCTTCCACTTAAATTCAGGAGATTGTAATGTAACGTAATTTACGGATTTCTAAAGCGCCTCTCCCAGTACAACCTATAAGTCAGAGGCGCTGCCAGTGCGAAGAGCCCACGAGAAAAGAAAAGCCTTATAAGACGACGGGCAGGGGCAGCATTACCACCAGTTAAAAATCATGGAACGAGTCATAGAGGGAAGATCATTCCAGGGCATGCATGGGGCCAGCCGATGCATATGCACGATGCTGGGCAGAGATTGCATAGATAGCAAGAAGTGCAGTTCACTTTCAGATCTTGTGCTGCTATGGCGAAGTGTATAAACTTCGGAAACCCTATATATGAGAAGGGGTTAACATAAAATTGACCGGTCTGACGACTCTCTGCACGGTTGGACCCGGTTTTAATGTCTTGATTATATTATATTTGTATGTTTGTATATTCTATACATTTCACATAGCATTTTAAACCACCCGTCAAAGCGCTCCCATGCAGGCCTAACTGGTGTTGAGGTCGTCAAGAACAGCGAGATCATCCTCACCTGTGGACTCCGACTCTTACATACACGTAGCCCTATGCACTTAAGAAACGGAGTCTCAGCAGAGTTTTATGATACATACGCGTCCAGATGAAATTGAGGTTACTTGCCGTGTTGCCTATGGCTGCAGCCGCTGATGATTTCGTAATGTTTCGGACAAGATGAGAGAAGATCGATAAGCGCCAATGCAGCGGAACAGCAACGCCAAGGAACAAGCGAATGATAGACAAGAGAGAGCATGCGCGCGAGAGACAGAGAACGAGAGAGAGAGAAAGAGAGAGACAGAGAGACAGAGACAGACAGACAGAGACAGACAGAAAGAGAGAGACAGAGAAAGAGACAGAGAGAAGTAGAAAAGAGAGAGAGACAGAGAAAGAGACAGAGAGTGACAGAGAGTGACAGAGAGACAATAGAGAGACAGACAGACAGATACAGAGAGAGACAGACAAAGTGACAGAACAGACAGAGAGCGAGAGAGTGACAGAGACATGATAGATACAAAGAAAGAAAGAGAGACAGACAGACAGAGGGAGAGACAGGAAGTGATACAGACAAACATAGACGGACAGAGGCAGACAGACAGAGAGCGAGAGAGACAGAAAGACATGCAGACACACACCGACATACCGACAGAGTGAGAGAGACAAACAGAGACAGAGACAGAAAGAGACAGACTGACAGAGAGACAGAGAGAGAGAAACAGAGAGAGAGAGCGAGACAGACAGACAAACAGACAGACAGAGAGACCGGTTGGATGCCGTGATCGTCGTCGTCGTCTCTTTATCTTCTGTGTAGGCAATTACGAGAGGGAAGGTGCAGTGATAACCTCTCGAGGGTCTTTTGCCTTCGGTCAGTCCATCTATGATCCAGTGTGTGTATAGAAACGACGGCCATGTGGGCCTTTAACGACTGAAAGCTCCATGCAGCGCTTTCATCTATGTACGTACATGTATGTATGTATGTATGTATGCATGTATGTTTGTTCGTTTGTATGTATGTATAACTCTGTAAATATATGTGCATGTGCATTATACATACATACATACATACATAAATAAATACATACATACATACCTGATGAAATGAAAAGATCAACAGTTACACCTATATTCAAACAGGGTAATAAAGAGGACCTAACGAATTATAGACCTATATCTATATTGCCCTATTTCTCGAAACTACTAGAAAAAGTTATGTACCAAAGACTATATAACTACATATCTAAAACAAATATTCTACACCCCTTGCAACATGGATTTAGGCCTGGCCATTCAACTTCAATGCCACTGATAAATATACAGGATAAGATAACTCAAGCCATTGATAAGAATGAATATTCTATAGGAATATTTCTAGATCTAAGCAAAGCATTTGACACCATAGACCATAATATACTAATAAAAAAGCTGGAAAATTATGGAGTCCGGGGTATCCCTCTTTCTTGGTTTAAGGATTATCTTACTCATCGGCAACAGCAAGTCAAATGCAATGGCACAACATCAAAATTTAAATTAATCAAATTTGGAGTTCCTCAAGGATCTATACTGGGTCCTCTGTTGTTTTTGATATATATTAATGACCTTCCTAATACATCCTCTATCCTCAATTTTGTACTGTTTGCAGATGATTCCAATGTCTTCTTCTCACACAAATCTTATGATGAAGTATTTCGAATCCTTAACCAAGAACTCTTACTAGTGTCAGACTGGTTCAAAGCAAATAAACTATCTCTTAATTTGGCAAAAACTAATTATATTCTCTTCTGCTCTCATAGGAAATCAACCCCACAACAGAAAGGAAAAGTCCAAATAGACACTACTGACATCCCACAAGTAAAATCTGTAAAATTCTTAGGAGTCTACGCAGACCAACATCTTACCTGGAACATTCATATTGAGCAAATAGCACTAAAAATAGCCAAAAATATAGGAATAATAAATCGAATATCTTACCTGCTACCTACTAACATTATGCTCACCTTATACTATTCTATGATTTATCCATACATTGCCTATTGTAACATGATATGGGCATCAAACTACAATTCTCGACTCCACAGAATAAATGTTTTGCAAAAAAGAGTTGTTAGATTAATAGCTGGCTCCCCTTATAATTCTCACACTAAGCAATTATTCATGCAGCTCGGTATTCTAAAAATTGCACAAATCAAACAACTGCAGATCAATGAATTCATGCATAGATATACTTACAACACACTGCCTAGCTCCCATGCCAACTTCTATAGCCTAGCTTCGGACATTCACTCACATAATACAAGAATCTTAGCCTCATACAGAAGTGAATTTGCACGTACAAACACTCGTAAATTCTCGATCAGATGTGTCGGCCCAGTGGAATGGAACAGAATACCCCAAGACCTTCGCAGTATCTCAAATCTAAAGCTATTTAAACATCAGTTACGCCTATGGTTAATTCGTCAGAGCGATTAGTTGGGTTCTAACCCCTTATTCTGTTTATTTTTGCTTAGTTAAGGTTTAATACTTTGTACTAGTACGTTAAAAATTGTACATGTACTTTACTTATATCATGAATGCTCTGTACTAGATACATCTGGATAACCTCTGTTAACCATCTAGCAACTGACTGCGTATATAGGTGCCCTAACCAGCGGGACCCTGGTCCCTTCTGGGTTCCCTTTTGTTACCAACAGATTTTTCTTCTTTGTACAGCGAAATGTTAATTTGCCAATGTTTGGAACAATAAATTGATGGTTATGGTTATGGTTATACATAAATACATACATATATACATACATACACACACAAGCATACATGCATTAATCCATAACTATATATACGTAAATACGGCCTTGTCTATAGCAGGTCCGTATCTAAACAAGGTCACAGGTTCATCGGCCTTGTCTGTAGAAATAATACTTCAACGGACAAAACACCTACACAAACACAGCTTAAGGTGAATAGTTACAACCCATGCGGCTGATGTTGACGACCACAACAAGTGGCAGATACATCGTGAAAATACGTCAGATTTCCTTTACCTCGCCACAGATTATTCCAACATAATACGAGCAAGTGCAGTGGTTACTACCGCTTCGATCCTTCGGTGGTGAGGATATCTGGAAGAACATATAAGCACCGGATTGGAGAAGGATTGGTAGAACAGCATCGAAACGTGAGGATGACTATGAAAAATAAGTCCATTGGGTTCATAGGAGACGAATATCGTACAGAACCTCATCTGGACTGGAGTGGCCATAAACCAACCAACACAGAACGTTTTGGAAACTTTCAGAAAACAAGTGCATCAGGTCTATTACTCTTGTACTACATGCGTACATAAAATGTGTGAAAGAGAAGTGGACTGAAGTGGACCTGTTTGCTGTTTGTTAGACGTGTTTCGGATGACCTTTGGACCTTTTAATTTTCCGGTTCTTTTGTGATCTTTTAATATTTTACCTGTCTTGCTAAGCACAATAAGTTTTGATGAGCTCTTTACTTTCCCAGATTAGGTGGTTTGATTAGCTTTTAACTGTTCGCTTTTTTCGGTGCTATGACAATTCGGCGCAAGACAATTCGGCGACTGACAATTGGGCGCGGTCAATTCGGCGCAAGACAATTCGGCGCATGGACAGTTCGGCGCAAGACAATTCGGCGCCTTTTGGTAACGCTTCTATTTTTTTTAGCTTTTTGACCGATGACTCTACTCCCATTTCTAGTTACAGTTTTAGATCTATCACCAACAATTAAGGCAATGTAGGCTAAAGCTACAATAACAAATGTGTTTGAATCTTAATACTAGGGTTTAATTTCACGCATTAAGTATAAATAACGTACACAAATTGGCGGAGTGATATAGGGCTAGATGTAAAGTTGGTTCATTTATGCTGGCCCACCCTGTGTAAGCTATATCTGGTCAATGATTGTGTATTAAAAGTTAGAAATATTTACTTCTCTAAATCATTAGTAACTTTAGTATTTTATAGAAATACAAATATAATTGTATACTATGCAAGAAAACTAGTAGTCATTTAAAAGTCTTGGAATTTAATAATTCTCTACGAAGTTAAAAAGTGTAGGCTAAGCCTACAAGGCAATGTTGTGAACTTGTGACAACAAGTTGAACAACCGCGTAAGAATGACGCTAGATCACGATTTTCGTAATCATTCACCACAGCTTGTATATATACGCTTAATTACATTTCACATCTACTATGCTTTAAACCAACTTCTTTTTAAAGGTCAATTCAAATAACAGTAGGCCTATAATAAATATTTACATTTACAGTTGGGCCAATACAATCTGGTTTTGTGCGGAAATATAGCTGCGCCGAATTGTCTTTCGCGCCAAATTGACCGCGCCGAACTGTCTGTCGCCGAATTGTCTTGCGCCGAATTGTCTGGACACCCTTTCTTCATAAACAATGTTGCTATTTTTCCATGAAGGGAAGAGGTGAAGCCTTAACTCTTTTCAAATAAGTCCCTGACTATAATCCATGTATGTTGGTACTTGGTACCTACTACCTACGTACGTACGTATGTGTATTGTATGTATGTATCAGGACACTTAATATAACGCATTTTAAGTATCTCACAAAAACGCTTTCACTGCTCTATAGCTTATAATGTTAAATGTCATTTGCAACTAGACCATTGCATCAGATAGCAAAACAATGCACAGTAAACTAGATAAAGAGTCACCAATGGTGGATCTTCTCATACAGTTGACAGATGGCATGGATGCAGTGATCCCGTCCTTATAAGCAAAAAACAACCATCAGGCGCCATGTTAATCTATAGGATATTTTCAAACAAAGAACCGGTACGGCGTTACGGTCGTCAAAAAAGAAACCGGAACGCCGTTCCGGTCCCAACCGATATCTGTACAGATGTTCAGAATCTCTGGACATGTAACTGATGCGTACTTGTATGGTACAATGCATGTATGCACATGCATGTATTTGTCTGTGTATGCATGTATTTTCTCTGCGGTCCTGATGAACCATGGCCACTTACTGCATATATTTTACTTCCACCTAAAAGACCCCTGCAATATACCCTGCGACCGCGATCGCACGACCATTGTCTACCTCTTGCAGACAATCTACAGCGCAAGACTATTATAGTTCGAATGTTGTACTCTTTGTATTTGGCTATTTATAAAGCGCTTCTCACAGCAAAAGCCTTTCAGAAGCGCAAACATCTCAATGCAGTAGTTTAACGGAAAGGTGATATTGACAGTTAATTGTTATTAAGACGTATACGTACACCAGAGTGCGGATAGACAATTGGTTTAATAAAGAATATACTTACTTTTTATGTGTTAGCGCATGTACCTGTACTTATGCATCTGTCTTTGTGTACGCATGTCTTTGTATGTGCTTATGTATGTGTCTATGTATGCACCTATATAGGGAGTGACATGAATCGGAAAATGTCAACGAGTGCGTTATATTCCTCGATCTAAAGATCTAGGGTTGTCTTTGATTTGCCGCCCTCTGTCCCCAGGTGCATCCACAGGGCCTTAGACAAGGGCCATCTGGCTTCCTTAGGGGCGATGACGTCCCCTCCAGCTGCAGACCCAGACCCTGAGTCCCCCTACAGCCCCTCTCTCGATCCCTGTCGCTGCCGTAGATCCATAATCGACCACTCACGACGACTGAAGGGGTTATCACCCCGAGATAACAAACCCCTGGTCAACACAAGTCGCCCTTAAATCCTTATCTGGCCAATATGAGCAGGCACCTGCAATACACGAATACGTATGTATTCATGCATGTCTGTATATATATATATATGCATGTATACATATTATATATATATATATATAATTGTACATTTGTATATATGCATATGTATATCTGTATGTGGTACCAATATATATATGTGCATATACATATATATATATATAATACAAATGTGTGTATATATATATATATATATATATATATATATATATATATATATATATATGTAGATATGCATGCCGTATGTACGTATATATTCTTATTTTATGCAGTTCAGACGACTTGATCGGATTCCATTAGGATCCCATTATTGCATTACAGTTTTGCTAGATGTCGCCAACCAGCGGAGGCCAATGTAGGGCAGAGGTTAAAGGGTCGGGTCAAGGGAGTTGTCCAATGAAATGTCGCAATCCTTCAACGCAGGTCGTTACTCCTGATAGGACATTCTGCAGTCGGCGATCGTCATTGTCAGCAACGAAGGCGATGACTTAATTGGTCTTCGGTCGGCTTCTGTGGCTTTTAAAACGACCGCCTATTAAGTTAGGTCGTTTTAGGTCATTTTAGGCATGGTAGGAATTTCAAGACGGTTTGCCAGTTAACGGTTTAACTTAAGACTGGAATGGTTATAGGAATGATGGTCATGATGCTACAAGCTCAAGTCTTTTTGCTTTAGTCGTGGCTCGTGGCTGGGAGTGCATGGGACAGGTCTGAGTAGGTTCTTGAAGGGGCGCTATATAAATGCGCAGAATGAACGAATGAACGATTATGATTATGACGATGATGACGATGACGACGACGACGACGACGAATGATGATTATGATGATTATTATTATTATTATTATTATTATTATTATTATTATTATTATTATTATTATTATTATTATTATTATTATTATTATTATTATTATTATTATTTACCCGAGGTATCTATAATCCCTCAGGTGTCAGATATTAAAAAGCAATGTTTACTCTGGAGTGGCCATCCTTGTCAAGATCTGGAAGAACAAAAGTGCTGTGGAACGCAACCGCGTTGAAACGTTGGATTACAACAGACAGACGCTGGAACAAGAAACTGGTTTCTCTTGTGTCGCCCGAAATTTGGCCCAAGAGACGACCCAGGTCGGCAAGAAAGGCCAGTCCCTTGGCGTTAAGTGGTCCCATGGTTTCAAAAGCCAATGGGACAAAGTGGTAGGATTGCATCAGTTGGCTGTATTTAGCATTTTTTCTGGCTTCAGCCAGTTCAGCAGCTCCTCCCGGCTGGTTGGAGGTTGTGGACAAGTAAGAAGGGGCCAATGTGTCCGCAACTGTGACGTCCCAGGTCAAGCAGCGACCCGAGCGCCACGGAATCAGTGTTAGGCCGTCTGGTCTTTTACCATCAGACCTTGACAAACCCGGAGGTTCTTTAACCGCCGGGATGCCCGCTTGAATGAGACCTCTGCAGATTAGGTCATTCAGGACCGCGTGTCGGGCTTGTCGGCCCGGGCCTAGGCGGCACGATAGGCCGTGCGAGCCTTCGGCGGTCACCAGAGTGCCACATGGGCAGCTGTGTGGATGACAAATGACGGTACCTAGACGGAGGCCCACCGCTATTCGAACCGCCTCGTCATCCAATCTGAGACCACATGTACTTATGGGTAAAGCAAACAGCCAGTCACCTGCATGAGGTGCTGAGACTGCTTTCAGACGTGCTTGATGGTAATCACTAGTGTGAAAGTGGTCAAGCTCGGTTATTGTCTCTGCAATAATAGGTTTGTCCCAAAATGACTGCTTATGAGGAAGCTCATATTATTATTATTATTATTATTATTATTATTATTATTATTATTATTATTATTATTATTATTATTATTATTATTATTATTATTATTATTATTATTATTATTATTATTATTATTATTATTATTATTATTATACTTACGATGATGATGATGATGACGATGACGTTGACGATAACGATGACGATGACGATGACGATGATGATGACGACGACGACGACGATGATGATGATGATGATGATGATGAATATGATGATTACGATTGTGATTATATGCTGATATCTTTGGTGAAGATGTGATGTGATCCCGATGATGCTGAACTTTGTGAAGTAGTAGGAGTAAGTAGCTGCTTTAGTTGTGTATACTATAGTAGTCATTGTGTTGTTGTTGTTGTTGCTGTTGATGACGATAACAATTGCGTTGCGCAAGACAATGCCGATGATCATGATGATCATGATATGATGATGATGACAAATATGATAAGGATGACGATGACGATAATGACAGCAATGTCAGTACCGATGATGATTGTGATGATGATAACGAAGACGATGATTATAATGCCGATGATAGTGATGATGCTGATGGTGATGACGATGATGAAGCCGACGATAATGACGATATGATGACGACGACCACAACGATGATGACGACTACGGCGATGATGATGGTATAGTTGTGGCAGCGGATCTTGTGACGACGACGAGGATGATGATGATGATGACGAAGATCTTAATGGCTGTGCTGGTGGTGATGATGATGGTGGCGGCGACGACAATGATAGGCCGAGTTCGTCGTGACTGGTGCCTGCTTGCCGCTTGCGTCTGAAGGCGAGATGGCGTGGCCTGGTGCGTTTATGTAGTGTTCCCTTCTCGAGAGGTATAAGGAGGGTGCCTCCAGCGCAGTCGTCCTCGGTCCCTCCCTCACGCCGCCGCCGCCGCCGCCGCCGCTTTCCAACCCACCGACTCCGTATACGTAAGCTTATGCTGGTCGGCCTGTAATCCTCTCAATTGGCGCTCTTGTCCTCGGCCGATCCATTAGGTAAATTGTACGATAAGGTACGTTAAATATTATGCAGGGCGTGATGAGGACGAGGAGAGGGGTGGGGCTGGAGAGGAAGGGGTCGGAGAGGGACGTTGAAGAACGGGAAGAGAGGAAAGAGGAGGAAGTGGAAGAGGAAATGGAGGCGAAGGAGACGGAGGGAGAGGGAGGGATTTCGTACCAAGCAGGAGGAGGAGAAGGAAGAAGAAAATCAGAGAGCGGAGAACGGAGTGGAACACAGTGGAATGAAAGGAGAAAGAAGGAGAAAGAAGAGAGAAGAAAGAGAGAGACAGAGAGACAGAGACAGAGAGAGGGAGAGAGGAAGGGAGGGGAGGAAAATAAGAACGAATAGTAAGATCAGTAAGCTGGATTGCAGGAGGAGAGGAGGTGGAGGGGTGGGCCGAGGAGGCGGCGAAATGTATGAGAGGGTGGTTTACAAAGAGCATGTCCTGCAAATGACGTCTTATCAGTTGTATAGACTACTCTTGACGCACCTACCTGCTAGGCATCAGACCGGTCTCCTCACCGACCCCCGGCTCCTCACTCAACTATCCACCGATCCCGATGGAAGCACGCCGAGTCAAGGGCCTCTCTCCGGGTGACACGGGCGACCACCGATGCCTCCAGTGCCTACGCTCGAACAATTGCCAGCTATATATACACTTCTCGGCAATTATTGCCAATCATGACGATTTCAACGCCGAGGCAATAACTCGTCGTGTTTTGAGTTAGGAAAACCTGCTGCTGCTTTGAGTAATTATTTATTTATTTATTTATTTATCTGTTGCAAACAATTGTACTGAGCTCAAGGTCAATCATTCTAAACATGGGGCGCGATTAAACTGTGCGAAAAATTAATCCAGGGTCTGTAGCGAACATGGGCGTATTTAGGGGAAGGTTTACGGGTTCAACCCCCAAATAAGTTTCCGAAAAATGTTTATATGCTTTTACATGCGAAATAGCAAAAAACCTGAACTTCTGCGACCATTTCCAATGGAAAACCCCCCGAAATCTTAAAACTCCCTTCGAAATATTTTTCTGGCTACGCCCATGGTAGTGGAATCCTTTCGGCAGACTCGGACCCACAGTTGTTGGAGTATAGTTACCGAATAAACTACCATGCTGCATATTAAAGATTAGTTATAATATAGGTAATAGAAAATCGATGCGACATGGCACTAAATATCACATTATTCACGATAAAATCCAATTAAATCGCATTGTTGATACGCTGCTTTATAAAAAAATACCTAAATTTTATACCATAAGAAACAATGGCATGTTTTACCATACCATTGCCGGCTTAGTTGGAAGTGGTGTAATATATGTATACCATAGCTTACGGAATAAAACATCCATTATTGGAATTCTCTCCCTGCATGTGACTGTTCATGTCATTTCGTCCTCAAATTAAAACGTTTTCCTTCCGTATACTATATCTTTTACTTATCCAACATCCAGTATAGATATGAACATTACCATATCTATAATAATCTATAGGCTCCTTTATTATTACCATAAGTTACGCACTTTTGTCGTTGGCTGCGTTATGACAGCCAGTTTTGAATAAACGAAAATACAATATGATACAATACAAACACTGACATGTCTCTCTGTCTTACGGACTGGTATTCTGGATCTTGACCTGATTACGACTTGGTTCTGTTGCTCCATCGATCGATACCTTGTGCATTAGACAGCGACGCAATAGTAGTTACCAATTACAATAATATTATATCCAGTATTTAGATTAAATATTAAATTGAATGCTTCGATCATATTTTGGCAACGTCTCTCGAACTACATCGTTGAAGAATGAAGAGATTTCTACTGACATATCAAAGCCTCGAAATGCATCCCAAACTGATCTTTGCCATAAAGATTTTCCTCTTATAAGGGAACAACTTCTGATAGTAAGTAACACCACGCTACCTTCTTGTAAATTTTTGCCTAATTTACGGACTTAAGGTTGCGAATCCGCTTGAAATTTAAAACTTGACAGGAACATCAATTTGGTGATACTACCGCGGGAGTACCGCCTAATTTTGGTTCAGTAGAATTCGTGTGACTTATTAGGACTACACGTTTACTACACAACACACACACACACACACACACACAAACATGCACATACACACACACATACACCTACACACACACACACACCTACACACACACACACACACACACACACACACACACACACACACACACACACACACACACACACACACACACACACACACACACACAAACACACACACAACTATGGAAAGCAAAGGACCGGACTTGAAAACGCACACGCACAAACACACCCAAACTCGCACAAGCAAACACACATAATTATTATACACACAAACAGGCAGAAAGACACACAACCACATGCACACAAACTCATACAACCAAACACACGTATACACACAAACACAAAAACACACAGACACACACATACACACATGCACTCATACAAGGTGTCTGTTGGTGGATTGCGGATGTGTTTGACCGTCTGTGGAGAGATGCTTCAACCTCGAGGCCACACGCTTCTGCATAAGTAGTGTTCCTACAGAGGCGCATAAACAAAGCGCCTTACCTTTGCATCCTATGCATATTCTACATTATGCACGTGCATATACGTGTTCTTGTACTGTTGCCAGTAACTCGTCCGCGCCTTTGCCTTTAAATACGGCCGCCTCCGCCGCCGATCGAGTAATTGCAGGCGAACAGAGAGGCGCAGATAATAATCCAAACAGGCGAGTTGCAATGGGTAAATTACGACGAGTGCTGCTCGAAGGGTGGGACACTGCGGGTGGATAGGAGAGGGAGGTTGTTACGGGAATGGTCTGGCGGTACGTTCGAGTACCTTGTGTGTTGGTGGCGTGTCTGGATGGCTGGTTGGCGCCAACGGACTCTTGACTCCGTTCAATGCTAGCCAAGTGTTAAATGTTGAACACTAGAGACCCGCACCGCAGCCAGTCAGCTGCCGAGTATACATGTATGTTGTAGGGTGTAGCTTGGTTGGCGTTGGAGCGTATGTCCAAATATATACGGCGTCTGTTTAGCCCTGTTGGACCAACAGCGGCGGCACGCAGCACCAGATGCAAACACTGTGAGTGTTCTCTCTCTGCCAGAGCACAATAGACTCCGTCGTCATCGACGATGGTGATGATGGAAAAAAGAGGGAGTCATATTCGCCTGCGTTTGCTTTGCCCTCTGTCTCTACTCGCTTTATGGTGTTGTGTTTGATGTTAACTACGTCCCTGCCTCCTCTCCTCCTCTTCCTCCTCTTCCTCCTTCTACTCCCTTTCCTCTCCTCCTCCTCCTCCTCTTTCTCCTCCTCCTCCTTCCTACTCCTCCTCCTGCTCCTCCTCTTCCTCATCTTCTTCTTCCTCTTCCTCCTCTTCATCCTTCTCCTCTTCTCCTCTTCCTCCTCTTCTTCCTCCTCCTCCACTTCCTACTCTCTCTTTCTCATCCTCCTACTCCTCTTCCTCTTCCTCTTCCTCCTCTTCCTCTTCCTCCTCTTCTTCCTTCCTCCTCCTCCTCCTCTTCATCCTCGTCTTCCTCCTCCTGTTCCTCCTCTTCTTCCTCCCTCCTCCTCTTCCTCCCCTTCCTCATCCTTCTTCATCCTCGTCTTCCTCCTCCTGTTCCTCCTCTTCTTCCTCCTCCTCCTTCTCCTCCACCTCCTCCTCATCTTTTACTTCCTCCTCTTCTTCGTCCTCCTCCTCCTCCTCTTCCTGCTCTTCTGTCAATCCACCCCTCTGATTAAGGCAGCCGCCGTATAAGAACCCTTAGACGACTTTATAAAACTCTCGAAGGCGTGTTGAACAGATTTATGGGTTTCTGGTTCTCTGCATTCACCCGCTCGTTCATACGTTTATACAATGTACATCCTTCGTTCTTTATTTCTTTCCATCCATTATCTATCCATAAGTAATTATAGCATTCACTTATCTATCCATCCATCCATAAGTAATTATAACATCCATCCATCCATCCATCCATCCATCCATCTATCCATCCATCCATAACATAAGTAACATAACATCCATCCATCCATCCATCCATCCATCCATCCATCCATCCATCCATCCATCCATCCATCCATCCATCCATCCATCCATCCATCCATCCATCCATCCATCCATCCATCCATCTATCCATCTATCTATCTATCCCATCCATCCATCCATCTATCCATCCATCTATCTCTCCATCAGGTCTCAATCCAATCCATCTATCGACCTCATGATGCCATCATCTATCTATCCATCTATCCATCTATCCATCAGACCATTCATCCATCTATCAATCTGTATCCATCAAATCCATCTATCTCATACATCCATCCAGGCATCCATCCAACCATCTTCAGTCCATCCATCTCATCCATCAATCCATCCGGGTGTCTGTCCAGGTCATCCATCTATCCGGGTCCATCCATCCATCCATCCATCCATCCATCCATCCATCCATCCATCCATCCATCCATCCATCCATCCATCCATCCATCCATCCATCCATCCATCCATCCATCCATCCATCCATCCATCCATCAGATCCATCCATCCATCCATCCATCCATCCATCCATATCATCCATCCATCCATCCATCCATCCATCCATCCATCCATCCATCCATCCATCCATCAATCAATCCATCCATCATCGGCGGAGATGAAGCCTCGAGCGACCGGGGAATGTCGGTTCAATGCGACTTTATCAAAGCATCCATTCTTATCAGCCGAGGCAACTGAATGATGGCCGAGACTGTGCACACGCGGCGGCGGCCACGGAAAACGCGGCCTCTGCAGTCTACACTCAGCAGACGAACTTTAGGATGATGTACATTGTACACAATGTCTTTCCATGTAAAGTAACGCTGTAATTCATTCATTCATTCATTCATTCTGGAGATTTATATAGCGCCCCTTCAGGAAATATACTCAGAAGCGCTCCCAGCCCAGCCACAGCAAAAGAAAAAATGTATGGCGTTGTGACACAATGTGCTACGTTGTAATGTAAATGTAATGCAAATCATCGAAATTTCTCTAGCTCCAGTGCTTTTTTCAGCCGGAGCTGTCCGGACCTTTTTTCAGTCATTAAAAATAATTTAGTTAATTTAACTCTTTTATAACAAATTATTCAAATTTACTTAGATACTTTAATATAATTTCAGTGCTTTCAGTGTTTATTGATATTGATATATATGAAATAGAAATATTAGCATAAAATATGCCCTTATAATGTTTCTGAATTGTTTTAGTTCCGGTATCTTTTTTCTAGAAAAAAAGCACTGTCTATAGCTCTATTTATCGGTTCGAGCAAACAGGTAAAAGAATAATTTAAATATAACAATATTTGTCTGAGCTATTACTATTTCCTCTTATTTTCCTCTGAAATTGACCTTTTTGACCTCAAAATAACCTTGGATGGCCTTACATTTAATATCCAAGGTATAGCCCTTATCAAGAAAAGAAACACAAGAATTAGACTCTATCTGATTTCAAGAATTATTGTCTGAGATCTGGCCATTGTTCTCTGATGTTTGCTAGATTTCAATTTTACTGACCTTGAAATGACCGTGAATGATTCAGAATTTAGTGTCAATATTTTCCCCCGATATAGCTCTTGTCAAGACAAAGAGAACAAAAAAGTTGATGCAAAAATCGGACTCTTCGTTCATTTTTTGTGATAAAAAGTGTAAAATTTGAGAATGGACCCAAGTTCCAAAACCCCAGCACGAACGTCTACAGTCCTGCAATTTAAGTATAGTCTATGACCGCAGCTATATATCAAATCAAGTCCGCTATCACCTTGTCACCTTGTGCTGTCGATTCGCTGAATCCTAGCGACCGTCATAGTCAGCCTTCTCCATGTGTTCCGATCTCTCGTCGCCTCTCTCAGCTCCGGAATGTTCATCATCATCGTCTCGTGTATCTCCTCCATCCATCTCTTTCTTGGTCGTCCTCTTCCTCGTCTTCCCTCCCCACACGCCAGCATCATCTCCTTTTCCATGCCGTCCGCCCGCATCACATGGCCAAAATACATCACTTTTTGTCTCGCCGCTCTTTGTCTCAATGTCATCTCTCCTCTTAAGTGTCCTATCTCTTCCAGTATATGTTCATTTGTTTTCTTCTCGGTCCAGGGGACCCTCAGTCCACTATAGCCAGGTTGTTTTGTCCGTTCCGGTGCCAGGTCAGAATCCTTTCAGGTCAAACCGTGGAGATGATGCTACTGACGTAGTCAATGATGACTGTGGTCGTGTGGTGACGCAGGAGTAGAATCAGGATAGGATAGCTTGAAGATAAGGTCATGGGGCGCGGTGGTGTAGGGGTATGTTCGGTGCCTTGTAGCCGGAGGGTTGCGGGTTCGAATCCAGCTCAAGCCGCCGCGTAGGGACCCTGGGCAAGTCCTTCACTCGCAATTGCTCATGCGCTTCGGCGTGAAACTCAGATTCAGTGTCCGCGCTGTAGTCGGGAGCGCCTCTGAGTATAGAAATCTTGAAGGGCGCTATAACAAGTGCTCATACATACATACATACATACATACATACATACATACATACATACATACATACATACATACATACATATACATACATACACACACACATACATATCCATCTTTATAGCATTGGACAATGCTAATTATGTAATCATTTCAGTTGAAACTTAATTCACTCCCAATCCTAAACATTATGTTATCAACCTCCACCTAACAGCACTGGTACACAGGTGGCCCTGCTTAGCGGAACTCTGGTCTATTTAGGTCCTCCTTTTGTACCCCAATTTAGTATTATCTGAAAATAATATATGATGATATGCATAGGCGTAGCTGCACTGAGGCACGAGGAGGCAGTTGCCTCCTCTTGCTTTTTTAAATATATATTGGAACTTCCAATGACCAGGATTTTGCCAATTGTCTGTGAAGTTGCCTCCTCTTGAATTTAAGTCTTGCTACGTGCCTGATGATGTGCTATTGACAATAATTGTATTACCTTTGTGGGAGCAATAAAAAACCATGTTATGCTATGTTATGTTATGTTTTGCTATGTTATGTTATGTTATGTTATATATGTATGTAGGCCGACTCATGTATATTTATAGGCTAAAGAGCGCATTTCATGAAACTTTCGAAAGCGCTGTGCACGTGGCTGTCTAAGGGATTGAACAGGTGCGTCTTAACAAACGACTAGGAGAATGCTACTTTGGCCGAGTTAATAGGAACAGTGCGGATGGTGTTCACAGGAAGAAGACTGTGCCAAAGAGTGGGACCTACACAGGAGGACAATGAGCGGCGTTCTCGTGCAGATGGTGGAACCTCTAGATCTCCACAGGCAGTCGAACAAAGCGACTGGCCTCCCCCGTCTTCTCCCGAATGGAGAGGTACCAACCAGCACACACGACTGTGAGGTCATTAAAAGCGAAGAAGGGGAGCAATTCTTTAAGTAAGCCCACGAGGCAGCCATTGTTTGGAACGTTTTTTCTTAGCCACGCTGCACACAATGACGGTTGACCAGTCCTGTCGCTCGCCTATTGATCTTCCTACCAACACTGTATTGTATTGTATTGTATTGTATTTATAAATTTATAAAGCGCCTCTCACAGTGAACACCAGTCAGAGGCGCTCCCAGTGCGAAAGACTCCGAGCGAAAAGAGTGGTCTTAAGACAGCGAAAAGAAGCACCTGGCCCACCAGATAGTATCAAAGAACGAGTTGATGTAGGGAGTTGGTTCCAAAGTGAAGATATGGTCAAAATACTCAGTTTTTATTTGAGTTTGCAAACGAGTACAAGTGGGGCATACATCTTGAAATGTCTGGCGGGGATTTGAATCCGTAAAGTCTCGGTGACAGTCCAGCTAACACCAGAACCACCACTCCATCTAACAATAATTATGAAATAACACCACTCATAAGAAACTGCAGTTCCGCGTATTGCAGTAGATTTGATTATTTCTTTAACTTGGGAGCCTTGGCGGAGCCCCAGAATACGTGGTGACCCAGCAAACGACGAAATGGACGCAGAACATTTATTCGTACCCATCGTTGCCAAATGGCTGGCGTCAAGAACTGATGTTGATGATGATGATGATGATGATGATGATGATGATGATGATGATGATGATGATGATGATGATGATGATGATGATGATGATGATGATGATGATGATGATGATGATGATGATGATGATGATGATGATGATGATGATGATGATGATGATGATGATGATGATGATGATGATGATGATGATGATGATGATGATGATGATGATGATGATGATGATGATGATGATGATGATGATGATGATGATGATGATGATGATGATGATGATGATGATGATGATATCTTTGACTTGCCGTATACAAGCAATTGAAGCACATTACCTTCTGTCCCAGACTTTGACATCCTGAGACCGTCAAACACAGTTAAGTGTAGGTGGTGTGTGTCGTAAAAAGGAAGCTATCGGGATCAAGTGGTGAGGAAATTTAGACAATGTTGCTCAAATCTTCCGCAGGTAGGCTACAACCGAATGCTACCAAGCATGAAGTTCGAAAGGTCAAGGCTCAAATTCCTTGAGATTCTGCAATCTGCATGGCATGGGGCTAATTCGATGATTTTATACCGACCAGTTTCATTAATTATTTGCGGGTTGTCTGTCTGTCTGTCTCTGTTTCTATCTCTGTCTGTCTGCTTCTCTATCGGGTTGCAGGGTAAATACGCTCTTTTCTCTGTTCTATATATATAGGCACTTCAACGAATAAATGATTTGTAATCTTCATAATTATCCCCAAATCAGTATGAGTTTATTCACAAATATCTCATAGATTGGCCTACTCCTACGTATGCATGCATTCATGTTTGTATGTACGTGTATGTATGTGTGCTTGTATTCGTATAAGTGTGTATATGTATGCGTGTACGTGTATGCGTGTATGTGTATGCTAGTATGCTTGCGCGCATGGCTATACAATGTGTTACATAGCCCTACGACGGGCATGTTGACATAGGTCTGTATATCGGATATCCGTTGTCGTATTGTAGTTACAACAGTCTTGGATGACTTCCTGTAGGCTATAGAAAGTGAGCCTCTGCATGGTGTCTTTCATTTTCCATGTTTTGGCTGCCATGCAGTATGCCCCTCTACCCAATACCACTTTAAAAGTCAACGAATAGAAAATCCTTCACTAAACACAAAAACCCTCCTCGTCCTCTGCGGTCCAGCTGTGGTCCTCTAGACAAGTTACTAAGGGGTCTACATCTGTACTTTAACGTAAAGTCTTACTTTTAATGGCGTATTTGTAATGTAGGTCGTTACATGAGCTTTTGCGAAGGCCTTTACTGCTGCCAGATGTAGACTTGGTGCATTTGTATACCTTGTTGTACCCACCCAAATCCATCCACCCACACAAACACACACCCAAACACACACACAAACACACACACAAACGCACACACAAACGCACACACACGAAAACACACAAAACACACGCACCGACATGCGCAACCACACACAAAAATACACACACACAAGCAAACAAACATACGCAAACACACATAAACACACACAAACGAACACAATCACACATACACAAACACACGCAAACACGTAGACACAAACACACACACACACACAAACGTACAAATACTCACACAAGCACCCGCGCACACAAACACACCCAAACACACACACTCACATACTCCAACTCGTCTGTAGTCCTTTAGCCACGTCAATGCATCTGTACTTATACAGGTACCCCGTCAGAACGGCCCAGGACAAATCGGCCCCGACAAAACGGCCCCGACAAATGGGCCCCGACAAAACGGCCCCGACAAAACGGCCCCCGTCAAAATGGCCTCGACAAAACAGCCCCGTCATTTCGGCCCCGTCATTTCGGCCCCCGTCATAACGGCCCCCGTCATATCGACCCCGTCAAATCGGCCCCCGTCAAATCGGCCCCCGTCAAATCGGCCCCCGTCAAACCGGCCCCAGTCATATCGGCCCCAGTCACATCGGCCCATCACAAAATATCCCGTGTCCTAAGTACTTTTAAGTTGGATTGATGAAAAGAATTATTTGCGTAAATAGAACCCGGATTGATAAGACCGTAGTTTACGTTGCCAAATTATTTTATGTGGTCAGTTTAAAATGGAAGTTGGATTGCTGAAAATAATTTTGGCGTTAAAATGGAAGTTGGATTTATGAAAAACAATTCATTGCGTAAATAGAAGTTGGTTCTATGATAGTAACTGTTGTCATTGAAAGCATTTATATAATTAAATACGCCAACCAGTTAGCAGTAGACGATGGTCCCCGCAGTCCATTGCCCAGCTGAACCGTCGCTTGCGGCCTCATTTCAACATAGTTTGTCAGCGTAAGCTTAACAGTACTTGCAACATTGGATATTTTGTATGGGGCCGATATGACTGGGGCCGATATGACTGGGGCCGATATGACGGGGCCGATATGACGGGGCCGATATGACTGGGGCCGATATGACGGGGCCGATTTGACGGGGCTGTTTTGTCGAGGCCATTTTGACGGGGGCCGTTTTGTCGGGGCCGTTTTGTCGGGGCCCATTTGTCGGGGCCGTTTTGTCGGGGCCGATTTGTCCTGGGCCGTTCTGACGGGTCACCACTTATACATAACGTCTTAGTTTTAAACGGCGTATGTGTGATGCATATGGACGTATGCGTTGAAAATGCGTGCACATGGTAAGGCCTGGATAAACTCTATTCGAGGTCATTACAAAGACTTTTTGCGTAGGCCCACGACTCACGTAAGTCCTCGTATACCAGCTGTGTCCCTTCGCTAGACGACAAATGTCTTAGCTCACGACGATTCGCCAAAGAGAGTTTCCGACTGCGTTAATACGCACCACTTACGTCTCATCTTACAGAGAGTTTAGTCACAACCAAACACAACAACAGTATACGGCCCATTGCCACTCGCACAGCCCCCTCTCTTCTTCCCGCCCAAGTCCCCTCTCTCCATCCCCCGTTCCCGCCGTCGCAGCCTCCCCCGGTTGCTGAGACAAGCGGTCGCCAAGCAGCGATTAATGGCCTCACGTCACGTGCCAAGTGGTTTTTATCGCGCCGTGTTTTAGTCGACCCCTTATCGGGGTTATCGGGGGATCTGATAACCGGATAAGACCGATCGTAGGCCGTCACTTGGCACCGAAGCAGGAAAAACTCAGAGGAGGAAATCAGACGCCCTGCAGGACTGAGGCTCCAACACCGGCATACCGGAAATAACCTCTTACTCGGCAATTCGTCTGCAATTCGCTAGATGAAGAAACGCTAGGGTTCGTGTTATTCGCTAGGAGACGCCACATTTCAACGAAGGAACTGCGGCTGTTTGGATTGTTACTAAATATAAATGCATAATAGTAAATGTTGGCTTTTTTCTATAGCGACCGTATAATGGTCTCGACCCTGCTTGTTTTTCAATAAATTGATCGGGTGAGATCCTTCACTACCGCTTGCCTGCTAAGATGCTACATAGGTGGCCCTAACCAGCGGTACGGTACCCTGGTCCCTTCTGGGTTCCCTTTTGTAACCAACAGATCTTTGTTCTTTGTACAGCGAAATGTTACTTTGTCAATGTTTGGAGCAATAAAATTTGATGATATATTAAGCTAACTCCGAGAGGCACATTTGTAATTAACAATTAGACATATTTTTAATTAGTAAACTCTGTGGCGGCGGTTGCTCGTCCTACCATATGGAACTTTTGCATTCTAATATTCATGATTCTCTTATCCAGAAATGTCTTTCTCTCAAACCTTGAAACGTATCTCGTCCAGCCTCATTGATAATGTTTCCTTTGCGCTTAAAAACTCCTTTGTAAGCGAGTATTGTGTGCTCACTTTTTCGGTTGATGGCTTAGACTTAGGAACACTCTCACCGTATGGTCCGTATCTACTTATTCTGCACAGTCGTTTGTGCCATTCCGTTCTCAACTAAAGACTTACGTCTACCATTTTCAAATTTCTTATCCTCCATAGGCTAACTATCTGACTTTCTCTCTTACTTATCTCTCTGACTTACATCTTTGACTTGCCTCTTTGACTCATCTGTCTCACTTGCCTCTCTGACTTACGTCTCTGACTTACCTCTCTAACTTACGTCTCTCACTTACGTCTCTCACTTGCCTTTCTGAAGTATACCTCTTTCACTTACCTCTCTCACTTATAGGGCTGATCTGACCTAGTTACTGCTTTGTTTGGTGCACCATTGGTTGATGTCTTGTGCATTAGACAACGGCGCGATAGAAGTTATAAATTACAGTTAAAATTAATTACAGTTTACCTTATTATACTGCAATACTCGCTGTATCAACCGAAGATGGCGGGTGACCATTGACCAACCCTTTCCTTTGTAACTTCTTTCAACCAACAGCGTGGTATCAGTGTACTCGTTACAGTTGAGTTCGCTAGAGGGACTAAGCGGAATAGAAAACCCTGTTATGTCCTTCTGCTCTTAATGTCATACTGTCAACCTCTGCGTTGACAATAATATATCGATACTATACAACAGAGGGATGAAAAGCAGCTTCAGCTTTCGTCAACCAATCGTCTATCGTGTCAAACACACACGCATTTACACACACACACACACACACACACACACACACACACACACACACACACACACACACACACACACACACACACACACACACACACACACACACACACACACACAGTGTGTATACCCACACGCAGACACGCAGACACACGCACGCGCATGCACATACACCCGTACACACATACTGGTTAACATACACACACGCATACATGCATACATACATACACTCGTACACACATACTGGTTAATATGTGGACTAGAAAAGAAGAAAAACAGTTCCATTAGGCAGCCATTGCATGAAGTGTTGTATAGCGGCTTCTTTTCTTTGCCTCGGCATATATGAGCGGGTGGTCAGTCCTCACTCTCGCCGTCTCATCATCCCACCAACAGTGTGCGGACAGTGCGGTCACTGTACTCATTATAGCTGAGTTGACAAGGGGGTGCAGGTGGCGCAGAAATCTCGAACCAAATTTCTGCCTGGGTAAAAACCACCGACCTCTCGATTGACAGAGCAGCACGCTGACCAGGGCTGCCGACAGAAATTCCGGGCCCCTAGGCAGAGCAGTCACGGCCCACGGGCCCTTAACTATCCTTAGACTTTATGAGAAAACTTTTTAAAAAACAAACTGAAATAATAATAGTGCGAGTACAACCCTACAAAATTATATTTATATATACAACTATAGTAGTTAAGTGTCCGTAATATTATATTTTAAAAGGCATAAATCATAAACTTTGTATAACTGATTATAATATTTTTCATAAGTTGATTGCTGGGCCCAGTCCGGGCCCCTAAAAGTCGCCGGGCCCCTGGGTTTTTGCCCACCTGCTCCCTCTCGGCGGGCCTGACGCTGACCATTACACTATCGAGTACCCCCACGTGTACTAGAGACTCTAGAGTATATACAGATTAAACCTGGAAAGATATATTTATTTATATAACCCATTCATACATATATGCCCGTTACTAGAGGTTGGATTGCAATTGCTATTGCAACATTCTCAAGCGCCTATAGCGCTACAACCATACAGTCGAAACCTGTATACGATATCTCTAGAACTGCCCTTTAAAACCGTGGATTCAGCCTGTTATAAAACATGGCTATTTCAGACCACAATTACGGTGTACGCGTCGACGAAAAAACCGTCAGCCGTATACGACTAAGCCGACTGTGAATTGGAAATGTTTGTTGAGATCTCCAGCCGTGGATTGCGCTGCGGCCGGAGCAGATCTCATCAGTTGTCATCAGTGCTTTGTTTGTTTTAGGCTTTGCCGTCACCGTCACACCGCTGTCTCACTTACTAGGTGATATACGAGAGCATAGCGGAGAGACAACTGAAGCTTCAGTTGTCATTCCGCTGTTAGAAGATGACCAACTGTTAAGCCAATTGACGTAGCCTATACATAATAATAGGCTAAATTACTATTATTATTGTTAATGTTCTTATTGTTATCGCTGTTGCTATTATTGTAATTATAGTTATTGTTATTTTTGTTATTGTTATTATTGCTGTTGTTATTATTCTTTACCTAGGATGAAGACCAGAGGGTTTGGCAAACTACTTTGAACAAGGGAGAATGCATTTCTGGGATGGCTATAATCGTCGCAGATGTCAGGCTCCTTGCTATTGTTGGTATCCTTTTACCGGAATAGAGAGATTTGAAGGCGGATGAGTGAATGGATCAAGGTAGGAATTCATGAAAAGACGAGACTTCACTTCAGAGTAGAAAGCCTGAAGAATGTATCTATAGTTTGAGACAGATGACGGTGAGCGGTGATGTTGGTGGAGGAACTGAGAATTTGCGGAATTCAGAGGGAGATCTTTCTAGAGTCAAGTGCATGTTGGCAAAGGGATCGGTTTGATAACGTGAGATGTTTTGTGACCGGGAACGGAGTGCATAGTGGATTGGCTGCAGAGGCGAAAATCTATATATAAATTGGGAGGGGGGACAGATTCTACTAGGGCCGGATTTTGGAAGGCACAGTCCCCTCTGTCCCCCCCATGATTTACTTCAATGATTGGCTGAAGGCCTAGTGCCCTAATGGAAAATCCTCAAGGTTCGAGGCGCAAGGTACGTATCCTCCGAGTCTACCACCTCGAAGTACTGGTAAACGAGCTTAAGAAGGTCTTCCTACGTTTCAGCGCTTTCGAGATATTCTTGTAAGACGTTAAATAAATGGCCATATATATACATACATACATACATAGGCCTACATCATACATACATGCATACATACATACATGCATGCATGCATACATACATACATAAATACATACATACATACATACATACACACATACATACATGCGTACATGCGTACATACAAACAAACATACACACACACTTACATACATACAAGGTATAGTTTAGGCCTAGTCATTGTTAAACTGCAGGTCTAGGCCATTGCGTCTGCGTTGAATCAGACAGAGCTCTCCGCATGAAAAATTCTCCGCATAATTCAAATTTTATTAAATAAATAATTAGGCCAACTTACGACAGACCAGCTCTACGAACTGATCGAACTAATTTTTCAGACAATCGTCACATATAATTTTTAACAGACAAAGACCGGGTTAGGCCTGCTTCCCGGAACTTCAAGAACAAAGATGAAAGCTGACGAAAGACGCCATCGCAACGAACAAGACAAGGCAGACTGGTGAAACGGAAGTGAGGCATGCGAGGAACACTGAGCATGACGTCAGTATGACGTAGAATATCCCATAGGAATTACACAGACGATCGATACAATGGAGGGTCGCATTGTGCTGCCCTCTAGGTCTGTCCATCGACGTGGTTGGCATCGTGTTAGAGTGTACGTTTGACGGACAGTGTTGGGGTGTGTCGAGGGATACATAGTCTTCCTGATCCAGTTTATTAACTGTCAGTGGCGACTCCAGCAATGAGGCCAAGGTTGGAATATCTGTTTCCTGGTTGTGATGATGCTGCGGAATGATAAACCTACTGGTCTGGACTTCACCCTTACGAGGTAGACAATCCTCTGTCGCTTCTTGGATAGGGTATCTACTCGCGCTGCTGAAGCCAAAGTTTTCGCTTTCTTGTCGGTCTACTTCAAAAACCGAGTTCTCTCTTTCGCACAGAAGACGCGTCGAGTTTGACTCAGCCGTCGAATCCTGGTCGGAAGGCTGGTCGTTGAACACTCTTTCTTCTAAGGTTAAAACAGAATGAAAAAGAAAATCAGAAATCTTTTTTATCGGCTGAAATAACTTCACCAAACAAAATACAATCTTTCAAACCTGTAAGATGCAAAATTGTCAACAACCTCGCTGCATTTCTAAAGCAAAACCTTGACTCGTTTACCTATTCCTTTACCTAATCATTTACCTATTTCTATACCTATTCCTTTACCTATACGTTATTAACCTTTGTTCCAACAATAGGCTGTATTGTGATAATTAAGATTTTTAACATAATATTACCAGTTTCGAAATCGAATTGCATGGATTTTATATAAAAAAATAAGGCAATGCAGCCTACAGCAAATCTTTGCATAGAAAGATAGCTAAGACACATTCGCTTTTTGCAATGCTAAATTACAGCAAGCATTATGCCAATGATAAACGGTGACCCAAAGAGAATAAAGGCGCGATTCGCTTAGGTAGAGCGTGGGCGATGAAACGTCTCTTATACTGGTTTATGAGATCACCCTCTGGATGCATTTCCAAGTCACTGTAGGCTCCAGTTCATATATCCTTCTCCCACTGCTTCCGACCATAAACTGCACCATATTTTGCATCATGGCTTTTAGGTTACCCACTTAAAACCTAAATACTAAGGACCCTGCTGCGTGGAGTTCATGTAACGACCATAGTCAATGGGGAGGATGGAGAGCGAGAATCGAGATAGAGAGACAGACAGAGACAGAGACACAGAGAGACAGTCGCATCCGTTTAGATCTGCTAGGTATAGCTAACGCCTTCGTGAGGTTCTTGTAGGGCGCTAAATAAATGGTCATATCAATCAATCAATCAATCAATCAAATTTTATATAGCGCCCCTTCAAGATCCCTATACTCAGAGGCGCTCAATACAGACATGCGCATATACATTTAGGGCCTACGTTAATTTTTCTCTGTCGCCAAGCCATTGAATCTGGTAACGGCATAAATAAGCTATAGGACGTAGACGAAAAGTCATGCGATGCAGAGTAAGTAAGTATAGTAAGTAAGTAAGTAAGTAAGTATATTCTCTATTTAACCAGTTGCCAAACTCTGGCGAACAAACATCTAGGTTAAGTAGGCAGTCACTTAAACAGTATCTATGGCCATTTAGTTAGTATTAGTAAAGCATTCTGACCATAGTTTTCCTCGTGTTATTTATTGTTTGCATTCGGCAAAACCCGGTCATGAAGTCTTGGCCTTAGACACTCGGCTTCAGAGGTGGAATCAACCTGTGAAGGACATGACCCGGGTTTCAAAGAACCGCCAAAAACAGGTGTGCACGGTCTTGGGATTTGTCCGACTCATGGGTCCCTGTGGAAAGCACGTCTTCCATATGTCGTACTGTGAAACATGGGAGATTCAACTCCAGCGCTTGTGAATAAGCTGGTGCCCTGCGCTTGGCTTTCCAGTGGTGCTTTAGAAGTTTGGAGATTACGATTACGATTTCGATTACGATTACCTACAAATTGAAATCTCTGTTAGACAATCTGAAACTGTTTCATTGCCAGAGTTGGGCTGGGAGCACCTCTGAGTTATCTTGGAGGGGCGCTTTATAAGGCCTCTGAATGTAATATAAGTGAATGAATGAATTCTCAATTTACCTGCTCCACGCTCGTGTAGACGAATGCAGGTTTCGAAATTTGAGTCCAATTGTCGTCGTGTGTTTTCCTTTCCTCTGGTTTCTTCATCCTCGTCTCCTTCTCTTCCAGTTGCTCTTTCCTTCTGTCTGGATGGTTTCTGACGCAAGGTGTGCTCCTCGGGGTCCATAGACGTCAGGGTCTCCTCTTCGATGGGTCGCAAAAACGGAGGAATACTGGCTGATCGACATCTGGCACGCAGGAGTGGCACCAGGCGGCGTCGCTGTTCTACTGGAACTATATCATCAGAAACAGGAGATACAACAGTCAGTTAGAAGTGTTGCTTGTAACTACGTGCATTGGAAAAAGATCAGATATGAAGGCAGAATTGGTTTATGGAAAGGATATTCTTACTTACTTACTTTAAGAGAGACGAGAGAGAGGAGAGAGATAGAGAGAGAGAGAGAGAGAGAGAGAGAGAGACAGAGAGAGAGAGAGAGAGAGAGAGAGAGAGAGAAGAGAAGAGAGAGAGAGGAGAGAGAGAGAGAGTACAGGAGAGACAGAGAGAGAAAGAGAGAGAGAGAGAGAGACAGAGGACAGACAGACAGAGAGAGACAGACAGAAGGAGGCAGAGAAAGAGAGCAGAGAGGAGAGGAGGGAGAGAGACAGTTGACAGACAGACAGAGACAGACATTGACAGACAGAGAGAGAGAGACTGAAGAAGAGCCAAGAAAGAGAAAGAGAAAAAGAAAGAGCAAGAGAAAGAGAAAGAGACGAACGGACAAAGGGGTGTAGACGACAGGAAGGAGAGGAGGAGGAAGCGAGTTAAAGGGTGACAGCGAGAGAGAAACAGAGACAGAGGGACACAGACAGAGACCGAGACAGAAAGAAGCAGAGAATGAGATGGAGAGGAGGGAGAGTGAGAGTCGAGAAAGAGAGAAAGACAAGCAGAGACATAGACGCCGAGAGAAAGACTGAAGAAGACGAACAAGCGGAAGAATTGGATATGGAGAGATTGTTCTTGTTGCTTCATTTGCAGCCTAATCGTAATCGAAATCGTAATCGTAAATTTATATAGCGCCACTTCAAGAGAAACTCATCGGTGGCACTTCCGACCTGACAACAACAAACCACGATCGAAAAGAATGGGGCAAAGAGAGACCAATTAGCTCATGACAATTCCGCCACTGATTGTACTCTGCCAGTGCCAGTCCCAAGCCTGGATAAAGGAGGAGGGCGACGCTAATGATCTTTGTTATCACACAGTGTCGTTAAACTGAAACTACTCATTACGGAGGTTCCTATAGGCAACCTATTCCAGAAAGATGGACCGACCACAGCGAAGCTTTTAAGGAGCACTGTGGAAGCTTGAGCCATATAGGGACAACCAGGTCGCCTTGCGTGGCAGAGCAAAGGAATCTACGACCTGGTATGGCCGCAAAGCTCTCTATGATAAACTGGGGCACGGCCTGCATGCAAGATAATTACGCATAAGCATTAAGATCTTACTCGTTTTTGCATAGCCATTAGGTGCAGTTCCTCTCGTATAAAGCTAGATATATGCTCTAACTTAGGTATGTCGCCGATCAGGCGAGCCGCGGCATTTAGAGCAGATTGTAACTGATTGCATAGAATGCATTGCGATGGTCAACTCCATGGTGCATATGAATGCATCAGGGTTGTGGCGGCTTTAGATGTCAGCGAACAGCGTACAGAGCGAATTTGACGTATAATATACTACATATAATAATATATATGAGTCATAATAAAATATTACAGAGGCGCCGACTTTTAGTAAAAGGTACTGGGGCAAGAATTTCATTCCCGTGATCTGATTATCCCATCGCCTATCCTGCACTGGCTTCCCTATCCCCGAGTCCCCCTTCCTCAAGTCCTTTCAACTCCCAATCTTGAGACAAACGAATATTACTTTAATAAAATTAACTACTAGCTACACGCAGTACTAACTAACTACTTCCACTTTCACTAACAAATAAGTAAGTGTCATTAAGTATTTTGATTTTTTTATATTTTGAATGGCCAAAAAGTACTGGGGCAAAACTATACTCTCGCCCCAGAACCTTGGTGAGTACTGGGGAGAAAGTCCCTGTTGCCCCTGTGGAGTCGGCGCCTACATCTACCACCTATATTATAGGTGGTAGAAGAAGCGACTATATATCGACGAACATCTTGGTCAATATTTAAAGGCGCTTTAGAAGCTATTGTATTGGATTAGATAATAATAGGCAAGTTCATGAGTTAGGGGCAGTGTTATTTTAGTTTCAGCATTAATTTCTATTCCTGTTCTTATTCTATTCCACTGTCGTCATTTTTGTTCTAGTTTTAGTTCCTCTTTATAAAGAAATTTTGTTATAGTTTTAGTTCCACTTCCTATTTAGAAAATTTTTGTTCCACTTCCAGTTCCAGAAAATTTATATTTGTAGTTCCACTTCCACTTCCACTTCTCACAGAAATATCTAACATGAACGAATAATGTCTCTCAGACTGTCACAGAAAACAGTGTCTTGATCTATTTATGAGATTAGTATATTACGGACTAGCCTACGTGAATGCCGTCAGTCCGCATAGCTATTAATTAAAAATTAAAAAAATTCTATTCCGTTCTCGTCCGAGAAAAATATTTAATTTCTATTATTCCTATTCTATTCTCGTTCCAGACTTAATTTCTATTCCAGTTTTCGTTCCGTGGAACTAATTTGAAATAATTATTATTCCTATTCAGGAACTAAAATAAAACTGGTTAGGGGTTTAGGGTAATGGTAACACTCGGGCACGAACAGCAGAAGATCAGCACGGACGCGGGATCGCTTCCCACTACCCTCCCAAAGGTCCACTCAGTCAGATGGCGTTGGTAAAATGAGCAGTAGGATGTGATGGGCGTCTTGCATGGCTGCCAAACAGTTAAATTCGACTCCTGTAATAAGTTGTGATCATCCGTTCATGCTATGAATTGTAATCATACTACGATGTGTCAGTTTGAATTGATAATAAACGAAGATTATTACTATATTTACCATTATTTTCTACGGTGTGTAAAACTATATATATATATATATATATATATATATATATATATATATATATATATATATATATATATATATATAACTTAATATATGTATGTATATATGTATATATACCTCTGGCTTTTGACTGTTTTCTATGAAGTAGCGTTATATATCAATCTCTAAGTATATTGCGATTAGTGATGAACTGATATATAAGCTTGTGAACGATTGTATTGCACTTTATGAGCACAGATCATACGCCGAGTGCTTCGCAATTATCTGTACGGACTACCATTACATAATTATATATAATCGCATCGTATCGTACATATGAAACGCGTAAAGCGCCTCTTACAGTACGATAGCTATTCAGAGGCGCTCTTAGCGTGACAGCTCCGAGGAAATAAGAGAGTCCTCAAGTAATGAACTGATATATAATCAATCCAGGTCCTTTGTGTGCATAGGTCCCTCTCTGGAATCGACTTCCTCCTTCTCTACGCTCTACAATCCTCTCTAGTAGCATCTCTACCTCTTTCTCTCACCTTATAACCTTCCTATTTCGTCGGAGTACCTCGATTGGGAGCGCTTCTGCTTATGATGAGAAGCGCTTTATAAATGATCAAATGAATACAATACAATACAATACAATATATAACGAAAGGATATCGTATATATTAAAATCTTACTACGGATTGAGGGCGAGGTCATTCCATATAGAAGGACCTACGATGGGAAAGGCAGTGCTGGACCATGGTGACCAGTCCTCTCCTACACTGTCTCAAATACAGAGAACGTACTCAAGTAATCAAGCTGATATATAAGTAGCGAAAGGATGAGGGTGGATTTGAACCCTCGACCTAAAATTGACAGTCGAATTGAGGGGGAACCACTACATATACCACCACCGCGTAAGGAAGTCTCACGATGGGAAAGGCACGGTATACTGGGCCATGGTGGTCAGTGCTTGAAGGGGCCTATAACAAGTTCACTGTCTCATCTTCCCACAGACAACGTATACGGTCGGTGCACTCATACATAGCTGAGTACATACATAGGGGGCATAGGTGGATACAGAATTAAATCTCGATTCAAATGTCTGCTCTGGCGGGGATTTGAACCCTCGACCTCTCGATTGACAGTCCATACATACATATCCAACTACACTAAACGTCCATTTCTACAAATACAATATGGAACGTGATGAACTGATATATAGACTTGAGTCATATTCCACGAGTGCATATCATATACGCCGAGTGTTTCGCAATGATTTATATACCGCCATGTTCGGTTGAGCTGCTGCCATCTGTTGATGGATGGAGAGGAAGGATGATGGGAAGTGTCGACGCATTTCGCGCCTTCTCCTCCTCCTCCTCCTCCTCCTCCTCCTCACACCAATCGATATCAACAGAAGATCGTCTGCTACTGCTCAATAGGAAGAAAGCATCGTCTGCTGCATCGTCGAAAAGCTGAAGACTTCGCAGGAACTCTGAAACTAACGAAGAAAGCTCAATCAACGTCAAACCTGTCCGCCGGTCTGTCTGTCTCTGTCTTTGTCATTCTGTCTGTCTGTCTGTGCGCCTGACTGTCTGTCTGTCTATTCGGCCTTCAATTTCTCGGACGTTTACGAACTGCTGCAATTCTTATGTGTGAACAAAGGTCTACAAATTAAGAAGTCGCCAGGGAGGGAGAGAGAGAGAGAGAAAGGGAGACAGACAGACAGAGACAGACAGACAAACAAGGAGACAGAGAGAGAGAGAGAGAGAGAGAGAGACAAAGACAGAAATACAGAAAGAGACAGAGACAGACAGAGCCATAGAAATATAGACAGACAGAGTGAGTGAGACAGAGACAGTGAGACAGAGAGACAGAGACAGCGAAACAGAGAGAGACAGAGACAGAGACAAGGGCAAAGACAGACAAAACAGAAATAGACAAAGACAGGCAAGAAGAATGAGACAGGGAGAAAGAGACGAGACAGACAGACAAGAAGAAGAGAGAGAGAGAAAGAGAGACGAGACAGAACAGACAGAGAGAGAGAGAGAGAGAGAGAGAGAGAGAGAGAGAGAGAGAGAGATAGAGACAGAGACAAAGACAGAGAAATACAGAAAGAGACAGACAGAGAATTCATTAGGAGACGTCAGATACGTTCGAAGTTTATTGGCTTCGAGCTGAAGCCTGCAGGAATCGAAGAAGAACGCAACTGTGCGTCTTATCCGTTCAAGGAATCACCCATCCACGGTCGGGATCACCCCCAAGAGTGCCCTGCAGAAGACGACCGAGGAAGGGTTGGGGTAAAGTCAGGCATCGTCACCCGACTACGGTGACTGAAGGGGTGTGAGCGAACGATAGGGCAAAGATCAGGAGGTCCTGTGTAGACACGGTAGCTTTCAGAAGAAATTGCAGCGACATCGTTCAGGCTGCATGCAGGGAATAGATAAAACGAAACTGGGTCGGCTAAGGTCAGTGGGTCAACGGCACCTGCATTTACTCACCAGCATCTATCGCAGCTCAAGATAAGTGCTGCATAAAAGTTACTTATATGTTCAGGAAAGAGAGATAAAGGGGAGACTGGTAGAGATTGAAAGCGAGAGAGGCACAGAGAGAGAGAGAGAGAGAGAGAGAGAGAGAGAGAGAGAGAGAGAGAGAGAGAGAGAGAGAGAGAGAGACAGAGACAGAGAGACAGAGACAGAGACAGAGACAGAGAGAGAGACAGAGAGACAGAGAGAGACAGAGACAGAGAGACAGAGACAGATACAGAGACAGAGACAGAGACAGAGACAGAGGCAGAGACAGACAGACAGAGACAGAGACAGAGAGAGAGACAGAGACAGAGACAGAGACAGACAGAGACAGAGACAGAGAGTTTGAGAATGTAGAGAGAGACAGAGAAAGAGAGATTGAGGGAGCAAGATAGAAATAGAGAGTCTGACAGAGGAACAGACAGACAGAACGACAGAGACAGAAACAGACACAGAGAGACAGGGAAACAGAAAGAGACAGACACAGACAGAGAGACAGATATTGAAAGAGAATCAGAGAGACATAGACTGAGAGAGAAATAGTTTCCTTCATTTCTACTTTCTCCTTCTCTTTCCCTCAATGTGTTTCAATCCTTCCTCCTTCCATCTTCGTTCTGTTTAGACTCTTTCGTTTATTTCTCGTTTTTATCTATCTTTGCCTGTGTACTTTCTTTCGGCAATTTTCTGTTCGCTGAGAGATGTTGGCAAAGCGCCCTTCTTCGTTCTATGGCGATTGGCGATTAATCAGCCAGTGCCACTCTTGAGCGGATGGAACCAGAGTCTGCAACTGCAGCAGCAGCAGTACCAACAACAGCAACATTATCATCATTTGCAACAGCAGTAGTAGAACCAGAGTCTGTCTGGATGTTTGGGATCGCAACAGAAGCAAGGCGTCTTTTAACACTGGTGGGAATTCGAATGAGCGCAAAACAAGACACACACACACACACACACACACACACACACACACACACACACACACACACACACACACACACACACACACACACACACACACACACACACACACACACACACACACACACACACACACACACACACACACACACACACACACACACACACACACACACACACACACACACACACACACACACACACACACACACACACACACACACACACACACACACACACACACACACACATATTTATATATATATACCCCGAAACTCACAGACAGACGGCAGCAGGGACAGTAAGAGATACACACGCAGACGGGAACAGCGAAAGTAATAGATACATGTATATGGACATGCTGAAACAGCAGAGGCAGCGTGCAACGACTGGCTGACGGAAGGCAAGGAACGTCTGTTGAAACCTTTGGCAAGAACCATATTTTACCTTATGCTTCCTATTAGAAATCTCTGCAATTCACTTTTTATTTCAGGCACCAAATTAACGATTGACGAATCTACGATCACGAATTTTTGCAACAATAAATCTGGAGAATGTATTGGTCGATAGGGCTATACACGCTGTACACTCAGCACACACACACACAGCGTTACGTTACTTCTTTATTTCTAAAATAGTCCTATCTCAATATATATATATATGCATATATATATATATGTGTGGATATATATATATGTTGAAACATAATATGTTGAAACATACATATATATATGTATAGACCTATATATATATATACATACATATATATACATATTCTGATAGGAGGCCTAACGGACTTCGGCCAAGTTTCATCAACGGAGTGCAAGATTGTTTACTACGGTTTCGTGATAGGACCTCAATGGGACCCTGCTAGGACCTATTTGGGACTCCGATAGGACCTAGATATATGACCCTGATAGTCCCTATGCCGTATCGAACCCTGATAGAACCCATATGCACGGGAACCAAATAGGAACCATAGGTCTATGCATTCCATCAAATGATTCATGGGCAGAGATTACATTGCATATTATATTTTCGTATTCCAAAGGAATGTGCTTCGGAATGTGGTTTGACCAACGTCTGACGTCGTTTTCAATTTGCGATTACTGCTCTATAGTAATTCCAGATTTGACTTGATATCCGTTTTCGTATTCCAGACGCGTTTCGCATTCATCGGCTTTCAATCGAGCTCTTTGTTTATGCGGTAGATGTGTCAGCTATTCGTGACTGCCTCCAATCACGGCCTGCTCTGCTCGTCTCAAATGAAGCAAGAAATCCGACCACACGCGGGGATCAGCAAGCGATTGATTTGCATGCATTGGAATTCTTTCATTCAGCATACAGTTATAGCTACATCGGTTAGTGTGTCCGTCCCACGCCTCTTTGTGCGAGAGTGCTGTTTGCCTCCTGATGGTAGTAGTTTCAGTTTAACGACACGGTGTGATAACGGAGATCATTAGCGTCGCCCTCCTGTCTTCGTCCAGGCTTGGGAATGGCACTGCCTAAGTACGAGCAGTGGTGGTGGCTTATATGAGAGGTTAAAACCTCGGGATGACACGGTCCGTACCTTAACTGGCCTGGCTCCCATTCAAACTGGCAGCGGTGAGGAAGGATCTTATCCAATCATTCAAAAATGAGCAAGGTCTGACTCTGATCGCCATATAGAAAACTGTACATAGATATTTACCTTTACTCGGGGCAGTCAATTACAACCGTTTCCATATCGCCTATTTAAATGTTGTACGTCGGACGATCCCTTTGTAGAACATGATCAGAGACGGAGCTAGAGGAATCCGGTGCATGTATGCAATGTGCATGTGTGTGTGCGTGCGTGTGTGTAGGTAGGTGTGTGAATGTATTTATGTATGTATGTTTGCCAAGATTTGGTAACACTCGTCCCACGTCCCGTTTGAGTGCGTCCATATTCCAATTAGACCTATACACAAAGCAACCCTGTTGATCTTGCAGGGTTAACTGTGTTACTTGGTGGGGTACTTGATGTTGCCGCACCCAGCAAAGGGAATATCACTAGTTCTAAATTAGTACTGACTCAGTACTGGCTCAGCACTGACTCACTACTGACTCAGTACTGGCTCAGTATTGACTCAGTGTTGACTCAGTATTGACTCAGTACTGACTCAGTACTGGCTACCGTCTGATTGAAGTTGGTGATTGATGATGAAGTTGGTGCTTAAGTTGGTGCTTAAGGCACATACTGCACTAAAGCAACTTCACCAAATTTAGATAAGGACGTCCGCGTTCGGCACAACCCCTTCCCTTGTCCTCATTTTTGAGACTCCTCCCTGTCCCTCTTTGCGCACATCCTTAATGGAAGAAACGTTAGTGTATAATCTTAAAACCAAACAACATAATCTTTTACCCTAAAACCATCAATTTATGCTCAGAAAACTAAGAACGACACCTTATTTTTTCAAAAACATAATCTTAGACCAAATAGCATCGCCTTTACACCCTAAAGCATTATCTTTATCCAAGACGCGCAATCTTAGACCCAAAAGCACTGTCTTTTACTCCACAACAGTCTTCTTGCAACCATAACGAAACATTTTCAGCTGGAAACGTGGAGAGATCCGAACAATGATCTTTCGGGGCCATCCATTCCAATTCCATCCCCTATTCCCTACAGCGCACTCTACTCGCAGCCTTCCGTTCCCTGCCTTCTCATGAGGCTTCCCTCCTTCCCTGTCCTTCTTCCAATCCCCACTCGCCACTCCCCTCCCAATGCGTCGTACCCTTCCCTCTCATCTCCTCCATTCAGCAGCGACCCTTCAGAAGAACCACAATGTCCCTGCATGGCTACTGCCCCAGGGCGTCTTAACTCCCTGGACCCATCAACTCCCGCAGACTAATGCCTGCCCGAGCTTTATGATCTTGAAGTACGTGAAAGCATCGTGCGCCGCCGCCATGCATACTAAACCGCGCGCCATGAACAATGCCCCGGTCCGCGATCCATCACAGAGAAGCCGCTGATTTCTTGCCGCAAAGCGCCGACTATTACGGCGAACAAATGCGGTTTATAGTGCCACATCGCCGACGGCTTTCGATCCATTTTAGTTGACTATTCATTGCGAAAAGAAAATTAGAAGCCATGCATGATGATGACTATGATGATGATGATGACGACGACGATGATGAATTGATGATGATGTTGATGATGATGATGATAGTGATGATGATGATGATGATTACGATGATGATGATGATAAATGATGATGATGATGATGATGATGATGATGATGATGATTACGATGATGATGATGATGACGATGATGATGATGATAATAATGACAATAATGATGATAAGGAGGAGAGGAGGAGGAGGAGGAGGAGGAGAGGAGGACGGTAGTGGTGGAGGCGGTGGTGGTGGTGATGATGATGGTGATAGTGATGATGATTACGATTACAATGATGATGATGATGATGATGATAAATGATGATGATGATGATGATGAATACGATGATGATGATGATGATGACGATGATGACGATGATGATGATGATGATGATGAGGATGATGAGGATGATGATGATGATGATGATGATGATGATGATGATGATGATGATGATGATGATGTGACGACGACGACGTCAACAGGATAATTTCGCCTTTTTTATATCGGTACCTATAATCTCCCTTTTGAAATTAATTGACTTATAGAGAAATGTGATAAATATATACAATCTAAGACACATGCATACATATATACTGCACATACATGCATACATGCAAACATGCATAAATGCACACATACATAGAAGTAAGCAAGTATATATGCATGTATGATCCTGGTGGATGTATGTAGTGGTGGAGGCGGTGGTGGTGGTGATGATGATGATGATGATAGTCCTGAGTGGCCGAGTGGGCTGGTGCCCGCTCGTCACGTCGGCGCCCCAGGTTCGCTTCCCGGTCGGGTCGGTTTATCAGAGATTTATTTCTCGGATCTTTACTGCGGGTGGCTCGGTCGCATTATAAACGTGGAGTACAATACAACACACAACACAACACAATATACTGGGGCGCGGTGGTTTGGGTGTATGTTCGGTGCCTTGCAGCTGGAGGGTTGCGGGTTCGAATCCACCTCAAAGCCGCTGCGTAGGGACCCTGGGCAAGTCCTTCACTCGCAATTGCTCATGCGCTTCGGCGTGAAACTCCGACTACAGCAGTAGTCGGGAGCGCCTCTGAATGGGAAATCTGGTTGAGGCGCTATAACAAGTGTTCAAATACAATACAATACAATACAATGTATGGCATAATGTGTATTATGGGATGCTGTGGTGTAGCGGTACACGCTCTGTGCCTTGTAATCGAAGGGTCGCAGGTTCGAATCTACCTCAAGCCACTGCAGCTATAGCGATGCTGGACAAGTTGCTCACCCACAATTGTCTGTGTGGAAGGCAACAGGAAACCACCTCACTCATCTCATCCACGGATGGCATAAAGCTAATGGACCTCATCATCATATGTACATGTATGTATGTATGTATGTATGTATGTATGTATGTATGTATGTATGTATGTATGTATGTATGCATGCATGTATGTATACATGTATGTATGTAATGTATGTATGTATGTATGTATGTATGTATGAATGTATGTATGTATGTATGTATGTATGTATGTATGTAAGCATGTGTGTATCCAGACTCTCACTGTAGCACCTTTTAGTAGCTTTGAACTATGATACCTAAAAGGAAAGGTAGACAATTGATGATACCGTATTATTACGCGGAAGAGTAAACAGGGTAAAGATCTGCACGCTCATAAGTTTCCAGACCAAATTTAGCCCATGTTAAACAATAATTACCGTAAACGAAATGAAAAAGGATGGCAAAGAGATGGTGCCTCTGAGCGTGTTTATTAATGGCATGAAAACTTGGAGTGTATACAACATCCCGTTCAAGAAGTGGGGGCACGGATATCGCGGGACCCCCGAATATTGCGCCGGTCTCTATGGCCTATGGGATTGATCTGAGTACTACTGCTACTGCTACGTTACTGCTACTGCTACTGCTACTGCTACTGCTACTGCTACTGCTACTACTACTACTACTACTACTACTACTACTACTACTACTACTACTACTACTACTACTACTACTACTACCACTACCACTACTACTACTACTACCACTACTACTACTACTACCACTACTACTACTACTACTGCTACTACTACTACTACTGCTACTTCTGCTACTACTGCTGCTACTACTGCTGCTGCTGCTACTACTACTACTACTACTACTACTACTGTACTACTACTACTACTACTACTACTACTACTACTACTACTACTACTACTACTTACTACAGCTACTACTACTACTACTACTACTACTACTACTACTACTACTACTACTACTACTACTACTACTACTACTACTACTACTACTACTACTACTACTACTACTTACTAGGTATGCTATTACGAATATTATTTGCAGAAATTGACGTCATACTTACGAATATTAAATCTGGTCAACGAATATTAGATGTTTAAATTTCGTTTCAATCTTAGTTCTTCATAATTCGGGATTAATTGCACAACATTCAGTACCATTTTCACGCCTTTTCACGCACAACGTTTCTCAAAGTTCAAGCAATAAATAGTAATTGCGAAGACTGAGTGCCTGCCTGAGATGCCTTCAATTAGTTCTTAAGCAAAACCAAAACTGTGACGTCATCAACGAATATTTACGAATATTTGCGAATATTAAAAATGCCTTGATATTCACGAATATTTACGAATATTAAAGCCTCAAGTCACGAATTCTCGTTCTATGACTACTACTACTACTACTACTACTACTACGTTCAACCAATCTATCACTTACCTATTATAAAAGCCACGCGCTTCTCTGTTATTGGCCCTGAGACGTGGAAATGGGCTTACTCGGGAGGAGCGCTCTCTCCCTCGGGTCCTCCCATTCGTGGCGTAAATCACAAGGAGACAGAAGGGAACTGTCCCCATCATCAAAGTTTTGACTGGGCCCCTCTGGCTTCTGCTCCCTCAAAAAAATTCCAAAATCCAGCTCCGAAAAATCTACTCCCTACGTTATGTACAGATTATCGCCTCTGCTCCCCTCACCGTTCTATCAGACTCTTAAAACTGTTTTTCGCTTTTGAGTAGAGACCTTTAAGGGGCGCTATATAAATTTTGATTTATTGATTGATGCGCCTGCAGTGTCCTGTTACCTGGTTTGTGAGTGCGGCCTCCTTCGACAGGTGGCGTGTCGTAGGCCCTGTGGATCTGAGCGAGAACCTGATACAGAATTCCATCATTGTCATCAACAGCAAACCGTGCATCACACTCCTCTTCGCATTCCTCCTCCTCCGCATCCCCATCACCGCACGACACCAGATAACCCAGAGACGCTGCAGGTTCTTCGTCTGTCTCAGCAGCCGCAGCATCATTATCAGCAGCAGTTGATCCCGCATCCGCCAACGGCGCTGTCGCCATCATCATTTCGCCAGCTGCTGCTGAATCCGCGGCCGTTGGTCGATGCGCATCTGCTGTGGTAGTCTTCGTGTGTATACGATTCTTCTCACCAGCCTCTGCTACTTCCAGCACCAGCGTCAGCATCAGCAGCAGCAGCAACCTCTTTCCGCATCAGAAACTGACCACTGACCGCCGAGCATCCACTTCATGGCTCTATGTAACAACACGACCCGGTACTACTACAGAATGGGCCAATTCTATCGCTACCTTAAATACAACAGCCTCTTCACGTGTGTATATACGGCTGTTGAGGTCATATATATGTATATATATATATATGTATGCATGTATATATATATGTATATATATATATGAGGCCTCAAACGAAAGGTCCTATACATTATATATAATGGGCTTAGTTAGTTCTCCGGCTTCTTCTTGAACTATGTAAATACAGTGGCCGCTGCCTATTTATATGCATCGACGCTAAGCACACAAACACAAACACACACACACCTACACTGTCTACACACACACACGCAAACACAAACAAACATATATATCACACACACACACACACACAAACACACCTACACACACGCGCGCACACAACAACACACACACACACACACACACACACACACACACCTACACACACACCTACACACCTACACACACATACACGCGCGCGCGCACACAAACACACACACACACGGACACACACACACCTACACACACCTCTACACACCTCTACACACACGCACACACACACCTACACTGTCTACACACACACACACGCAAACACAAACACACATTATATATATATATAATATTTGCCATGCAGTACCTATTGATGCATATATTTGAGTTAATGGGGTCAGCATCGTTTCACATGTAGGTCAGCTGTGCCCGGCGTTGCATATAACACGTATATAGGCCTACTTGATCTTGCAGACCGTAAGCATTGACCGCCATATAATATATGTAGTAGAGGTCTGCGGGTAGAGCATTATTGCTACCCGACCCGTACCCGTAACACAGAACCGTTACCCGTACCCGTACCAGACCCGTACTCAAAATTACTACCCGATCCTACCCGTACCCGCGGGTATACCCGCACCCGTAAAGTACCCGTCATGTCATTAGCACGCCTTCCCGTAGTCCCTGTCCCTACTCAGCATGACTTGTAGTAATAATAATAAATCGGTTGATGATGATGATGATGATGACGTAGTAGTAGTAGTAGTAGTAGTAGTAGTAGTAGTAGTAGTAGTAGTAGTAGTAGTAGTAGTAGTAGTAGTAGTAGTAGTAGTAGTAGTAGTAGTAGTAGTAGTAGTAGTAGTAGTAGTAGTAGTAGCAGCATCAGCCGCAGCACCAACAATAATAGTAATAGTAGTAATAATAGGCAGTCAACTTATGGAACCTGTCACATGCAACTGTTCTTAATTTGCACTGTACATTTGATCTCCGTGGTCTATTCTGTCACCTAGTACACTAAGTAACTGTTAATAGTAGCCTGCGTTGCAGACCCGGTCAAGCCCATTGTGCGACTACATTCTCTATTATATGTGACGGACATTGTAATCCCAAAATTTCACGTCGGTACGGGTAAAACCGGGTATACCCGTACCCGTGATGACCCTACCCGTACCCGACCCGACCCGTGAAATGCGTACCCGACCCGTACCCGATCTGCGGGTACGGGTCGGGCACGGGTAAACCCGCGGGTACGGGTATACCCGCAGACCCCTAATATGTAGGCTCGCTTCATCATGTGTAGCGGAGTATTTGCTGGAGCGCTAACAGCATCCGCTATCATCTATCCATGCGTCGACACAGCTTAAACATTGCCAGCTGTTTGAAGATCACGGACCATCTTGATAGTTTCCCTACACGACCATTCCAAATGAGTACATAACAAACGCACAGTTCTCGCCCATATATATATATATATATATATATATATATATATATATATATATATATATATATATATATATATATATATATATATATATAAGTGTATATATATATATATGAACATACATATACATGTTCATATACATAATTATATATATAGCCTATTTATGCACGCCTGCATATGAGATCAAAAGAGTCATACTATTTTATTGTTAGACAGCATTATATATATATATATATATATATATATATAAATATATATATATATATATATATATTATTTGCTGTACATTATATATACATATAAAGTATGTAAGTAAGTATATTCTTTATTATACCAGTTGCATAGCCGCACTCGTATACATAAATCTTATATATATATTTACATATGATACTTATTTTGTGAAGCTTCGATATTTTGCAGTTCACTACATGTGCGCATTATAATAACGAGGTGCGCGATAGTGATATTGTCAACATCTGAGGTCTTCTGGATTTCAGAGCAGAAAAAGATTTCGAAATTTCCAGCTTCAGTTGCGCCCCCTAACGAACCCAGCTATGAAATGATTGCACTGACCATACTCTGTCGATGGGAAGAACTGACGACGAGGAATTAACGGAACCAGAGGGATAAATGAAGTCACTATAACAGACTAACACCACATGCACCAGAGCATCGGATGTGACCGATTGTGATTTTTTGCCAATTTCCAATTTCGGAGAGTTTGCCTGCTTTTTCACCGATTCCGGATCCGATCCGATTAATCGGCAAGAGAACCCTAGCTACGCCACTGAATCTACGGCCAGAAATCGAAGAGCGCGAGATGCATAGGGCCTACATCTCTTTAAGATTCGCTAATTTAGTCCAAAATTTTAGATTTAGCTACTAGGTTACTTTATTAGAACTGCACTAGGCTACACGTATCTCAGCCTCCTCTTAATAAGTAAGCGTGGTTAAGTCACAGGAATACAATTTAAATGCACAAAATTGTCACTAAGCTTGAAGCCCACAGCGTAGACCAGACCATAATGTAAATTAGGTTCTACGCGGAAATTTAATTGGGGTAAAAAATCTAAATCCTGACTGACATAGTTTTCAATTAGGCTAAGTTTGCAAAATTGATGTAAAATAACAGAAAACAGGTGAAATCTTCAAATTTTCTCATAGCTATAACAGCTGCGTCAAATGTCCTGCATCAGCGCTATATAAAGTCAGATTCTTAAGATGTTGTTGATTAATGTTGAAGTCAGTTTCGGTGCACATTGGGAAATCGGGGAGTTAAGACCGAAATTAAAAATACGCAATCAGAGCTTCTCATCTGAAAACAAAAGGCGATTTGAAAATCGATCGCGCTGGATTGAGTATACGCGATAGCTGCGCGGTTGACCTCGGGACTTTGGTGTACAGCGTATTTTGTGTGTCGTATTTGTATAACTGCATACTATATGGTTGTACACTTGTCCATTAACTGTTAGAGTATATACTCTGATAATACGGAACACTTATTAACCGTCGGTAAGCCTCCTCTGCTTGTCGATTTAATGTTGTACCGGGGGTATCGATCCTAGCCCAAACTTTCACAAGTAATGTAAATTAGATAAATAAAATAACGGTCTGGTTCAAGATTCCTCTTGAAATCTAACTCATCGAGCGCGATCGATTTACCGATCGACCAGACCTTTGCTAGGCGATTGACCAAGGGGATCGATCGATCCATCGCCTCAAATGAGAAGCTCTTGACGCAATAACCTTCACTGTACAAACAGATTTACGAAGTAACTCTAAATTAAACTTCCATCGTTTCCGTGGCGAGGTTAAGTGGGTTTGGATTGGGTGCCACTGTGGATGAGACTTAAAAGATGAGATTAAAAGAATACCAAACATTCGCTTAATGTTATTGTTATAAAGGTTGATTGAGGTAGGATCGAGTGCAGATGGCGTCGTTAGGCCTCCTTGCCTGGGCGCTTGTAGGCCTAGATGCCAGCTCGGAATTTTCCGATAAGATAAAATAGCCCATAAATGGCGTTCGCAGAAGGAACCTAACTTGGACCTCTCCCTCGGTCCTCTTGTATCCGTATTTGGCATTACCATCCAGGCATCCACACTCCGTACGTTCACACTTAAATGGCCTATTGATGAGGTTTCCATGCATGTTGATTTTGTACGGCTAACTGCATTGCGGGTGGGGTACGGTACTTTGAGGCTCCGGAGACTAACAAAGGAACTCAGATAATAAGACTGTAGCTGCTTGGGCCTAGCAGGTACAGTCTACTTTAAGTTGGGGTTCAAGAGGTACATGAATGTAACATATTTACATGCGAACGTCCGCGCTGGTCATAACACATCCCCTTGTCGTCGGCATATGGGTGGCCTCTCCAGTTCCAGAGTTCCTTCTCTGTGGACATGCTCAAAGGACACCTTTAATTTTATTTGTGGACGTATGAATATTTTGCATCTAGATATTCATAGATCGATTCTTCGGAAAATAAAAATTACATGATACTACATCGAAGTTATTTTTATCGTCTTAGGACGGGAAAACATCTATTACTAATAGCAGATGTCGTCCAGTTCATTTCTGGTCGATGTTTAAATTCCACAAATGCATTGACAAAGTCTCCATCAAGTAAGTAAGTAAGTGTATTCTTTATTATACCAATTGCTGACCGCATTTTGGTTTACAAAGCAGTCACCTTAGTGGTTTAGGGAAGCCTGACATACCATAAGAGTCGAAATAAGCCAACTATCCCTGGCGTTAAACTACATCGTAACTCATCCGCAATATGAATGATTTGCAAGCCAAACTGTCAGAATGCGGTTTTATGTCAACGATGTCTTGCAAACCCCATAGAACTCTTGTTCAACAAAGTGCAATAGACATAATTATTCAAAGCAATTAAATCATTTAAATGCAAAGTCTTCGCCATGCAAATAAAATTTATGGGGCATTCATTATTGCGTTTTGTCCATAACGAGGACGTCATCTAGCTGAGATTTCCTGTAGGCCTACTTGTAAACGCAGACTTAGGCCCACCGAGCGAACATTCAAGAGAGACTCGTCCGAGGCACTGTCGACCTAAGGGTACATAAAAACCAAAATCAAACAGAAGAGCATGCAGTCTCTTAAGCTAGCCCTGAGACAGCTACGGTTGTGAAGTGTTAGCGGCTACATTTTCTTAGCCTCGTCATATGAGGGCGGTTGGCCTGCTTGGCCAGTCATCTCCATCGCCGTCTCATCTTCCATCGACAGTGTACGGTCAGTTTACTCGATATATCCGAGTTGGCTAGGGGGGGGGGTGCAGGTAGAGCAGAAATTTCGAATCAAATTTCTGCCTCGATATGAACCCCGCCCTCTCGATTGACAGTCCAGCACGCAAACCATTACACGATCGAGCAACCCCTACTGTAACAGACAGAATGATTTTAAAACGCTTTCGGAATAGAGGTAAAGAAAGATTTATGTCGGAGGGTGTCACACAACCTGTCAGGGTCGTAAATCCTGGAGAGTGAAGGGTGGGAATTCCCTTCCCACTTTTAGGCTTAGGGAGTGAAAGTTTTGCTCAATGCATTAATTAAATAATTTCGACTCCTACGCATTGCTGTTAGAATAATATGGTCTTCTTAAGGGATATATATATATATATGCACTTTCGAGGGACAGATTTTCCTCCCCACAAGTCGAAACAGAGTTCCAACCACGGCGAAGCTCAGTGGCGCCGGCACGCGAAGGCAATAGGCGCATTTGCGGTTATTTTTTCCTAAACAATGAAATATTAATGACACAGATGAGTTCAAATGTTTAAGACTTTCAGTTTCCATCCGTGTAGCGTTAAGCCTATGTAATGTTCATTTAGGGGAGACCGGGGCATAATGGGATACTTAAGGGAGTTTGAAATTTACGCCATAATATTATAGTAAATAAGAATTCAGGGTTTTCTTGCACTCAGACTATGCCAGCAGGCAGCAGACCTAATGTACAGCGTAGATTAGATTAATTCACTTAAGCTTTACCCAGACTGAAGATAATGCTATCCTACTAGTGTGTCCGAAAATCCCATTATGCGCCACCATAAGGGGTAAAACGGGATATACTTTTTCCATTATGCCCCATGATATGTATCATTTAAAAGAGCAAATATATGCCAGAATAAAAACTGTATAGCTTGACAAACTGTAACTTTGAACTTATTACAGCTAACTGTTTAACATGAACCACCAACAACCTGTCAATTACAGCATCATAACAGTAAACTTTAAACTAAAAATATCATTAAAATTATTCCATTATGAGGTCATTTGATAAAACGTGCTGCAAGCTGTTACTTGCAGAGGCCATACACAAATTTGATAACATATAGGCCTACGTTTACACCAGCACAACTGTTGTATTCCCAGTTATTGCCCACTTTCAAGCACATCTGACGACGTCTGATCCATCCTTCATCAGAGCGCCTCACGACAGTAAAGACACTCATTTGTATCATCGTCATCTACAAGATTGTTGAAGTTCGATATCTTTTGCCTTATTCTTGGGACATTGTTGCTTGTTTTTGCATGATATTTTTTTACTTTTCCATGTAATCGACTACATCAGACATTTTAGTTATCAAACCTTTGTTATAAATGGATTGACTGGCAATGTTTTATGTTTTAAATATGTTTGCGACTTCGCATCCACTTTCTTGGCGTCTGGCGGCGCCACTTGCGAAGCTCTATGTTGTACCGTGAAAGTTCGGACCGGGAGAACAACCTGTTCACACTGTGCAGCTGTAAAAACGAAATATAGGGTAAAGCATGGACGCAACCTGCATTTCATACCCCGATTAATTACAGACAGAAACCATGGGCGTAGCCAGGAAAACATTTCTGAGGGAGTTTAAGATTTCTAGGGGGGGTTCCATTGGAGATGGTCGCAAAAATTAAGGATTTTTTTGGGTATTTCCAATGTAAAACCACAAAAAAATTTCGGAAATTATTTGGGGGTTTGAACCCGTAAAACTCACCCCTAAATACGCCCATGACAGGAACAGACAGTCGTCTGATGGCAATCTCAGTAAACAATTGTTAGAAATGTAAAAGCTTCAGGTTATATTAATATCACCAATGTCAGGGACGTATCGTTAATCACACGTTCTGCTGAACGTTTTCCAAGGACTGGCAGTCAGAGAGCATGATAAGCCAGTTGTAACTAGCCATACAAATTGGCCATCTTCCCAAATATAATTTCTTCTGTTTTTCAAACTTTGATTGACTCAATTACCATTATTTTCTGCACATTTGCTGCTGTAAATTTTACACATTTTCGCTTCTTTTTTGGAGGCCGACCTCCATGCAGGTCCCATGTAGGTCCTATTTATTCACAGACATCACCATCAAATAGTTTTAAAGTCGGAAAGATGTTATGAAAGTCTCTAGTTAGTAGACCATTGTTATCGTCAATCTTTCATATATATATATATATATATATATATATATATATATATATATATATATATATATATATATATATATATATATATATATATATATATATATATGCTTAATAGATGTAAAACACAGTTATTAAAAATTCGACATAGAGACAAATTCCAGCATGAAGACTGTTAATCTAATTAGTAGACTAGTACTTTAATTCTCGTAGCCACATAAGATTAAATTCGGATGTATAACTTACAGAGCATCAAAAACTTGCATCCGATACTAGTCACACCGCTACCTTCATCCCCTGCCATAAAGAATGCTGTGTTCTGTGTCCTTATCTCCCTTCCCTCAAATTACTAGCTACATCTCACGACATCTGTGGGAAACGCGATTCAGCTTTCTTGCACCCAGGATAGCGACGCCTATTTGAAGAGACGCCGACAGGTACCGTAACGGTCCGTTCGCTTATAGATACGCGTACGTATTGCTTGTCCGTGTCGCTGCACGTTTATCACTATCTTTGTCGGTGTCCGTTTTGGTATTGCTCTCCCAACGCCCACGCCGTCGCCGATGGTAATCTAGCGCTAGCGGTTCTTAGTAAACCCTCGACGCGACAATCAGCCTGAACGCGACCGATGGCGGCGCTGCTCTAGACGACAAATGGCGGCTTCCAAAATGGCGGAGAACCGGAAATACCTCATTGCAAGACGTGTTATACGCCGTTCTTACAGTTTAACGAATATAAAACTTAAGCTATAGGTCCTGCCATGATTGAACAACTTAACAACATAATGAGCCCCTTTTCACGTTTTACTACATCGTTTGCAGAAAGTTGATCAGTAGCGTATAATCCATAACGTTTGTTTCAGTAGCTTTAGGGATTCTTCGTTCGAGGGTATAAAATGATGGCGCTATATAAGCTCTAAACATACACTTGTTTTAACCAATGTGAAAGGTATATAATTGATATATTTCTGTAAATCTGTACGCCATCTGGTATTAAAGGCGCTTCTATTGTGTGTTACCTAGCAACAAGTATTATGACGTAAATTGTCGTGTAGCGATCTCTGCCAAAGTCACTCTTCCTTGATCGAACGAGTCTGTGTCAAACAATTCGACATCTACGACAAATAACAATGTCGCGCAATAGTCAATCCGCTGAGCAGAGAAGACTCAAAGAACAGAACGATAAGGAGTGGAAACTAAGAATGGAAGAACAGCTGCGAAGAAATGGAGCAGAACTGGAAGAACTTCGGTTAGCTCTATGCAACTAAATCGTTGTTCATTGTATTGTATTGTATACATAAATTTATACAGGGCCATTTCACAATGCAGACCGATCAGAGGTGCCCAAAATTAATTTCATTCTACTGCTAAATGAATAACAATGCATTACATTACGGACTATTTACAGTCACTAGTTATACCGCCAAAATGCGTAGATTAGGCTATTGAATTCCAGAGAGAAACTTTACGTTAAATTTTGATGAACAAAGATTTGTTTTCTATGTTAAAAAAGCAATTACATGCTAAATAGTCCTGAATAAGATTTGAATTCTATTATAACATGTCGAATTTTGATTAATACGATTTGCTTTTTATGTAAGAAAACTTTTCGGTTAAATTTTGATGACTAGGATTTGCTGAAGTCTATTTGCCCTAATTTTGCTTATCATCTGGCTGTTATTGACCTACTAATGTTATATGCTCAATTATATCGTCTATCAAAATGCAGTCTTCTTTGATCTTTGTTTCTGTTACTTTTGTGATATTGTGATGACTGCATTACAGTGTAATCTTGATATTTATTTCAGCAGGAAAATCGCAGAGGATGAGAAGGAGTCCAAGATAATAGTTGAATCTGGCGCAACCCTTCACTACTACCACAGGGCCACCATTTACAATGCCCCTTGTCCACGTTCTGATGAACAACACCAAATGGAGGCTGAGGAAGAACTGGCTGGATCTTCCAGACTTATCATCCCCCCCAGCTCAGGAGGAAATCAGCGTGAACGGGGTGGAGGTGAAAACAAGTTCACCACCAAAGAAAACGAATGCCCCAGCCCCCTCTCCGCCCTGGATCCGAAACGGCGCCGCCGACATCCTGAAGCCAGTCAACAAGAAAATGAAACCAGATAAATAGGCCTATACATGTTTGGGGTATCCGGATAGTTATGTAGTTCATATGAAGACCTTCAGAACGTGAAATATTCCACCGACACTTACTTTTTCGTAATTGTGTTATATGCTTGTATGCATGTGTGTGTATGTAACTATGTATTTATGTTTGTAAGTATGTGTGAGTGAATCAAGACATTTGATATCCTGTTGTGTGTTGCGGAGGACGTCATTACTACGAAGAAACCATAAACGTTCATCCTTCTCTGACACATGTATACATGTTTGGGGTATCCGGATAGTTATGTAGTTCATATGAAGACCTTCAGAACGTGAAATATTCCACCGACACTTACTTTTTCGTAATTGTGTTATATGCTTGTATGCATGTGTGTGTATGTAACTATGTATTTATGTTTGTAAGTATGTGTGAGTGAATCAAGACATTTGATATCCTGTTGTGTGTTGCGGAGGACGTCATTACTACGAAGAAACCATAAACGTTCATCCTTCTCTGACACATGTATACATGTTTGGGGTATCCGGATAGTTATGTAGTTCATATGAAGACCTTCAGAACGTGAAATATTCCACCGACACTTACTTTTTCGTAATTGTGTTATATGCTTGTATGCATGTGTGTGTATGTAACTATGTATTTATGTTTGTAAGTATGTGTGAGTGAATCAAGACATTTGATATCGTAGAGCCTGTTGTGTGTTGCGCATAAAGTGCTGACGCATGTCATCGAGCAGTTTCAGTTAATTTAATGAATTTTACAATGGTTTTAGTCTTCAAGTTATAGTATTCCGATAGCCAGACTTGAATATAATTATTAAGTCCCACATCCAGCAGCGTATTGTACATCGCAATACAAACAGTTTATAATGATGGCCTATTTTCCCTTATGTAATGGCTTCATCCAAGACATCGTAAACATGCATTGCATGAACCTTATTTAGCCATTTGGTGAAATATGACTGTGCGGTTCAAGCTGTTATTTCTGTTGTCCAGCGTCTGATCTACCTTCCCCTTTCAACGATTCACAGCCCATGTTTCACATTAAAATACAGAACCTTTCATAATTCATTCATTTCAGATATTTATATAGCGCCCCTTCAAGATTTCTACTCAGAGGCGCTCCCGACTACAGCGCGGACACTGAATCGGAGTTTCACGCCGAAGCGCATGAGCAATTGCGAGTGAAGGACTTGCACAGGGTCCCTACGCGGCGGCTCGAGGTGGATTCGAACCCGCAACCCTCTGGCTGCAAGGCACCGAATATACCCTACACCACGGCGCCCCACAGTCTCTTAGCATGTCTACCGCTATGTTGCAAACAACTGGTTTGTGCGTTGTCACAAGATGCACATTTCTGACTTCAGATGAATCGAAGCCTTTTGTTTAGCTCTTACATTTAAGAATATCTTCCCTTTGGCAGAGGCATATGCTTTGAAAATGGCCGCATAAATTTCGTATTTTCTGTTTTCCATTGATAACGGTCCTACAATATTGTATTGTATTGTATTGTATTTGAACACTTGTTATAGCGCCCCTACCAGATTTCCCATTCAGAGGCGCTCCCGACTCCTGCGCAGAATCGAAGCGCATGAGCAATATTGCGAGTGAAGGACTTGCCCAGGGTCTTTACGCGGCGACTTTGAGGTGGATTCGAACCCGCAACCCTCCAGCTGCAAGGCACCGAACATACCCCTAAACCACCGCGCCCCAGTTGTATTGTGATGTGTTGTATTGTGTGTTGTATTGTACTCCACGGTTATATTGCGACCGACCCACCCGCAGTAAAGATCCGAGAAATTAATCTCTGATAAACCGACCCGACCGGGAAGCGAACCCGGGGCGCCGACGTGACCAGCGGGCTACCAACCCACTCGGCCACTCAGGATCCTTATGGATTAGAATAGCCTACTGTTTAATTTGTGTACACTCTCATATATGCGTACATACGTATACAACTATACATGCGTGCGTAGGCCTATGCGTACGTATATGCGAATACATTCTTGAATGCCTATTACTTGAATACTTCTTTTTTTCATTGGGTGTGTTTAATTAAGTGTTAGTTAAGCTATGTTAGTTATCTTCTGTTTATTACACCATTTCCTGAATATTAAAGTATTCTTGTAACTATATGAACTGGCTGGCATTCGCCATTATGACTTTATATTATGCGAGAGAGAGAGAGAGAGAGAGAGAGAGAGAGAGAGAGAGAGAGAGAGAGAGAGAGAGAGAGAGAGAGAGAGAGAGAGAGAGAGAGAGAGAGAGAGAGAGAGAGAGAGAGAGAGAGAGAGAGACAGACAGACAGACAGACAGACAGACAGACAGACAGACAGACAGACAGACAGACAGACAGACAGACAGCCAGAGACAGAGACAGAGACAGAGACAAAGACAGAGAGAAGAGAGAGAGAGAGAGAGAGAGAGAGAGAGAGCAACTAAGAACCTAACAAGTCCTTGTATAAGTCAAAATATCCATTCGATTGAGTGAACATTTGACATGGAAGGAACACATTAAACATAATTATCTCTGCAAAAATTGCTAAAAATGTGGGAATTCTACAACGCACTTCCTATAATTATGATCCCTCCATCTATTCGCCTAAAATTATATTACTCTTTAATCTATCCTTACCTATCACACTGTAACTTGATTTGGGCGTCTACTTATAAATCTCGATTGTATAAGTTAGTTATTTTACAGAAGCGAGCCGTACGTACCATAGCAGGGGTCTCTTATAGAACTCATACTAGCCCTATATTTCTCGAACTTAAACTACTTAAATTCCATCAAATAAAAATTCACCAGATAGGAGTCTTCATGTACCGCTATGCCAATGGGAGTCTGCCTTCTGCCTTCAAAGGATGTTTTCAACAAGGTTCTGATTTGCACCCCTATTTCACTCGAAGTTCTAATCAATATCGCACCTTTAGTGCCTACTCCAATTCCCGTAGATTCTCTATTAAATTTGGTGGTATTGGTGTATGGAATGACATACCCTCTTCCCTTCAACAAGCACGCAACCTCCAGAGTTTTAAAAATTATTACGTGTCCAACTATTAAATGATGGCATTCTTAAATAATTTTATTGTGTTACTGTTAATTAGATACTTGCATATTATTAGTTAAGTCTTTATTTTCATTATTTTTTGGTTTCTGTTATGTTTAAAGAGTAAACTATTACCATTAACCTTTGCAAATTCATAATGCATTATATTGCAATACATGCTGGCATCATCTTAACTTGTATCCAGAAAATTGGGGTCCCTATTTTAGCGGGATTCATCCCTTTTGGGGATCCTCTTGCTACCTTTTTGTCTTGTTTAACGTATAACTTTCTTGTACTTGTACAAAGGTTGCAATAAAAAATTGATTGATTGATTGATTGAAGTACTATTGGTACGATGTGAGCATAGAACAGGTGTCTAAATGTAATGCTACGTGGCAATGGGGTCGTTGTTGCTTTATTCTGTAAACACTCCAATCGATAAACGCTGAGAATGGTAGCGAAGTTTCCGTTGTTCATTTGAACCTAATGGCGACTGTGTTCGATCCATTCTATCGGCAAAGTAAGAAATCATCGATAAATCTACACAATGCATTGACCTTGAGTTTCAACATAAAAATAATCTGATCAATATCTAAGCCTATGTACTCATGTTTCAGAGTTTTTAAAGGCGCTATATAAGGTCAGGTCGAAAATGCCATGATTTTGAGGCCATCGAGTTGACTTTAACTGGTTTGGGCGATTGTTGCATCTATAGAAAGCTTTTTACCAAATGGTCATAATAAAACATAAAGGTCATAAGTGACGTAAGCTGGGCAAGTGTGGGAAGTTATGCATATCCAGGAAACGTTTACTTAGGCTAGAGGTACATGTAAATATACGCGGCGTATGCATTGAGGTAGAACGGGAGACGAGAATAAGAGACAGACAGACAGAGTCAGACAGACAGACAGTCACAATTAATATCCATTCGATTGAGTGAAGCACTATTGGCGGTGTGCAGAGACAGGCAAACTATACATAGACTTCAGACAGACAGGCAGAGACAGACAAACTAAACATATAGACTTCAGATAGACAGACAGACAGAGAGAGAAGAGAAAGAGAGAAAGAGAGAGAGAGCAACTAAGAACCTAACAAGTCCTAACAAGAGAGAGAATGAGAGTCGGCGCGTTTACTTAGGCTACGCGCCGTAAGCATGGAGATAGAACGGGAGACTACAGAGAAAGTGAGAGAGAGAGAGAGAGAGAGAGAGAGAGAGAGAGAGAGAGAGAGAGAGAGAGAGAGAGAGGAGGAACAGACGGAGACAGAGACTAAATGCTCGCCTGTATTGCACCTGATTGACTAGCCTTGTGTGCATAGATCCTTGGCTGGGAGGAGTGGTTAGCGAGTCTGAGAAACAAAGATTACAAGCGAGAGAGAAAGTGAGAGAGAGACGGCACGTATCCATAGACTACAGGTGAGTATACGCGCCGCATATGTAATGTAATTAGCAACTTCTATTGCTCCGGTGTCTAATGCACAAGGCATCAACCGATGGCACACCAAATTCAAGCCGTAATCAGGTCAACATCCAAAAGATCAGTCCGTAAGAGACTGTATATGTAATATAATGACATTTATAAAGCGCCACTTAAAGAGTCTCTCATAATCGATAAACACGTGGTCATCAAACAGCCTAAAAGTGCGTCTTTAAGAGTCTAGAGAAAACAATAGAGCCACATGCAGCATTGGTGGCACGAACAGAAGGCGGAAGAACATTCCAGATCCGCGGCTCCGCAATCAAGAAGCAAGAAGTCCCGACGAGTACTGGTGGTGATTCGAAAGCAGGGTACAATCGGTCATCTAGCGAGGCAGACCGAAGCGCTCACCGACCAGTTTGAGTGTCAACTGGAAGGCACAGTTCGGCAATGTAGTCCGGGGCAGTATATACCACACCACCGAGTCCTCAGGTCGACAGGACAGATACAGTTGGAGGTCATCGGCAAGAGATGTAGAACCCAGCGACGCCACAACATCATAGAGGTCAGCTGTGTAGAGAATGAAGAGCAGTGGCCCCAGGACCGAGCCATGACGAACACCACACACGACAGGCGCCCAGACCGACTTTGTCGTCTCCAATCTTCACCCTCATGGTCCGCCCCTCAAGATAGGAGCAGAACCAGGCCAACGCACCCCTGAGATCCCGTATGACGCCGCAAGCCTTGTAAGCAGCTGATGATCTACCGAATCATAGGCAGCGCTGACGTCGAGAAGAGCCAAGGTTACACACCTTGCCCGAATCCATAGCCTGATGGATGTCTGATAGAAGACGTATCAGGAGTGTTTCGGTGGAATGGCCCCTACGAAAGCCAGACTGGTGCATAAGACCATTTTTGCCCCCGAGATAGCGGAGCAGCAACCACTCTCTCAATCAGCTTTTACATGAAGATTAGGTTTGAGATCGGTCTGAAGCTGGACGGCAGGTTCAGATCAAGCCCCGGTTTCTTGAGGGCAGGCCTGACAATGGCACGCTTCTGGCTAGCCCTCAGGGTTGCCTCATCCAACGAAGCATTTGCAGATGGAGAAAATGTACGGCAGTAGATCATCAATCATCTCCCGACGTAGGAAGGTCGAAATTGGATGGAGCGAACAGCTCTTCGACGTTGGAGAACAGAGGAATTCACTTGTCTCGGCTACAGTCACGCTCCTAAAGGGCTCCAAGCCAATCCCTCAGTAGGTCTACGAACTTCCTTGACTTTTCTTTGAGGTAGAGCGGGTAGGCCGAGAGCTGGCACCAAAGGCCGGTGCCACAATATATAGGTAGGCAGGTAGGCAGGCAGGAAGGCAGACATACAGACAGAAACAGACGGACGGACGGACGGACGGACAGAGACATTTCTCTCTCTCCATCCGTATGTCTATCCAATCCATCCATATATCAATATCAGAGAGAGACAGAGAGATACAGAGACTCGAGTTAACTCGAGACTAGAAAAATGAGAGTTCACTTATCACAGATTTAATTTGACCATATTTTGAAGGAATTCTTATTCGAAATGTCCTCAATCGGTTTCAACGCAGGCCACAAGACATACATGTAGGGCCTAAACACCACTAACTTAGTTATCACAGCATCGACTTACAGTTGATCGCCATTGAGTTTTCAGAAATGAAGTTCCTTTGCTCGTTTTTTTATAACAGGAAACGCACAAAATGTTTTATTCTTTTATTTTGGTAATTATTATTAAGAAAGATTCGATTTGATTGGAAATTGTAGATACATTCGGCTAATTAACTTTGCTCCAAATTCAAACGTTCTGTTTATCGTTCACAGTGTGTATAAATTAGAGGTACACTACAGGCTCGCCCTAATTTGGATACTAAAGTCATTGATTGGCTTAGAGCGGTTCAATTTCTAACACGCGGTTCATTCACAGCCATGGGTGTAATGTAATCTAATGTAAATCTTCGAAAATTTCTCAGCGCCCACAAAAGCCACGTCAGAGGACCAGCTTATTCACCGGCGCTATATCAAATCAAGTCCGAATGGGTGCAATATGTTGTACAGGTCGTCTCGCGTTTGGTCTTTGAAAGAAAAGATAAAGTAAAATTACCGCTGTCAGTGGTCTTTGAAAGACCATTGACAGCGGTATCTTGACTTTAATTGACAGGCTTTGAGTTACAATAAAAGCTTGCTCTCTAAGTACAAACCATAGTTTGTACTTTGGGAGTGGGTGCAATGCGCAATCCTAAGCCATGTTTACTGCTTCTTGATTGAAAGACCGAGCTTCTACTCTGCTCATTCGATCTTCCACTGCATTAAGGGATTCAGTTGTGAATAGTTGGAGTTATTTTTTGGTGTGTTTTCTTTTAGAGGACGATGATTTCGTACATTCGCCGAAACTTGGATCAGCGCTTCATCGCCATATTTTGTGTGGCAATTCTAACAGTTGGAGCGATCATCTACAGAGCTAAGATCTTTGGAATTGAAATCGTGCAGAACGAATTAAGTCTGAATTTCATTCCTGAGAATTATAAAAGTTGCGAAGATCTTGTTCAAAATAGCTCAATATACGGGATCCATCTGTCGTCAATGAACAAGCTCAAAAGCAAAGACTTCGAGGAGGCAGTCCGAAATCTCATTGGCACGAGTAACCATGAAGGTCACTCCGGACAAGTCATGGGCCAATATCTAATCATGAACCACCTTGCGGGACAGCCAGCTGTCAAAGTAATCTGTGAAACTGGTTTCAATCTCGGACACAGTTCCTTCAACTATCTCACAGCTAACGAAAAGGCAATCGTCCATTCCTTTGATCTCGGGGAGCACGATTACGCTCATAAAATGTCGGACTACCTTAAGAAACTCTTTCCAACAAGATTCTTCATCCATTTCGGCGATTCGACGAAAACGATTCCAGAATTTATTCGCGACAATCCGGGATTCCAGTGTGACTTAATGTTCGTCGACGGAGGTCACGTGTATCCGGTCGCTCTCGCTGATATCAAGAACTTCGCGAAAATTGCTAATTTGAAAGGAAATCTTATTTTATTCGATGATTATCCGACAGACTGGGGAAATGAATTTGGCAAGGCGTGGGAGGATGCAATAAAAGAAGGAATTCTCAAAGAATTAATGCGCTGCCCTTTTCAGGAGTTAAGTCGTTCGCTACGTGGTTTCACCATTGGTCGAGTTGTGATGAAGCCCGTGGATGACGCCCTTTCTACAAAGAAACTATGAGCTTTCATTCAGTTCTAACACATGCATATATGGGTAGTAGTTTCAGTTTAACGACACTGTGTGATAACAACGACCATTAGCGTCGCCCTCCTCCTTTTTCCAGGCTTCGGACTGGCACTGTCAGAAAGCGAACAGTGGCGGAGTTTGCATACATGTATATGGGTGTATCTGAACAGTTATATAGCTCAAATAAAGACCCCAGAAAGACGCTGAAACATGGTTATAAACGGTTTTAAAACGATTTGATTTAGTCCGAGTTCGGAAATTTTTTCCGATCTGTCTGTTGCAGAATTGGACGAATTTATAGTTGAAGACAACGATTTTGGATGCAGACTGAGAATTTGAGCTTAAGAGAGCGAAATAGTTATAGGATCGGATGAAATATTCCACTCGATAATAACTTTTTAAATTCGAGCTTTTGGTTTATCGTTCACAGTCTGTAGGCCTATATTTCTTTTTGTCAAGGCTTCATTCATTCAAAATATCGTAAACTGTTTCAATTGCATAATTATTGTACACTGACACCAGTTGCGGTTTGTCAACAGGATTGTTTCAATAAACGAAAATATTATTATTATTATTACATACATTGCACGAACCCTACCTTTTGGAAATCTATGGTTGTGCAGACTGCAGTCCAACGTCTGACGTAGCTCATTCAGTGATTCATAGTCAACCTTTCACATTTAAATACAGAACAGTTACTTAGGCTGCATATTCGTAAGCATTACAGCTAAGGATATCTTCCCTTTGGTAAAGGCTTATACTTTGAAAATGGCCGCATAAATTGCATGCTATCTGATTACCACAGTAGGCCTAATTGGTATCGATAATGCTGTTACAAGATGGATTTGAAAATGCGTGCAATTTAGGGCACTCTTTCCTATAGTGCATACACAGGTGTAGATGCAGGCATACGTATGCGATTACATATTTTCTGTATGTACAGACGTATTGTATACTAGCATAAGCATACATGCATATACGTCTCATCACTCAGCATACATACATGCATATACGTCTCAAAAACATTTATTTTACGGATGATTTACGCATGCGTTTAATGCCGAGGATAGATAGCACAACAAAACGTTTATGTCATGTTAGGTTCGCCCAACGCATAAATGTGATTCTCATGTAAACCAAAATGCGGTTAGCAATTGGTATAATAAAGTACATACTTACTTACTTACTTATACGCACGTACCATTATATTAACTGCTCGGATATGTCCCACCACTGATTTTTGTCCCAACACTTATTTTGTAAGGTATTAATATTGATTGTGATTTTAACATATTTATTTGGAAGCTATGTAGAAATGTGCTGTACGTTACTGACCATGAAGTTGCCACTTGTAACGGAGTCTACGGAGAAGGTGAAGCTGTATTACCACGTCAGGCTGTAATTCATTCTCTTGCTACAAACAACCGTGCTCACAACTTCCATCAATCTGTGTGGAGATACTTTATTGCTGCATCAATTAATTATCCAGCAGAGCGCTTGTTTTTAGAGCAAGATCATATATATGCTGGCTACCTTCAAATGCATACTCAAAAGGCTAAGTCAAGCCAAGAAAAAAATTAAAGAAGGAACTTGGTTCAAAAGCTGTTCCGTGGTGAACTACAAGCAAGTTTTACAGATTGCGTGAGTGTTGGGTTTTGGTTTCAAATATTTCACATCTACATGAAGTGAGTTATACCGGTTGTGTATTGTCAACTAGATTGCGTCAATTATTACCAGTAGGCCTACGCCTAGCTTCAGGTTGTTTACAGAAAGTTATGGCTGCATAACATATTTATTATGCATAGCATATTTATTAAATGACCCTTTGGCCATTTTCACTGTCACCGCACTCTGTGCAGATGGAGCGTATAATTCCACATCACAACAATTTCCGCTTAAAACATCGCTTATCCATGACTGTATATAATCGTCTTGCTTTTCACTCAATTGTGGCGGCACAGCCAATTTCGATCCAAAACCATGTGTTGAACAGTTTAAATCAACTGGTATGCGGACGTTTCGTCAACGGACGAATCGTCAACGGACTGTTCGTCAACGGACTGTTCGTCAAATGGAATCGATTATTAATTCTCGTTTACAAATGAATGAGTTATTGATAGTCCACTAAGCTTGACGGAAGGTGCGAAAAATACATACAATTGAAGTTGGATTGATGATAATAACTCTTCTTTAAATAGAGGTTGAATTGATGAAAATAATTTTGTGAATAGTAGAAGCTGGATTGATGAAAAGAGTTTCTTGTGAAACTAGAAGTCGGATTGATGAAAATGATAATTGCGTAAATAGAAGTTGGATTGATGAAAATAATTTTTTTGAAACTAGAAGTCGCATTGATGAAATTAATACTTGCGTAAATAGAAACTGAATTGGTAAACTAATTCTTTGCTTAAACAGAAGTTGGATTGATGACAGTAATCATGGACATTGGTATTAAAATGCCACGAATACAAAACGATGAAACGATATGTGGTTAAACCGTAATTTAGGTTGATAAAATAATACCATCTTTTCGATGCCGTGCTTTACGTTGGTAAGTAGGCAGTTAACCAAGATTGAGAGTGATAATTATGTGCAAGGATATGGCTTATATAATCTTCTCCAAGCGATGACATAATCCCCGGCTAGGATATAATTATATAACATCTTTTGATAACACTGGAAGTGGCGCTATATAAATTTAAATTTACGATTACGATTACGATGCAGTGACATTGAGATTCAGCATAAAAACCTGGTCTATATTTAAGCCTACGTTCTCACGTTTCAGCACCGTCCAGAATTTTTTAAGGCGCTATATAAGGCCAGGTCAAGAGTGCCAATCTAACCATGGATTTTGATTTTGAAGCCACCGAGTTGACTTTAACTGGTCTGGGCGATAGTTGCCTAAGAAACTTTTAGAAAAATGGTCATAATAAATGTAGAAAATTTGAATAACTTGGCATCAACATTAAGGTCATAAGTGAAGTAAACTGGGCAAGTGTGGGAAGTTATAGAAATCCAGGAAAAGTTTACTTAGGCCACAGGTAAATATATATGCGCCGTATGCATTGAATGGGACAAGGTAGAGAGAGAAAGACAGACAGAGAGACACAGAGACACAGAGCGAGAGAGAGAGAGAGACGGCATGTTTATTTAGGGTACGGGTAAATAATACGCGCCGTATGCTTGGAGATAGAACGGGAGACGACAAAGAGAGAGAGAAAGTGCCAGAGAGAGAGAGAGAGAGAGAGAGAGAGAGAGAGAAAGAGGGAGGGGAGTGGAACAGACAGACAGGTGGAGACTAATTGCTCGCCTGCATTGCGCCTGTATTGACTAGCCTGGTGTGTATAGATATCGGCTGGTAGGAGTGGTAAGCGAATCTGAGAAAAACAGAGATAAAAAGCGAGATAGAAAAAGTGCGAGAGAGACAGGTACGTAAACGCGTCGTATGTGTAATATAATGACATTTATAAAGCGCCACTTAAGAGTCTCTCAGAAGCAGGGGACACGTGGCCATCAAACAGCTGAAAAGTGCGTCTCTGAGATTCCATAGAAAACCATATAGCCACATGCAGCACATACAGCACAGCCTGTGCACCGACCAGTTTGAGTTTCAACTGGAAAGCACATTTCGGCAATGTAGTTCGGAGCGGTTCCTGCAGTAAAGCCTTCCACAATCAAGTCGTTTCGCGAGTCTTGAATCGCACCTTTCCATTTCATTCATTCATTCAAAGATTTATTTCTGCTATCCTAGTCCGGAAACTCTAGTCAGTTGCCTTTCAAACCAGCGTAGCGATCTTGAGTCGCACCTGATCAGCAATTGGAAGCCAGTGTAGCTCATGCCGCATGCAGTCGGATATGTGTGAATATTTCGGCAAGTCAGCCAGAAGTCTGTCTGCTGCATTTTGAAAGAGCTGAAAATGATGAACACGGAACTCAGGAAGGCCCAGAGGGACCCCCGTTACAGTGTGAGAACGAAAGAGTGTACTTGTACAGTTGCAACTCTCATCGACTGGGTCCTCGGTATCACTCTGATCTGCCTCAGCTTATCAGTAAATTGTCCTGGAGATGTGTGACACATGATCGGCCATCGTAAGCCCACCATCAAGAAGCACTCTAAACCTGTTGAGTCTAAGACGATTGGCAGAACATCCGAGTCAAGACGATGCAGACCGTCGCAATCGCGCACAAAGCATTTGCTGTGCGCACACCACCGAGTACTCAGGTCGACAGGACAGATACAGTTGGAGGTCATCGGCAAACTGATGAGATGTAAAATCCAGCGACGCCACAACATTACAGAGGTCGACTGTGTCGTGAATGAAAAGCAGTGACCCCAGGACCGAGCCATGAGGGAACACCACATACGACAGGCTCCCAGACCGACCCGTCGTCTCCAATCTCCACCATCACGGTTGACCCCTCAAGGCCAACGCACCCTCTGAGATCCCTATGACGCCGCAAACCTTGTAAGCAGCATCTGATGATCTACTGCAGCAGTGTCTCGCAAACTTATTAACTCTAGGCACACACAGCAAGCAATGCAATTTTTTATTGCGACATCTCCGCCCATTGTTGATAAGAGCAAATGCGACGTACTGTTCGGAGTTCGTATCGTATAATTATGGCAGATAATAATTATACAATGTGAACGGGATAAACAAAGCCATGGAATAATTATCACAGATTTAATTAAACCATTATTATTTTAAAAGAACTTTTATTCGAATTGTCCTCAATCGGTTTCAACGCTGGCCACAAGAAATTCAATCAATCAAATCAACTTTATTGTTCACCGCTTCAACTCAGTGTTTACATGTTAAGACAGATTTATAATTCCAAATGCAGTAACAATGGGTAATACCCTAAGGATCATAAGTTCCGCTAACATGTAGGATAGCTCTGATGCAATGTCAATCAGTCTAGTCTATACAGTGGCTCTTTTAGTTATTTTTGCTATGACTTCATTTCTTAAACATCATTATTATCAAAACATACTTATAGCTCGTATAGTTGTATAATTATAACGTGACCAGCAGTATTATTATTCATAGGCCGTACATAGACATAGGGCCCACGCACCACTGACTTTGTTACGACAGGATCAACTTCCAGTTGAACACCATTTAGTTTTCAGAATTTAAGTTGCTGTGTTCTTCTTTATAACAGGAACCGCACAACATTTTTTATTTTTTTATTTTGGTAATAATTAAGAATATTCGATTTGATTGGAAATTGTAAACATATTCGGTTAATTAACTTGGCACCAAATTCGAGCGTTCGGTTTAGAAAGGAGAGCAGGATCAATCTAATTTGGATACTTGCAGTCATTGATTGGCTTAGAGCGGTTCAATTTCTAACATGCGGTTCATTCCCAGCCATAGGTGTAATACATAGTACAGGTCGTCTCGCGTTTGGTCTTTCAAAGACCATTGACAGCGGTATCTTTACTTTAATTGACAGGCTTTGAGTTACAATGAATGCTTGCTCCCTAAGTACAAACCATAGTTTGTACTTTGGGAGTGGGTGCGTTGCACAATTTCCCTGGCCAGGTTTATTGACTCTTGATTGAATGACAGAGCTTCTACTCCGCTCATACGATCTTCCACTGCCTTAAGGGATTCAGTTGTGAATAGTTGGAGATATTTTTCGGTGTATTGTTCTTTTAGAAGACGATGATTTCGTACATTCGCCGACACTTTGATCAGCGCTTCATCGCCATATTTTGTGTGGTAATTCTAACAGCTGGAGTATTACTGTACAGGGCTAACATCTTTGGAATTGAAATCGTGCAGAACGAATTCAGACTGAAGTTCAGTCCTGAGAATTATAAAAGTTGCGAAGATTTTGTTCAAAATAGTTCCCTAGACGGCATCCAACTGTCGCCAATAAACCTGCTCAAGAGTAAAGAGTTCTTAGAGACTGTCCGAAACGTCACTGGCATGGAACGCGCTGAAGGTCATTCCGGACAAGTCATGGGCGAATACCTAGTCATGCATCACCTTGCGGGACAGCCAGCTGTCAAAGTAATCTGTGAAACGGGGTTCAATCTCGGACACAGTTCCTTCAACTATCTCACAGCTAACGAAAAGGCAATCGTCCATTCCTTTGATCTCGGAACGCACGATTACGCTCATAAAATGTCGGACTACCTGAAGAAACTCTTTCCGACAAGATTCTTCATTCATTTCGGCGATTCGACGAAAACGATTCCAGAATTTATTCGCGACAATCCGGGATTCCAATGTGACTTAATGTTCGTCGACGGAGATATCAAAAACTTCGCGAAAATTGCTAATATGGAGGACAATGTTATGGTTTTCGACGACTTTCCGACCGATTGGGGACAAAGTTTTGGCAAGGCGTGGGACGATGCAATAAACGAAGGAATTCTTAAAGAATTAATGCGCTGCACATTTCAGCAGATCTTTGACGATCTGCAGCGTGGTTTCACCATTGGTCGGGTTATGAAGAAGCCCGCGGAGGGCGTCATTACTACGAAGTAAACCATGAACTTTATATCCTTTTCTAACACATGTATGTATGTATGGTCGTATCTGAATTGTTATATAGTTTATATGAAGACCTCAGAAAGGCGCTGCAAAATCATTCGTTTATTATGCAAAAGAGACTGGCACACCGCAACCTAGGACATTGAGAACGAGTCGACATTAATATGTCTGTTCTGGGACAAGCGAGCTGTTAGTGATCCAACCCTATGGAGCTATTTGCATTTAACTAGTCTGTCTGATCAGTACTTTGTGTTGCTCTCGGATCGCTACACCCTACCGACATTGAATTCTGTATATATATATATATATATATATATATATATATATATATTATATCGTCAAGTCTTGCCTCTTTCAGTTGACTTCTACAGTACTAAATATTATCGCATGTATAATGTCTGATTGTGTACATTTTATGAGTATATGGCGCCTAACAATAGACATTAATGAGGCCATAGCGTCAACCGACAATTATAAATATCGACTGGCGATGGACCATTGTCATTTCACCATCTGCTGTTGTCTATAATCATAGCGAGTTCGCAATTTGAGCCTGCTTATGAACATAACTTTTGATGCATGTTCAAACATGTTTCATGCTATAATCTTTCTTTTAGAGGTTTCACGTATTCTGTCTCGTGATCATGATGTGCTCAAGCATAATTTGTAGCTGGACCTGGGTGTCGACCCCAGTAAGTCGACTGGGGTCGAGTTGGTCATCCCAAGTCGAATCGAGTCGTTTCTAGCGAAGGTTCTTAGCGCAACTGACCCCAAGTCAAATTTATACAGAAAAGTGACTTGAAGTTGATTTCTCCACAAGTGGACTTAAATTGACTTGAGACACAAACAATTGCCTTGATGAAACCTGCCTTCATATTCTTACTCGCTATAGTTGTAACAGAAAGGCTGTTGATGCCCATGCGTTACATTTCGAACTGAACTTGCTACTCTAACGTTTCAAAGGGAGAAAAATATTGAGCCCACATATATTTATTCTTAAGTATGCTCTATGCTATTTATGCCCATTGATCATCAACATACGAACAGACTGACATCAACGCTTCTGTGTATGTAACCTCCTTTCATAGCCTGTCCTGCCAACATCCTTCATGACTAAACATGCTGGAAGCCTATTGCTTTCAAGCACAAACATTTACCCACTGACGGCGTGGCCGGGGGGGGTCCAGGGTCCGGACCACCCCAGCTGTCGTTCAGACCATTTATCCAATTCGTGTAAATCCGAATAGATTTTTTTGGGGTGGTGGGGGGTCTTTTGACCAAGTCAACGTAGCAACTAACAAATCAAGTTCATTTTAAAGCTATAAATGTTTAGTTCAGAGTGGCTGAAATGAGCTCCATATGGCAACATTATACTCCAAAAAGCGTTGGCGGCTGGGGCTCCGCTCCCCAGACCCCGCTCGTGGGCAGCTTCGCGCCTTCGGCGCTCGCAGTGCCTCGCAAGTTAATTTCATTTTCGTGGACCCACAACTAAAAACCCAGCGCCGCCCCTGCATTTACCTTGAAAGTTGTGCAACCTGCACTGAGTGCATGTCCAGGCATGCCTGGAATACACAAAACACCTTACCTAGTGGGCAGCATATAAGAAGACTGAAAATGTGAAAGGAAATTCCGAAAATAGGCGATTCCAAAACAAATGTACGTGGTAGGACATTTTCAAGTTCATTTTCGTGATCAGCAGCCCAAAATACACAGGGTACATCCAACAATTTTCAGGAAGCAAAACCTCTGTTGTACAGTGTTATCGGTGTCGGTATAGGAAGAAGCTGCATCTTGCTTGCACCTTTTTCCTATAGGTTACCAATATAAGTATGTATGAACCAGTGATAAAAGTCTTATTTGCAAGGGTGAGGTATACGAGCAACCGCTCTTTCTCCGCTCTCTGGTCTTTCTGACAACCGGATTCGGACCTCCACACTCCATGGTGTTCGATTTCGGGACAACCTCTATGAAACGACGAAGCGCTCGTGAATAAGCTGGTGCCCTGCGCTTTGCTTTAGAATAGTGCAATAGAAATTCGGCGTTTACGATTACGATTTCATTTCATTTTATTTTATTTATTGAAACCTTTGTGAACCAATATACAAACAAAAACACAGCAAATCAATATAATTCAAACAATAAATAGACAAACATAAACTCAACAAAGAAAATCTTAACAATCATTGGAACGCAGGAAACAACGGGGCCCCAGAAGGGATAAGAATCCCGCTTAGAGGAGGGACCCCAATTACCAGGCAGTAAATAGGGACAGAACGGATAACTTAAAGTGTCTTAGAACAGACTACAAAACTAAAACTTGCAAAGGGAACAATATAAGTTCAAAACAAATAACTCTTAACTACTAAACTTAACTAGGCCTACTACTTAACTACTGAAAATTATTTAACCATATAGAGTGTTTAATTTATTTCTCATTGATTAAATATGATCGCAGCATTTTTTAAATATGTGTAAATTTGGTGCTTGTTTAATATTTATAGGAAGCGAATTCCAGATTGCGGGACCCATAAATCTGATAGAGAATCTACGAGAGTTAGAATGCGCCTGTACGCTACGATACGATCTAGAGTTTCTAGTATAATATGGATGTACATCGGAGCCTTGTTGGAAAAAGCACCGGTAAACGTTCGGTAGGAGGTTGTGGTCAAAGCGATAGAAGAAATCACATACCTGAAGCTTATTAATCTGACAAAACCTAAGAATCTGGAGGTCTGCAAATAACGGGCCAGTATGCGAGCCACGGGGAGCCCTAGCAATTATTCGAACCGCTCTCTTCTGTAGTAGTACTAATTTATTTAATCTTGAGGTATAGTTAGAGGCCCATACTAAATTGCAATACGTGAAGTAAGGGTATACTAACGAGTAATAAATTTGAGAGCGAATACATTTTGGGAGCAGATGAGATGCTCTGGACAGGATGCCAACATTTTTTGCTATTTTTGCAGAAATGAGTTTAATGTGGTCAGTCCAGGTTAAATGCTGATCAACATAATACGCCGAGGAACTGTGTCGATTGAAATTATGATACGAGAAAATACGTCGTAGCCTAATTCTAAATATATTGGAACGAATGAAAGTGAGACCAATTAACAGGAGCAAATTGTAGGCCAATAGGCCTATGAGGCAAATGTAGGCTATTTGTCGTGGACTGCTCATAATTATTTGTCTGCGTAGGAAGTGATAAGCAAAATAATTACACCAAGAAGATGATAAAAGCTTTATGACTATAATGGTGCCGCATCATACTATTCTAAACGATGTCATTAATTTTAACGAAACAAAATATTTGAATGGAGTGAAATCGCTGTAGNACGCGATTCAGCTTTCTTGCACCCAGGATAGCGACGCCTATTTGAAGAGACGCCGACAGGTACCGTAACGGTCCGTTCGCTTATAGATACGCGTACGTATTGCTTGTCCGTGTCGCTGCACGTTTATCACTATCTTTGTCGGTGTCCGTTTTGGTATTGCTCTCCCAACGCCCACGCCGTCGCCGATGGTAATCTAGCGCTAGCGGTTCTTAGTAAACCCTCGACGCGACAATCAGCCTGAACGCGACCGATGGCGGCGCTGCTCTAGACGACAAATGGCGGCTTCCAAAATGGCGGAGAACCGGAAATACCTCATTGCAAGACGTGTTATACGCCGTTCTTACAGTTTAACGAATATAAAACTTAAGCTATAGGTCCTGCCATGATTGAACAACTTAACAACATAATGAGCCCCTTTTCACGTTTTACTACATCGTTTGCAGAAAGTTGATCAGTAGCGTATAATCCATAACGTTTGTTTCAGTAGCTTTAGGTATTCTTCGTTCGAGGGTATAAAATGATGGCGCTATATAAGCTCTAAACATACACTTGTTTTAACCAATGTGAAAGGTATATAATTGATATATTTCTGTAAATCTGTACGCCATCTGGTATTAAAGGCGCTTCTATTGTGTGTTACCTAGCAACAAGTATTATGACGTAAATTGTCGTGTAGCGATCTCTGCCAAAGTCACTCTTCCTTGGTCGAACGAGTCTGTGTAAAACAATTCGACATCTCCGACAAAATAACAATGTCTCGCAATAGTCAATCCGCTGAGCATAGACGACTCAAAGAACAGAACGATAAGGAGTGGAAAGTAAGGATGGAAGAACAACTGCGAAGAAATGGAGCGGAACTGGAAGAACTTCGGTTAGCTCTATGCAACTAAATCGTTGTTCATTGTATTGTATTGTATACATAAATTTATACAGGGCCATTTCACAATGCAGACCGTTCAGAGGTGCCCAAAATTAATTTCATTCTACTGCTAAATGAATAACAATGCATTACATTACGGACTATTTACAGTCACTAGTTATACCGCCAAAATGCGTAGATTAGGCTATTGAATTCCAGAGAGAAACTTTACGTTAAATTTTGATGAACAAAGATTTGTTTTCTATGTTAAAAAAGCAATTACATGCTAAATAGTCCTGAATAAGATTTGAATTCTATTATAACATGTCGAATTTTGATGAATACGATTTGCTTTTTATGTAAGAAAACTTTTCGGTTAAATTTTGATGACTAGGATTTGCTGAAGTCTATTTGCCCTAATTTTGCTTATCATCTGGCTGTTATTGACCTACTAATGTTATATGCTCAATTATATCGTCTATCAAAATGCAGTCTTCTTTGATCTTTGTTTCTGTTACTTTTGTGATATTGTGATGACTGCATTACAGTGTAATCTTGATATTTATTTCAGAAAGAAAATCTCTGAGAATGAGAAAGACTCAAAGCTAATAGTTGAATCCGGCGCAACCCTACACTACTACCACAGGGCCACCATTTACAATGCCCCTTGTCCACGTCCTGCTGAACAACACCAAATGGAGGCTGAGGAAGAACTGCCGGGATCTTCTAGACTTATCAACGCCCCAGCTGAGGAGGAAATCCGCGTGGACACCCCGTCCACAAGTTCACCACCAAAGAAAACGAATGCCCCAGCCCCCTCTCCGCCCTGGATCCGAAACGGCGCCGCCGACATCCTGAAGCCAGTGAATAAGAAACTGAAACCAGATAAATAGGCCTATACATGTTTGGTGTTACCGGATAGTTATGTAGTTCATATGAAGACCTTCAGACCGTGAAATATTCCACCGACACTTACTTTTTCGTAATTGTGTTATATGCTTGTATGCATGTGTGTGTATGTAACTATGTATTTATTTTTGTAAGTATGTGTGAGTGAATCAAGACATTTGATATCCTGTTGTGTGTTGCGGAGGACGTCATTACTACGAAGAAACCATAAACGTTCATCCTCCTCTGACACATGTATTACATGTTTGGTGTTACCGGATAGTTATGTAGTTCATATGAAGACCTTCAGACCGTGAAATATTCCACCGACACTTACTTTTTCGTAATTGTGTTATATGCTTGTATGCATGTGTGTGTATGTAACTATGTATTTATTTTTGTAAGTATGTGTGAGTGAATCAAGACATTTGATATCGTAGAGCCTGTTGTGTGTTGCGCATAAAGTGCTGACGCATGTCATCGAGCAGTTTCAGTTAATTTAATGAATTTTACAATGGTTTTAGTCTTCAAGTTATAGTATTCCGATAGCCAGACTTGAATATAATTATTAAGCCCCACATCCAGCAGCGTATTGTACATCGCAATACAAACAGTTTATAATGATGGCCTATTTTCCCTTATGTAATGGCTTCATCCAAGACATCGTAAACATGCATTGCATGAACCTTATTTAGCCATTTGGTGAAATATGACTGTGCGGTTCAAGCTGTTATTTCTGTTGTCCAACGTCTGATCTACCTTCCCCTTTCAACGATTCACAGCCCATGTTTCACATTAAAATACAGAACCTTTCATCATTCATTCATTCATTCATTTCAGCTATTTTCATAGCGCCCCTTCAAGATTTCTATTCAGAGGCGCTCCCGACTCCTGCGCGGACACTGAATCGGAGTTTCACGCCGAAGCGCATGAGCAATTGCGAGTGAAGGACTTGCCCAGGGTCCTACGCGGCGACTTTGAGGTGGATTCGAACCCGCAACCCTCCAGCTGCAAGGCACCGAACATACCCCTAAACCACCGCGCCTCAGTTGTATTGTGATGTGTTGTATTGTGTGTTGTATTGTACTCCACGTTTATAATGCGACCGAGCCACCCGCAGTAAAGATCCGAGAAATTAATCTCTGATAAACCGACCCGACCGGGAAGCGAACCCGGGCGCCGACGTGACGAAGCGGGCTACCAACCCCACTCGGCCACTCAGGATCCTTATGGATTAGAATAGCCTACGTGTTTAATTTGTGTACACTCTCATATATGCGTACATACGTATACAACTATACATGCATGCGTAGGCCTATGCGTACGTATATGCGAATAGCCTACATACTTGAATGCCTATTACTTGAATACTTCTTTTTTCATTGGGTGTGTTTAATTAAGTGTTAGTTAAGCTATGTTAGTTATCTTCTGTTTATTACACCATTTCCTGAATATTAAAGTATTCTTGTAACTATATGAACTGGCTGGCATTCGCCATTATGACTTTATATTATGCGAGAGAGAGAGAGAGAGAGAGAGAGAGAGAGAGAGAGAGAGAGAGAGAGAGAGAGAGAGAGAGAGAGAGAGCAACCAAGAACCTAACAAGTCCTTGTATAAGTCAAAATATCCATTCGATTGAGTGATCAGTACTATTGGTACGACGTGAGCATAGAACAGGTGCCTAAATGTAATTCTATGTGGTAATGGGGTCGTTGTTGCTTTATTCTGTAAAAAGTCCAATCGATAAATGCTGAGCAAGGTAGCGAAGTTTCCGTTGTTCATTTGAACCTAATGGCAGACGACTGCGTTCGATCCATTCTAGCGACAAAGTAAGAAATCATCGAAAAATCTACACTATGCATTGACGTTGAGTTTCACCATAAAAATAATCTGATCAATATCTAAACCTATGTACTCATGTTTCAGAGTTTTTAAAGGCGCTATATAAGGTCAGGTCGAAAGTGCCATGAATTTGAGGCCATCGAGTTGACTTTAACTGGTTTGGGCGATTGTTGCATAGAAAGCTTTTGATCAAATGGTCATAATAAATGTAGAAAATAGAATGACTTGGCATCAACATAAAGGTCGTAAGTGACGTAAGCTGGGCAAATGTGTGGGAAGTTAGGCAAATCCAGGAAATGTTTACTTAGGCTACAGGTAAATATATGCGCCGTATGCATTGAGGTAGAACGGGAGACGAGAAAGACAGACAGACACAGAAACAGGCAGACAGAGACAGACAGACAGGTACACAGAGAAAGACAGACAACATATAGACTTCAGACAGACAGACAGAAAGAGAGAAAGAAAGAGAGCAACTAAGAAACTAACAAGTCCTAACAAGAGAGAGAATGAGAGACGGCGCGTTTACTTAGGCTACGCGCCGTAAGCATGGAGATAGAACGGGAGACTACAGAGAAGTGAGAGAGAGAGAGAGAGAGAGAGAGAGAGAGAGAGAGAGAGAGAGAAGGACAGACAGCAGACAGTCAGAGACAGAGGCTAAATGCTCGCCTGTATTGCACCTGATTGACTAGCCTTGTGTGCATAGATCCTTGGCTGGGCGGAGTGGTTAACGAGTCTGAGAAACAGAGATTAAAAGCGAGAGAAAGTGCGAGAGAAAGACGGCACGTATCCAAAGACTACAGGTGAGTATACGCGCCGCATATGTAATGTAATGTAATTAGCAACTTCTATTGCTCCGGTGTCTAATGCACAATAATAATATTTCGTTTATTCAAACAATCCGGTTGACAAACCGCAACCGGTTACAGTGTACAATTATGCAATTGAAACAATTCACAAGAACACAAATGACAGAAGACATAAATCTTAACTACTAACAGAACAGACAACCTGCAGCGCTAATAGCAGCCAGCAAAGCATATCCGCCCAACGAGGGCTCGAACTCGGCACCTCTCGCTCTCTGTGCCAGATGTTATCCAATGCGCCACGGGCCCCCCAAAGACCCCCCAGGCATCAACCGATGGCACACTATAACCACGCCGTAATCAGGTCAACATCAAAGGATCCGTCCGTAAGAGACTGTATGTAATAATTATTATGACATTTATAATAAAGCGCCACTTAAGAGTCTCTCACAATCGATGAACACGTGGTCATCATGCAGCCTAAAAGTGCGTCTTTAAGAGTCTAGAGAAAACCAAAAATATAACCACATGCAGCATTGGTGGTTCGAAAAGAGGGCGGAAGAGCATTCCAGATCCGCGGCACCGCAATCGAGAAGTCCTGACGAGACCTGGTGGTGATTCGAAAGCAGGATACAATCGGTCATCTAGCGAGGCAGACCGAAGCGCCCACCGACCAGTTTTGTATTGTATTTGAACACTTGTTATAGCGCCCCTACCAGATTTCCCATTCAGACGCGCTCCCGACTACTACGCGAACGCTGAATCGGAGTTTCTAGCCGAAGCGCATGAGCAATTGCGAGTGAAGGACTTGCCCAGGGTCCCTACGCGGCGGCTTGAGGGTGGATTCGAACCAGTTTGAGTGTCAACTGGAAGGCACAGTTGGGCAATGTAGTCCGGAGCAGTGCCACACCACCGAGTCCTCGAGTCGACAGGAAATATACAGTTGGAGGTCATCGGCAACTGATGAGATGTAGACCCAGCGACGCCACGACATCATAGAGGTCGGCTGCGTAGAGAATGAAAAGCAGTGGCCCCAAGACCAAGCCATAAGGAACACCACATACGACAGGCTCCCATACCGACCCGTCGTCTCCACCCTCATGGTCCGCCCCTCAAGATAGGAGCAGAACCATGCAGGCCAACGCACCCCCTGAGATTCCGTATACGACGCCGCAAGCCTTGTAAGCAGCATCTGATGATCTACCGAATCAAAGGCAGCGCTGACGTCGAGAAGAGCCAATAGTGTAACCTTGCCCGAATCCATAGTATGATGGATGTCTGATAGAAGACATAATTATCAGGAGTGTTTCCGTGGAGTGGCCCCTACAAAAGCCAGACTGATGCATAAGACAAGTTTTTCCCCGAGATAGCGGAGCAGCAGCCACTCTCTCAATCAGCTTTAACACGAAGGCTAGGTTTGAGATGGGTCTGTAACTGGATGGTAAATTCAGATCAAGCCACTGCTTCTTAAGGGCAGGCCTGACAATGGCACGCTTCTGGCTGGCCCTTAGGGTTGCCTCATCCAACGAAGCATTGTTGATGGAGACAATGTACGGCAGTAGGTAATCAATCATCTCCTGAAGTTGGAAGATCGGAATTGGATGGAGCGAACAGCTCTTCGACGTTGGAGAACAGAGGATTTCACTTGTCTCGGCTTCAGTAGTCACGCTCCTAAAGGACTCCAAGCCGATCCCTCAGTAGCTCTACGAACTTCGTGTACTTTTTCTTTGAGGTAGAGCAGGTAGGCCTTCGGTGCCGAGAGCTGGCACCAAAGGTCGGTTCCACAATAGGCTCAGGCCTCAGTTCAAGAGTGGAAGAGAAGTCCCTCCAGAGCCGACGGGTGTTTCCCGAGTTGGAGGAGATACAGTCCACCCAATTCTCTATTACTGGTCCGACGATCCTCATCTAGCAAGGTACACATCAAAGTAGAACGGAAGGAGAGAGACAAAGACAGACAGACAGAGACAGACAGAGTGAAGGAGAGATACATGTAGGGCTGGAGAAAAGGAAAGAATGAGTGAGGCCGCGATATCTCTTGTCTGTAAGCAGAGATCACATTTTTACTGTTGAGAGTGATGGAGTGAGAGAGAGAGAGTAAGAGAAAGTCAGAGAGAGAGATAAAGAAAGACAGAGATAAAGAAAGACAGAGACAGAGATACAGACAGTCAGATAGGAAGATAGACAGACAGACATACAGACAGAGACAGGCAGGCAGACAGACAGACAGAGACAGGCAGGCAGACAGACAGATTGAATGGATGGATGGACGGATGGATGGATAAATGGATGGATGGATGGATGCATATATGGATATATGGATGATATATGGATAGATATGTGGATGGATAGATAGATATATGGATGGATTGATAGATATATGGATGGATAGATGGATAAATATATGGATGGATGTAAGTAGGTAGGTAGTTAGGTAGGCACGCAGGCAGACAGACAGACATACAGAGACAGACAGACAGACAGACAGACAGACAGATAGAGATAGATTGATGGATGCATGGATGGCTGGCTGGCTGGATGGATGGATGGATGGCTGGATAGATAGATGGTTAGATCAAGTCAAGTATTTTTTTTATTGCAACCAATTTTCACACAATAATATACCAACGAGGAAAACACCTTGGTTACAAAAGGGAGTCCCAAAAGGGATCGCAATTATACCGCTTGGAGGGACACTCTAAGTACGAGAAATGCCAAATAAAAAATCGAAAGATAGAATTGAATAAAGATACAGAATGGAAAAAAAACAGCCACAGTATAAATTACACGAACAAAGGTAATCCATGAATCCAGAATTGATTGGGAGCGTTACATTGACATGTGTAAAGCTTATCTACAATCTTAACTACAGACTTAACTAAAACGCGGTATTGCTCTTGTGGTGAGAGATTCTAAGGTTAGCGTGAGAGTCGGTAAGTTTAGATGAGCTCTAATTACCAAGCTAACAAGCAAGAAAGAGCGAAACCCTTGTTTAAATATGTTGAGATTGCATGCACTGCGAATTTCAGTAGGAATAGAGTTCCAAACTGAAGTGCCAGATGACTTGATCGTGAAGCGACGAATATTGGAGTGGGTTCTAACAGAACGGTATGCCTTAGCGTTTCTTGTGTAATGAGTGTGAATGTCAGAGCCCAATTGGAGGCTGTTTCTGAATACTTGAGGGATTAATCCATTTATTAGGCGATAATAAACTCGCCTATTTGAAGACACTTAATCTGGTTAAGAAGCTTATATTTTAGTAGTGAGTAGTGAGTTATATTTTTAGTAGTGTTTTCTCCCCTACGAACGCCAGCGATAATACGTACTGCCCTTTTCTGAAGCACAACTAGCTTAGACAGCCTAGATTCATATGTTGATGCACACATCATGTTGCAGTAGGTTAAGTATGGGTATACCAGGGAGTAATGTAAGTTTAGTCTTATAGACGCTGGCAATAGAAAAGCAGTACGAGCGAGTATACCGATATTCTTTGCGATTTTAGACGAAATATAATTAATGTGCTGCTTCCAGGTGAGATGCTGATCTACTTCGATACCTAGAAACCTCGTGGATTCCACTTGCGTCAAGGGGATATCATCAACAAACATACAAGGCATTTCGGTGGAGGGGGGTGGTTTCCTGTGCGACTTAAACAAAATAAAATTGGTTTTGTCTAGGTTAAGAGTGAGTCTGTTTGCGCAGAACCATTCAACAATATTAGACAATTCTTTATTTAGGGTACTGAGGAGGACTTGACAGGAACTATGGGAGAAAAAAACGCTTGTATCATCAGCAAAAAGAATCAGGAATATTGGGGAAGAGACGTTAGCTAAATCCTTGATATAAAGGAGAAACAATAAGGGGCCAAGAATAGTCACCTAAGGGACTACAAACCTAATTATCCCTTCCTCAGAAAGTACCTCGTTACACATAGATAGATAGATATATGGATGTATGTAGGCAGGCAGGCAGGCAGGCAGACAGACACAAACAGACAGACAAACAGACAGACAGACATTTCTATCTATCCATCCATGTATCTATCCATCCATGTATCTATCCATCTATATATCAGAGAGAGACAAATAGAGAGACAGAGAGAGACACACACAGAGAGAGACAGACAGACAGAGGCAGAGGCAGAGGCAGAGGCAGAGGCAGAGGCAGAGGCAGAGGCAGAGGCAGAGGCAGAGGCAGAGGCAGAGGCAGAGGCAGAGGCAGAGGCAGAGGCAGAGGCAGAGGCAGGCAGGCAGCGGCAGCGGCAGCGGCAGAGGCAGCGGCAGAGGCAGAGGCAGGAGGCAGAGGCAGAGGCAGAGGCAGAGGCAGAGGCAGAGGCAGAGGCAGAGGCAGGGAGGCAGAGGCAGAGGCAGAGGCAGAGGCAGAGGCAGAGGCTCGAGTTCACTTATCACAGATTTAATTTAACCATATTCTAACAGAATTATTTTTCGAAATGTCCTCAATCGGTTTCAACGCAGGCCACAAGACATAGGGCCTACGCATCACTGACTTAGTTACGACCGCATCGACTTCCAATTGATCACCATTTAGTTTTCAGAAATGAAGTTCCTATGCTCGTTTTTTTAACAGGAACCGCACCAAATTTTTTATTTTTTTTATTTTGGTAATAATTAAGAAATATTCGATTTGATTGGAAATTGTGAATACATTCGGCTAATTAGCTTGGCACCAAATTCGAGTGTTCTGTTTATCGTTCACCTTCTGTTGAAATTAGAGGTAGACTACAGGCTCAATCTAATTTGGACACTTCAGAGCAAAACTGGTCACGAACTGGCGCGTACAGTCATTGATTCGTTTAGAGCGGTTCAAGTTCTAATACGCGGTTGATTCCCAGCCATGGGTGGAATATGTAGTACAGGTCGTCTCGCGTTTGGTCTGTCAGACACGATTGACAGCGGTATCCTTACTTTAATTGACAGGCTTTGAGCTACAATAAATGCTTGCTCCCTAAGTACAAGCCATAGTTTGTACTTTGGGAGTGGGTGCATTGCACAATATCCCTAGCCAAGTTTACTGCTTCTTGATTGAATGACCGAGCCACTACTCCGCTCGTACGATCTTCCACTGCCTTAATGAATTCAGTTGAGAATAGTTGAAAGTATTTTTTGGTGTGTTATTCTTTCAGATGACGATGATTTCGTACATTCAACGAAACTTTGATCAGCGCTTCATCGCCATATTTTGTGTGGTAATTTTAACAGCTGGAGTGCTCCTGTACAGTGCTAACATCTTTGGAATTGAAATCGTGAAGAACGAATCCAGATTGAATTTCATTCCTGAGAATTATAAAAGTTGCGAAGATCTTGTTCAAAATAGCTCAATATACGGGATCCAGCTGTCGTCAACGAATCAGCTCAAAAGCAAAGAGTTCGAGGAGACAGTCCGAAATCTCATTGGCACGAGTAATCATGAAGGTCACTCTGGACAAGTCATGGGCCAATATCTAATCATGAACCACCTTGCGGGACAACCAGCTGTCAAAGTAATCTGTGAAACGGGGTTCAATCTCGGACACAGTTCCTTCAACTATCTCACAGCTAACGAAAAGTCAATCGTCCATTCCTTTGATCTCGGAGAGCACGATTATGCTCATAAAATGTCGGACTACCTGAAGAAACTCTTTCCGACAAGATTCTTCATTCATTTCGGCGATTCGACGAAAACGATTCCAGAATTTATTCGCAACAATCCGGGATTCCAGTGTGACTTAATGTTCGTCGACGGAGGTCACGTGTATCCGGTCGCTCTCGCTGATATCAAGAACTTCGCGAAAATGGCTAGCCTGCAAGAAAATCTTATTTTATTCGATGATTATCCGACAGACTGGGGAATGGAATTTGGCAAGGCGTGGGAGGATGCAATAAAAGAAGGAATTCTTAAAGAATTAATGCGCTGCTCTTTTCAGGAGTTAGGTCGTTCGCTTCGTGGTTTCACCATTGGTCGAGTTCTGATGAAGCCCGTGGACGACGCCATTTCTACAAAGAAACCATGAACTTTCATTCAGTTCTAACACATGCATGTATGGGTAGTAGTTTCAGTTTAACGACACTGTGTGATAACAAAGACCATTAGCGTCGCCCTCCTCCTTCTTCCAGTCTTGGGACTGGCACTGTCAGAAAGCGACCAGTGGCGAAGTTTGCATATAATATTATGGGTGCATCTGAACAGTTATATAGCTCAAATAAAGACCCCAGAAAGACGCTGAAACATAGTTATAAACTGTTCTAATTTAGTTGAGTTCGGTATTTTTTTCCTGATCTGTCTGTTGCAGAATTGGACGAATTTATAGTTGAAGACAACCATTCTGGAAGCATACCAAGATTGTTAGCTTAAGAGAGCGAGATAATTATAAGATCAGATGAAATATTCCACTCGACACTAACTTTTTAAATTCGAGCTTTTGCTTTATCGTTGACAGTCTGTATAATTATTTCCTTTTGTCAAGGCATCATCCAAGACGTCGTAAACATGCATTGCACGAACCCTAGCCTTTTGGAAATCTATGACTGTGCAATTCAAGCTGCTAATAAAATTATCGTTGTCCAACGTTTGGTGTAACTCATTGTTTCAGTAACTCATAGTCAACCTTTCACATTTTAAATACAGAACTTAGACTACATAATCATCAAGCCTGCATATATTGCTATGTTGTAAACAACTGGTATGTGAGTTTTCAGTGAGAATATCTACACTTTCCCTTTTCAGACAGAGTTGTATTATAACATAACCGGGTTTACAGTGGTTCAGAAGACTAACATCTGTGTGAGAACCATATATATATAACCATAACCATAACCAAAATTTTTATTGAACCCTTCTTTCACATACAAACACAAGTGATCATTGAAACAAAGCCTTAGGGAACAACAGAGAAGAAAGAAACCCCCAAGGGACCATGGTCCCGCTAAGTGGGGTCACCCTTTATTACAGCGCTAGTAGAGCGGTTGGCAGGACACGATTTCAAAAGGCATTCTCTAAAACTTAAATAGTTAACTAGACAAACAGTACTCACACGTTATTCAGACGACTGGTTTATCAAATAATTTTGCAATTTGTGTTTGAAGAGGTAGATATTAGGTGAACTACGTATCTCAATAGGTACGATGTTCCAGGACTTAGGATCCATACATTTGAGCGAAAACCTACGAGTATTAGTACGTGAATAAGTAATACAGTAGTTGCTTGCAGAGCGAGTGTAGTACGGATTACTATCAGATATTGTTGTAAAGTAGTTGTCAAAGGCAGACGGTAGTTGTCTAGTAGTGAATCTGAACATGAATTCATTAATTTGATGTTTAGTTATCTGATCAATTTTCAGAATGCACAAGTATTTGAAGGCAGAATCAGTTGAGAGAAAATAATGACAGCTGGTGATAGCACGGATAGCTCTATTCTGAAGAATAACTAAGCGTTTTAATCTTGAAGGGTAATTCGAAGCCCATATGATGTTGCAGTATATATATATTATATATATATATAATTATATCGTCCGAAGTCGAGCCTCTTTCAGTTGACTTACTACAGATCTAAATATTGTCGCATGAATAATGTCTGATTGTGTACATTTTATGAGTATATGGCGCCTAACAATAGACATTAATGAGGCCATAGCGTCAACCGACAATTATTGACTGGCGACGGACCATTGTCATTTCACCATCTGCTGTTGTCTATAATCATAGCGAGTTCGCAATTTGAGCCTGCTTATGAACATAACTTTTGATGCATGTTCAAACATGTTTCATGCTATAATATTTCTGTTAGAGGTTTCACGTATTCTGTATCGTGATCATGATGTGCTCAAACATAATTTGTAGCTGGACCTGGGTGTCGACCCCAGTAAGTCGACTGGGGTCGAGTTGGTCATCCCAAGTCGAATCGAGTCGTTTCTAGCGAAGCGCAACTGACTCCACGTTGAATTTGTACAAAAGTGACTTGAAATTGTTTTCTCCACAAGTCGACTTAAGCTGACTTGAGACACAAACAATTGCCTTGATGAAACCTGCCTTCGTATTCTTACTCGCTGTAGTTGTAACAGAAAGGCTGTTGATGCACAATTGCACATGCGTTACATTTCGATATCAACTTGCTACTCTAACGTTTCAAAGGCAGAAAAATATTGAGCCCACATATATTTATTCTTAAGTATGCTCTATGCTATTTATGCCCATTGATCATCAACATACGAACAGACTGACATCAACGCTTCTGTGTATGTAACCTCCTTTCATAGCCTGTCCTGCCAACATCCTTCATGACTAAGCATGTTGGAAATGCCCATTGCATGCCTAAGCACAAACATTCTACACTGGGCGGCGCTGTGCCGGGGGTCCAGGGGTCCGGACCCCCCCAGCTTTATGTCGTTCAGACCATTTATCCAATTCGTGTAAATCCGAATAGATTTTTTTGGGGTGGGGGGTCTTTTGACCAAGTCAACGTAGCAACTAACAAATCAAGTTCATTTTTAAGCTATAAATGTTTAGTTCAGAGTGGCTGAAATGAGCTCCATATGGCAACATTATACTCCAAAAAGCGTTGGCTGGGGGACCTTACGACGCTCCCCCAGACCCCCTAGTCGTGGGCAGCTTCGCGCCTTCGGCGCTCGCAGTGCCTCGCAAGTTAATTTCATTTTCGTGGATCCCACAACTAAAACCCAGCGCCGCCCCTGCATTTACCTTGAAAGTTGTGCAACCTGCACTGAGTGCATGTCCAGGCATGCCTGGAATACACAAAACACCTTACCTAGTGGGCAGCATGTAAGCAGACTGAAAATGTGAAAGGAAATTCCGAAAATAGGCGATTCCAAAACAAATGTACGTGGTAGGACATTTTCAAGGTCATTTTCGTGATCAGCAGCCCAAAATACACAGGGTACATCCAACAATTTTCAGGAAGTAAAACCTCTGTTGTCCAGTGTTATCGGTGTCGGTATAGGAAGAAGCTGCATCTTATTTGCAGCCTCTTCCTATAGGTTACCAATATACACTGTGTCCACGATAAAGTAGAACACTAGACTTTGTGAAATATTTTAGTCAATTGTAGTACTATAGGTACTAAATTTGGTGCACATGAACTTCAGTCTATTCTATCTATACCCTGCAAATTTTATTACAATTGATGCAACGGTTACGAGGATATACCCTTATGAAATTGGGTGGTTCAGGAACCAAGTTACCGAACAGTAAAACGCATAGAATGGCGTCATTTTTCTGGCTACCGCAGGGAATACATAGGTTGTTGTTTATAAGCGTCATTTTCGGAAACAGTTACACTACGAGACCTGTTTTACGTAACAGTAGTTGGTTGAAAAGAAATGATTTTCAGTGCAGAGGACAAGATTTTAATCAAGGAGTTGAGAGAGACGAAGGGGTATGGCGCAAGGAGACTCATTGCAGAATTTCCAATGAAAATTGGACCCTAGCTGGTGTCAGCAAGCTGTTAAAAAATATTGCCACAACCGGATCGGTTGCAAGGAAACCACGAGATCGGGCGTACGAACGCAAACAAATACATGTATCAATGCTGTCGAAGAACTGGTGCTGAGTCAGGATGATCAGCCGCGCACGCATCTGTCGATGCGTTTTACTGTTTGGTAACTTGGTTACTGAACCACCCAATTTCATAAGGGTATATCCTCGTAACCGTTGCATCAATTGTAATAAAATTTTCAGGGTATAGATAGAATAGACTGAAGTTCATGTGCCCCAAATTTAGTACCTATTGTACTACAATTGATCAAGATATTTCCCAAAGTCCAGTGTTCTACTTTATCGTGGACACAGTGTAAGTATGTATGAACCAGTGATAAAAGTCTTATGGGCAAGGGTGAGGTATACGAGCAACCGCTCTTTCTCCGCTCTCTGGTCTTTCTGACAACCGGATTCGGACCTCCACACTCCATGTTGTTCGATTTCGGGACAACCTCTATGAAACGACGAAGCGCTCGTGAAAAGCTGGTGCCCTGCGCTTTGCTTTAGAATAGTGCAATAGAAATTCGGCGTTTACGATTACGATTTCATTTCATTTCATTTTATTTATTGAAACCTTTGTGAACCAATATACAAACAAAAACACAGCAAATCAATATAATGCAAACAATAAATAGACAAACATAAACTCAACAAAGAAAATCTTAACAATCATTGGAACGCAGGAAACAACGGGGCCCCAGAAGGGATAAGAATCCCGCTTAGAGGAGGGACCCCAATTACCAGGCAGGCAGTAAATAGGGACGGAACGGATAACTTAAAGTGTCTTAGAACAGACTACAAAACTAAAGCTTGCAAAGGGAACAATATAAGTTCAAAACAAATAACTCTTAACTACTAAACTTAACTACTACTTAACTACTGAAAACTATTTTACCAAATAGAGTGTTTAATTTATTTCTCATTGATTAAATATGATCGCAGCATTTTTTAAATATGTGTAAATTTGGTGCTTGTTTAATATTTATAGGAAGCGAATTCCAGATTGCGGGACCCATAAATCTGATAGAGAATCTACGAGAGTTAGAATGCGCCTGTACGCTACGATACGATCTAGAGTTTCTAGTATAATATGGATGTACATCGGAGCCTTGTTGGAAAAAGCACCGGTAAACGTTCAGTAGGAGGTTGTGGTCAAAGCGATAGAAGAAATCACATACCTGAAGCTTATTAATCTGACAAAACCTAAGAATCTGGAGGTCTGCAAATAACGGGCCAGTATGCGAGCCACGGGGAGCCCTAGCAATTATTCGAACCGCTCTCTTCTGTAGTAGTACTAATTTATTTAATCTTGAGGTATAGTTAGAGGCCCATACTAAATTGCAATACGTGAAGTAAGGGTATACTAACGAGTAATAAATTTGAGAGCGAATACATTTTGGGAGCAGATGAGATGCTCTCGACAGGATGCCAACATTTTTTGCTATTTTTGCAGAAATAAATTTAATGTGGTCAGTCCAGGTTAAATGCTGATCAACATAATACTCCGAGGAACTTTGTCGATTGAAATTATGATACGAGAAAATACGTCGTAGCCTAATTCTAAATATATTGGAACGAATGAAAGTGAGACCAATTAACAGGAGCAAATTGTAGGCCTATAGGCCTATGAGGCAAATGTAGGCTATTTGTAGTTGACTGCTCATTATTTGTCTGCGTAGAAAGTGATAAGCAAAATAATTGCACCAAGAAGATGATAAAAGCTTTATGGCTATGGTGCCGCATCATACTATTCTAAACGATGTCATCTAACGAAACAAAATATTTGAATGGAGTGAAATCGCTGTAGTGTTTTCTTAAAATCTTCTAATTTTCAGGGATGGGCAATAATTGAAATTGCGTAATTGAAATTACTTGTTAATAATTTGTGAATTTTTAATTCAATTACATTTCGTATGTATTTTGTAATTTGGAATTACATTATATGTCTCAAAGTAATTTGTCATTTGTAATTCAATTACATTATTTTTTCCTAGTGATTTGCTTATCCCTGCTAATACTTTTCTATCTTCTAAGTGTCCTTTTTTCTTCGGATTCTTTGTGCTCTGGCAGCATTTTCTCTTCCTTTTCTTCTGTTTACACCTTCTTAACAATATCCTCTAACGTTTACTTCTTCAAAGCCTTATTTATAATAAATATTAAACCATTTTTGAAATGTTGCGGTAATTTTTGAACTACAACAATTCAACCTCGGAGTTTCGCAATTGTTGGTCCCAATAGCTGGAACCATGAAGTTTAGTCCCTCAGGCCTGACCTTTACTTTATTTATTTTGACCAGACCGCCAGCGCCTGAAAACCTCTCTCTTTACCAGTGAAGACACTGACTCGGTTCGGGAGCGCCGGTAAGGGAATGGGTTCCAGTGTAGGCTACTGTATACGTGGTAGGCCTACTGGTGGTCGTGATATCTTTATTCTTTAGAAACGCCAATCGATAAATGCTGAGCATGGTAGCGAAGTTTCCGTTGTTCATTTGAACCTAATGGCAAACGACTCAGAATGTATTCGATCCGTTCTATCAAAAAAGTAGCAAATCGTCGATAAACCTACACCGTACAGTGGCATTGAGTTTCAACATAAAAATGATCTGGTCTATATATAAGCCTACTTACTCGAGTTTCAGCACCGTCCAGAGACAGACAGACAGGCAGACAGGCAGACAGACAGACAGTTACAGAGTGTGAGCGAGCGAGTGTGTGAGTGAATGAGTGAGTGAGCGAGTGAGTGAGTGAGTGAGTGAGTGAGTGAGTGAGTGAGTGAGTGAGTGAGTGAGTGAGTGAGTGAGTGAGGGAGTGAGTGAGAGAGTGAGTGAGTGAGTGAGTGAGTGAGTGAGTGAGTGAGTGAGTGAGTGAGTGAGTGAGTGAGTGAGTGAGTGAGTGAGTGAGTGGAGTGAGTGGAGTGAGTGAGTGAGTGAGTGAGTGAGTGAGTGAGTGAGTGAGTGAGTGAGTGAGTGAGTGAGTGAGTGAGTGAGGGAGGGAGGGAGGGAGGAGGGAGAGGGAGGAGGGAGGGAGGGAGGGAGGGAGGGAGGGGACAGGCTGGAGAAAAGGAATGAGTGGGAAGCGATATCTCTTGGCTGTAAGCAGAGAGCCCATTTCTACTGTTGAGAGAAGTAGAGTGACAGACAGACAGACAGACAGAGAGAGAGTGGAGGGAGGGAGTGGGAGAGGGACAAGGAGAGAGAAAGAGACAGAGAGACGAGACAGAGAGAGAGACCGACAGAAAGAGAGAGAGAGAGAGAGAGAGAGAGAGAGAGAGAGCAACTAAGAACCTAACAAGTCCTGGAATGAATCAAAATCTCCATTCGATTGAGTGAAGTACTATTGGTATGCCGCCGTATGCGGTGTGCATAGAACAGGTGTCTAAATTTAATGCTATGTGGTAATGGGGTCGTTGTTGCTTTATTCTGTAGAAACTCCAGTCGATAAATGCTGATAATTGTAGCGAAGTTTCCGTTGTTCATTTGAACCTAATGGCAAACGACTGAATGTTTCGATCCATTCTAGCGACAAAGTAAGAAATCATCGATAAATCTACACAATGCATTGACGTTGAGTTTCACCATAAAAATAATCTGATCAATATCTAAACCTATGTACTCATGTTTCAGAGTTTTTAAAGGCGCTATATAAGGTCAGGTCGAAAGTGCCATGAATTTGAGGCCATCGAGTTGACTTTAACTGGTTTGGGCGATAGTTGCATAGAAAGCTTTTGATCAAATGGTCATAATAAATGTAGAAAATAGAATGACTTGGCATCAACATAAAGGTCATAAGTGACGTAAGCTGGGCAAGTGTGGGAAGTTATGCATATCCAGAAAAAGTTTACTTAGGCTACAGGTACATGTAAATATACGCGACGTATGCATTCAGATCGAACGGGAGACGAGAAAGACAGAGACAGACAGACAGAGACAGACAGACAGAGAGAGAGTCAGAGACAGACAGACAGGTACACAGAGAAAGACAGACAACATATAGACTTCAGACAGACAGACAGAAAGAGAGAAAGAAAGAGAGCAACTAAGAAACTAACAAGTCCTAACAAGAGAGAGAATGAGAGACGGCGCGTTTACTTAGGCTACGCGCCGTAAGCATGGAGATAGAACGGGAGACTACAGAGAAAGTGCGAGAGAGGGGGAGGGACAGACAGACAGAGACAGAGACTAAATGCTCGCCTGTATTGCACCTGATTGACTAGCTGTGAGAAGTGGTTAGCGAGTCTGAGAAACAGAGATTAAAAGCGAGAAAGTGCGAGAGAGAGACGGCACGTATCCATAGACTACAGGTAAGCATACACGCTGCATATGTAATGTAATGTAATGTAATTAGCAACTTCTATTGCTCCGGCGTCTAATGCACAAGGCATCAACCGATGGCACACCAAAACCAAGCCGTAATCAGGTCAACATCCAAAAGATCAGTCCGTAAGAGACTGTATATGTAATATAATGACATCTATAAAGCGTCACTTAAGAGTCTCTCAGAAGCGCTGGACACGTGGCCATCAAACAGCTGAAAAGTGCTTCTCTAAGATTCTATAGGAAACCATATAGCCACATGCAGCATTGGTGGCACGAACACAGGGCAGAAGGGCATTCCAGATCCGCGGAAACGCAATCGAGAAGTCCCGAGTGGCCCCATGACCGAGCCCTAAGGAACGCCAGATACGACAGGCGTCCAGAACCACCCGTCGTCTCCAATCTCCACAATCATGGTTGACCCCTCAGGGTCAACGCACCCCATGAAAGGTGGGGCGCAGTAGTGTAGAGTTATGTTCGGTGCCTTGCAATCGGAAGGTTGCGGGTTCGAATCCACATGAAGCCGCCGCGTTGGAACCCTGGGCAAGTCCTTCACTCGCAATTGCTCATGCGTTTCGGCGTGAAACCCTGATTCAGTGTCCGCGCTGTAGTCAGGAGCGCCTCTGAGTAGAAATCTTGAAGTGGCGCTATATAAATATCTGAAATGAATGAATGAATGAATTAATGGATGAATGAGATCCCGTATGACGCCGCAAGCCTTGTAAGCAGCATCCGATGATCGACTTACATATATCCACATTTTTACTGCTGAGAGTGAGAGAGAGAGAGAGAGAGAGAGAGAGAGAGAGAGAGAGAGAGAGAGAGAGAGAGAGAGAGAGAGAGAGAGAGAGAGAGAGAGAGAGAGAGAGAGTAAGAGAAAGTCAGCGAGAGAAAGAAAGACAGAGACAAAGACAGACAGAGACAGAGATACAGACAGGCAGATAGGCAAATAGGCAGAAAGACATACAGAGACAAGCAGGCAGGCAGGCAGACAGACAGGCAGGCAGACAGATTGAGATGGATGAGATTGAGATTGGATGGATGATTGATGGATTGGATTGGATGATTGATTGATTGATTGATTGATTGATTTTGATTGATTGATTGATTGATTGATTGATTGATTGATTGATTGATTGATTGATTGATTGATTGATTGATCCATCCATATGTCAGACAGATAGATTGAGACAAGACAGACAAAGACAGACAAAGACAGACAAAGACAGACAGACAGAGACACATCCATCCATCTATTTCTATCCATCCATCCATTTATCTATCCATCCATATATCAATATCAGAGAGAGACACAGAGAGAGACAGAGAGAGAGAGACACAGAGAGAGACACAAGAGTGAGAGGCAGAGAGACACAGAGACTCGAGTTAACTCGAGACTAGATGTCAGTTCACTTATCACAGATTTAATTTAACCACATTTAAACGGAATTTTTATTCCAAATGTCCTCAATCGGTTTCAACGCAGGCCACAAGACAAAGGACCTACACACCATTGACTTAGTTACGACAGCATCGACTTCCAGTTGATCGCCATTGAGTTTTCAGAAATGAAGTTCCTGTATTCGTTTTTATAACAGGAACTGCATGAAACAATTCTTTTATATTTTGGATTTTAATTAAGAAATATTCGATTTGATTGGAAATTGTAGGCCTAAATGCATTCGGCTAATTAACTTGGCACCAAATTCAAGCGTTCTGTTAATCGCTCACAGTCTGCAGGCTCAATCTAATTGGGATACTTCAGAGCAAAACTGGTCACTAACTGCCGCGTAGTCATTGATTGGCTTAGAGCGGTTCAATTTCTAACACGCGGTTCATTCTCGGCCATGGGTGCATAGTACAGGTCGTCTCGCGTTTGGTCTTTCAAAGACCATTGACAGCGGTATCCTTACTTTAATTGACAGGCTTTGAGTTACAATAAACGCTTGCTCCCAAAGTACAAACCATAGTTTGTACTTTGGGAGCGGCTGCATTGCACAATTTTCCTGGCCAGGTTTGGTGCTTCTTGATTGAATGACCGAGCTTCTGCTTCGCTCATACGATCTTCAACTGCCTTAAGGGATTCAGTTGTGAATAGCTGGAGTTATTTTTGTGTGTCTTGTTCTTTCAGACGACGATGATTTCGTACATTCGCCGAAACTTTTATCAGCGCTTCATCGCCATATTTTGTGTGGTAATTTTAACAGCTGGAGTACTCCTGTACAGGGCTAACATCTTTGGAATTGAAATCGTGAAGAACGAATTAAGTCTGAATTTCATTCCTGAGAATTATAAAAGTTGCGAAGATCTTGTTCAAAATAGCTCATTATACGGGATCCATCTGTCGTCAATGAATCAGCTCAAAAGCAAAGAATTCGAGGAGACAGTCAGAAATCTCATTGGCACGAGTAACCATGAAGGTCACTCAGGACTAGTCATGGGAAAATATCTAATCATGAACCACCTTGCGGGACAGCCAGCTGTCAAAGTAATCTGTGAAACGGGGTTCAATCTCGGACACAGTTCCTTCAACTATCTCACAGCTAACGATAAGGCAATAGTCCATTCCTTTGATCTCGGTGAGCACGATTATGCTCATAAAATGTCGGACTACCTTAAGAAACTCTTTCCAACAAGATTCTTCATCCATTTCGGAGATTCGACGAAAACGATTCCAGAATTTATTCGCGACAATCCGGGATTCCAGTGTGACTTAATATTCGTCGACGGAGGTCACGTGTATCCGGTCGCTCTCGCTGATATCAAGAATTTCGCGAAAATTGCTAATTTGAAAGGAAATCTTATTTTATTCGATGATTATCCGACAGACTGGGGAAATGAATTTGGCAAGGCTTGGGAGGATACAGTAAAAGAAGGAATTCTGAAAGAATTAATATGCTGCCCTTTTCAGAAGTTAAGTCGTTCGCTAGGTGGTTTCACCATTGGTCGAGTTGTGATGAAGCCCGTGGATGACGCCATTTCTACAAAGAAACTATGAACTTTCATTCAGTTCTAACACATGTATATATGGGTAGCAAGAGGTGAGGTTTGGTGAGTGCGTAGTAGTTTCAGTTTAACGACACTGTGTGATAACAAAGACCATTAGCGTCGCCCTCCTCCTTCTTCCAGGCTTGGGACTGGCACTGTCAGAAAGCGAACAGTGGCGGAGTGTGCATGTATATGGGCGTATCTGAACAGTTATATAGCTCAAATAAAGACCCCAGAAAGACGCTGAAACACAGTTATAAACGGTTCTAAGACGATGTAATTTAGTTGAGTTCGGGAATTATTTCCTGATCTGTGTGTTACAGAATTGGACGAATTTATAGTTGAAGACAACCATTCTGGAAGCAGATCAAGAATTTGAGCTTAAGAGAGCGAAATATTTATAGGATCAGATGAAATATTCCACTCGAAACTAACTTTTTAAATTTGAGATTTTGGTTTATCGTTGACAGTCTGTATAATTATTTCCTTTTGTCAAGGTTTAATCCAAGACATCGTAAACATGCATTGCACGAACCCTAGCCTTTTGGAAATCGATGACTGTGCAGTTCAAGCTGCGCATTGGATAACACGCTGGCGTGGAAAGCGAGAGGTACCGAGTTCGAGGCCCGTAGGGCGGATGTGCTTTGTAGGCTGCTATTAGCGCCGTGTATTGCAGCCTGTCTGTTCTGTTAGTAGTTAAGATTTAAATTTCATAACATGTAAATGTACAGCGCAGTGCGTTTGTTAGGCGCTTAATAAAGAAAAGATTATTATTAATATTATTAATGTCGTCCAACGTCTGATGTAACTCATTGTTTCAGTGATTCATAGCAACCTTTCACATTTAAATACAGTACTTAGGCTTCATAATCATTAAGCCTGCATATATTGCTATATTGTAAATTTTTTAAACAACTGGTATGTGAGTTTTCAGTAAGAATATCTCACTTTCCTTTATCAGACAGAGTTGTATTGGCATATAACATAACATAACAGGGGTCACAGTGGTTCAGAAGACTAACTTCTGTGTGAGAACCACCACCAAGTGCACATGCACTTAACATAATTACCCAACTGCACGAGCTTAGCCTTGAAGATGCCGAGTGTCTTCACCAAAACCGTCTCATCACTCAGCTCGTTCCAGGTGTAAAATACTCTGTTGCTGAAGCTGTTGAAGAATCTTTGTATAGTGTAGGACGTGTGTTGACAAGCTGTTCATAAGATGCACCCACTATTTCCCCAGATGTAGCCCGGGTGCGTCTTGATGTGATCCTGTTCACAAGATGCATGACTTAGGATAAATCGAAGCCTTCAGTTTAGCTCTTACAGCTATTAAGGATATCTTCCCTTTGGTTTACTTTGAAAATGGCCGCATAAATTGCATATTATCTGATTACCACAGTAATTGGTATCGATAATGCTGTTACAAGATGGATTTGAAAATGTGTGCAATTTGGGGAACTCTTTCCTATAATCATGCATACATAGGTAAACATGAAAGCATACGTACGTATGCGAATACATACTTTCTGTATGTACTAGCTTAAGCAAACATGAATACGCGCGTACCAGAGCATATTTCAACTGCTCGGATATGTCCCACCACTGATTTTTGTCCCACCACTTATTTTGAGAGGTATTAATATTGATTGTGATTTAACATATTTATTTGGAAGCTAAGTAGAAATGTGCTGTGCGTTACTGGTCCTGAAGTAGCCACTTGTAACGGAGAAGGTGAAGCGAAGGTCAGGCTGTAATTCATTCTCTTCAGTGTGATTCTCCTTACAGATTTTATTTTAGCCATATAGTTACAGTTAAAATTAATTGTTTTTTTTTTATTTTAGTCATAGTTATAATTAGTATTATTTTTTAGTTATAGTTATAGTTAATGGATTTTATTTTAGTTAATTTTAGTTACTACTTAGTTACAATAATTAAGGCTACAGGCAAAACTGTGCGTATTAACACGCTGTTTCATAATTTGCTCAGAGCTTTGAAAGCCGTTGAAGCATGGGTGCATTGAGCTTCATGAATAGGCTTCACGAGTTTTCAAAGTAACTGACAAATTGCATAATAAAAATATCGCATTTTCGCTCTCATTTATGTCGAATCGTCCATATTGCACTTCCTATTTTTATTTTTTGTATTAACGAAAATAAAGATGAATTTTCGTTATTGTTATTTTCGTTATAGTTATAGTTATAGTTAATGATATTTTTTAGTTATAGTTATCGTTAACGAAATCATTTTATTTTCGTTAACGAACATTTTCGTTATCGTTATCGTTAACGAGAATCACACTGATTCTCTTGCTACAAACAACCTGGCTCACAACTTCCATCAATCCGCGTGGAGATAATTTATTGCTGCATCAATTAATTATCTAGCTGAGCGCTTGTTTTAGAGGAAGATAATAATTATTATGCTGGCTACCTTCAAATGCATACTCAAAAGGCTAAGTCATGCCACGAAAAAATAAAAGAAGGAACTTGGTTCAAGAGCCGTTCCCTGGTGAACTATAAGCAAGTTTTACAGATTGTGTGAGTGTTGGGTTTTTGTTTCAAATATTTATTAACATCTACATGAAGTGAGTTATACCGATTGTGTATTGTCAACTAGATTTCGACAATTATTACCAGTACGACTAGCTTCAGGTTGTTTACAGAAAGTCCTGGCTTCAATAATGTCACTGTCACCACACTCTATGCAGATGGAGCGTATAATTTCACATCACAGCAATATCCGCTCAAAACATCGCTTATCCATGACTGTAAATAATCGTCTTGCTTTTCACTCAATGGTGTCGGCACAGCCAATTTCGATCCGAGACCATGTGTTGCACAGTTTTAATCAACTGGCATGCGGACGTTTCGTCAACGGACTGCTCGTCAAATGAAATCGATTATTAATTCTCGTTGACCAATGAAAGAATTATTGCTAGTCCACTAAGCTTGACGGCAGGTGCGAAAAATACATACAATTGAAGTTGATTAACAATTGATTGATTGATGGTAATAACTCTTCTTTAAATAGAAGTTGAATTGATGAAAATAATATTTTCGAAAGTAGAAGCTGAATTGATGAAAAGAGTTTCTTGTGAAACTAGAAGTCGGATTGATGAAAATGATAATTGCGTAAATAGAAGTTGGATTGATGAAAATAATTTTTTTGAAACTAGAAGTCGCATTGATGAAATTAATACTTGCGTAAATAGAAACTGAATTGGTAAAACTAATTCTTTGCTTAAACAGAAGTTGGATTGATGACAGTAATCATGGACATTGGTATTAAAATGCCACGAATACAAAACGATGAAACGATATGTGGTTAAACCGTAATTTAGGTTGATAAAATAATACCATCTTTTCGATGCCGTGCTTTACGTTGGCAAGTAGGCAGTTAACCGAAATTGAGAGTGATAATTATGTACAAGGATATGGCTTATATAATCTTCTCCAAGCGAGGACATAATCCCCGGCTAGGATATAATTATATAATATCTTTTGATAACACTGGAAGTGGCGCTATATAAATTTAAATTTACGATTACGATTACGATGCAGTGACATTGAGATTCAGCATAAAACCTGGTCTATATATAAGCCTACGTTCTCACGTTTCAGCACCGTCCAGAATTTTTTAAGGCGCTATATAAGGCCAGGTCAAGAGTGCCAATCTAACCATGGATTTTGATTTTGAAGCCACCGAGTTGACTTTAACTGGTCTGGGCGATAGTTGCCTAGGAAACTTTTAGTAAAATGGTCATAATAAATGTAGAAAATTTGAATAACTTGGCATCAACATTAAGGTCATAAGTGAAGTAAACTGGGCAAGTGTGGGAAGTTATAGAAATCCAGGAAAAGTTTACTTAGGCCACAGGTAAATATATATGCGCCGTATGCATTGAATGGAACAAGGTAGAGAGAGAAAGACAGACAGAGAGACAGAGAGACAGAGAGACACAGAGCGAGAGAGAGAGAGACGGCATGTTTATTTAGGCTACGGGTAAATAATACGCGCCGTATGCTTGGAGATAGAACGGGAGACGACAAAGAGAGAGAAAGTGCGAGAGAGAGAGAGAGAGAGAGAGAGAGAGAGAGAGAGAGGGGGTGGAACAGACCGACAGGTGGAGACTAATTGCTCGCCTGCATTGCGCCTGTATTGACTAGCCTGGTGTGTATAGATATCGGCTGGTAGGAGTGGTAAGCGAATCTGAGAAAAACAGAGATAAAAAGCGAGATAGAAAAAGTGCGAGAGAGACAGGTACGTAAACGCGTCGTATGTGTAATATAATGACATTTATAAAGCGCCACTTAAGAGTCTTTCAGAAGCGCGGGACACGTGGCCATCAAACAGCTGAAAAGTGCGTCTCTGAGATTCCATAGAAAACCATATAGCACAATGCGGCACATTCACCGACCAGTTTGAGTGTCAACTAGAAAGCATAGTTCGGCAATGTAGTTCGGAGCGGTTCCAGTCGTAGCCTTCCACACCAGCGTAGCGATCTTGAATCGCACCTGATCAGCAATTGGAAGCCAGTGTAGCTCATGCCGCAATTTCCGCATGCAGTCGGATATGTGTGAATATTTCGGCAAGTCAGCCAGAAGTCTGTCTGCTGCATTCTGAAAGAGCAGAAGCTGATGAACACGGAACTCAGGAAAGCCCAGGAGTAGGCCTACCCCGTTACAGTGAGAGAACGAAAGAGTGTACTTGCACAGTTGCAACTCTCATCGACTGCGTCCTCGGTATCACTTAACGTGACCAGCAGTATTATTATTATTCATAGGACATAGGACCCACACACCACTGACTTAGTTATGACAGCATTGACTTCCAGTTGATCGCCATTTAGTTTTCAGAATTGAGTTCCTGTCTTCTTTTTTATAACAGGAACCGCACAAAATCTTTTATTTTTAATTTTAGTAATAATTAAGTTAAGAAAGGTTCGATTTGATTGAAAATTGTAAATATATTCGGTTAATTAACTTGGCACCAAATTCGAGCGTTCGGCTTATCGTTCACACCTATAGAAAGGAGAGCAGAATCAATCTAATTTGTCTACCTAGTAACAGTCATTGGCTGGCTTAGAGCGGTTCAATTTCTAACATGCGCTTCATTCCCAGCCGTGGGTGTAATACATAGTACAAGTCGTCTCGCGTTTATTCTTTCAAAGACCATTGACAGCGGTATCCTTACTTTAATTGACAGGCTTTGAGTTACAATGAATGCTTGCTCCCAAACTACAAACCATAGTTTGTACTTTGGGAGCGGGTGCATTGCGCTATCCTTAGCCATGTTTACTGTTTCTTGACTGAATGACCGAGCTTCTACTCTGCTCATTCGATCTACCACTGCCTTAACCTTTGCAGGACCAAAACATTTTACGATACGTCGAGGTCCAAGCGGGGTAATATTTTACCCCATTAAAATTTGTAATATCTCAGCTCACAGATAAGCTACAGTAACAAATGAAGTGTCGAATTACATAGTTTCAAGGTCAAGGAATCCATTTCTCGTAGTGCCAATAGTGTGCGAATTTTACTTTCCAAGATGGCGGCCAACATGGCCGCCAAACCACAAATATATGCTCATAGTTAAATACAGCTCATAGGTAAGTTATCATAACAAATAGAGTGTCTAGTTAAATAGATTCAAGGCAAGAGAATCGATTTCTTGTCGTGCCCATAGTGTGTCAGTGCTACTTTCCAAGATGGCGGCCAATATGGCCGCCATAACACACACAAAATGTATATCTCGGCTCATAAGTAAGCTACAGCAACAAATAAAGTGACAAATTTACTAGTTTTAACGTCAAGGAATCCATTTCTTGTGCCAATACTGTGCTACTTCTATATTCCAAAATGGCAGCCAATATGGCCGCTTAAACACAAATAAATTCATTTCTCAACTCATAGTTAAGCTATCATACCAAATAGAGTGTCTAATTAAATAGTTTCATGGTCAAGGAATCCATTTCTTGTAGTGCCAATTGTGTGCTAGTTTTACTTTCTAAGATGGCGGCCAATATGGCCGCCATCACACACACAAAATGTATATCTCAGCTCATAGGTAAGCTACAGTAACAAATGAAGTGTCGAAATTAATAAATTTAAGGTCAGTCAATCGATTTCTCATAGTAGCAATAGTGTGGGAATGCTACTATCCAAGATGGCGGACTAATGGCCGCCAACACACAGAAATATAAAATATCTCCGATCAAAATAAGCTATAATAACAAATAAAGTATAAAATTTAATAGTTTCAATATTAAAAGAATCGATATCTCGAAGTGGCAATAGTATGGGAACGTTACTATCCAAGATGGCGTGCAATATGGCGGCTAAAAGCAAAATATGAGCTGAGATATACAAATTTCTGTGATCCGGCGCCATATTAACCGCCATCTTTGGAAGTATCACTCACACACTATTTCCACTACGATAAATCAATTCCTTGACCTTGAATGTATTAAATTTGACACTTCATTTGTTAATGTATCATACCTGTGAGCTGAGATACACATAGTTTTTGTGTTTTAGCGGCCATATTGGCCGCCATCTTGGTAAGTAACACTCCCATACTAATACCTCTACCACAGATCGAATCCCTGACTTTTAAAATATTAAATTCGACACTTTGTTTGTTATTCTAGCTTGCCTATGAGCTGGGATATGCATTTTTTGAGTTTTGGCGGCCATACTGGCCGCCATCTTGGAAATTAAACTCTCCACATTTATGCAACTATTAAAACTTAATTTTTTGTTAGATTCAACACTTTATTTATGATTTTAAGTTACTTTTGAGCTCAGATATTTAAACATATATTTTCCCTATGTATGAAAAATAACGACGTCGAGGACCAAAAGGGGTTCACTTTTACTCCAGGACATACCTCATGACACTTTGGACTTAAATATCTTTTCGCACAACATGACATCATGGTGGTTATGCTGTCAGAATATGTCTGGGCTCTTAACTTGTAAACACATGAAACGTCAAATTATAACTCCCTACAGTTGCTCCGCAATCAACATCTAAAAACCGCTGGGGTAATTATTTACCCCGCTTGGTCCTGCGAAGGTTAAGGGATTGAGTTGGGAAAACACTGTAGAGAGATACTTTCTGTGTGTTTTATTTCAGACGACGATGATTACGTACATTCGCCGAAACTTGAATCAGCGCTTCATCGCCATATTTTGTGTGGTAATTCTAACAGCTGGAGTATTCATCTACAGGGCTAACATCTTTGGGATTAAAATCGTGAAGGACGAATTCAGACTGAATTTCATTCCTCAGAATTATGAAAGATGTGAAGATCTTGTTGAAAATAGTTTCCAACTGTCGCAAATGAACCAGCTGAAAAGTAAAGACTTCTATGAGGCAGTCCGAAATCTCATTGGCACGAAGAACCCTGAAGGTCATTCGGGACAAGTCATGGGCCAATACCTAATCATGCATCACCTTGCGGGACAGCCTGCTGCCAAAGTAATCTGTGAAACGGGGTTCAATCTCGGACACAGTTCCTTCAACTATCTCACAGCTAACGAAAAGGCAATCGTCCATTCCTTTGATCTCGGAAATCACGATTACGCTCATAAAATGTCGGACTACCTGAAGAAACTTTTTCCGACAAGATTCTTCATTCATTTCGGCGATTCGACGAAAACGATTCCAGAATTTATTCGCAACAATCCAGACTTCCAATGTGATTTTATGTTCGTCGACGGAGGTCACGTGTATCCGGTCGCTCTCGCTGACATCAAGAACTTCGCGAAAATTGCTAATTTGGAGGAAAATATTTTGTCATTCGACGACTACCCGACCAACTGGGGAAAAGAATTTGGCAAAGCGTGGGATGATGCAATAAATGAAGGAATTCTTACGGAACATATGCGCTGCACTTTTCAGAATATCGCTGGTCTGCAGCGTGGTTTCACGATTGGTCGGGTTATGAAGAAGCCCGCGGAGGACGTCATTACTACGAAGTAAACCATGAACGTTAATCCTCTTCTAAGACATGCATGTATGGGTGTATCCGGATAGCTATATAGTTCATGATATGACGACCGTCAGAAAGGAGCTGAAAAAGAGCCATAAATGGATCTAGGAACGTGTGATTTAGTTTAGTTTGTAAATTATTTCTGATCTGTCTGTAGCAGAATTGGACGAATTTGTTAGTTGAAGACAACCATTTTGGAAGCAGAACGAGAAGTTGTGGTTTAGAGGGCGAAATGATGTCGGGATCAGCTGAAATTTCACCAGTTTAGAAGCGATGCGTAACATGTTTAAGACCCACACTTGACACTAGCTTTTTGCGTTATTGTATTATATGTATGCAGTGATATTTTCGTTAACGAAAACTAAAATTAGAAGTAAAAATAAAGGATTTCGTTAACGAAAATTAGAAGTAAATGTAGGAATTATTTTGGCTTCAAAAATGAAATTAAGAATTGAAATATAAATTATTTGAAGAACTAAATTATGAATGAAATTAGGAATTATTTTCAGAAGTTGGATTGATGACAGTTATCATGGAAATTGGTATTAAAATGCCATGAATATAAAACGATTAAACGATTTGTGGTTAAACCGTAATTTAGGTTGATAAATAATATTATTACCATCGTTTCGATGCCGTGCTTTACGTTGATAACTTGTAACCTGTTAACCAAGATTGAGAGTGATAATTATGTGCAAGGATATGGCTTATATAATCTCCCATAAGCGAGGACATAATCTCCCGGCTAGGATATAATTATATAATATCTTTTGATAACACTGGAAGTGGCGCTATATAAATTTAAATTTACGATTACGATTACGATGCAGTGACATTGAGATTCAGCATAAAAACCTGGTCTATATTTAAGCCTACGTTCTCACGTTTCAGCACCGTCCAGAATTTTTAAGGGCGCTATAATTATAATGCCAGATCAACAGTGCCAATTTGGTCATGGGCGATAGATGCCTGGAAAACTTTTAGTAAAATGGTCACAATAAATGTAGAAAATTGAATAACTTGGCATCAAGATTAAGGTCTTGTGACCTTAATGAAGTAAACTGGGCAAGTGTGGGAAGTTATGCATATCCAGGAAAAGTTTACTTTGGCTACAGGTAAATATATGCGCCGTATGCAATGAATGGAACGGGGTACGAGAGAGAAAGACAGAGAGAGACACAGAGCGAGCGAGCGAGCGAGAGAGAGAGTGAGCGAGAGAGAGAGTGAGAGAGACAGAGACAGAGAGAGAGAGACAGAGACAGAGACAGAGAGAGAAAAAAGAGAGAGACGGCATGTTTACTTAGAGTATACGGGTAAATAAGCGCCGTATACTTGGAGATAGAACGGTAGACGAGAAAGAGAGAAAGCGCGCGCAAGGGAGAGAGAGAAAGAGAAAGAGAGAGAGAAAGTGCGAGAGAGAGTGAGAAAGAAGGAGGGGGAGTGGAACAGGCAGACAGGCAGAGACTTTATTCTCGCCTGCATTGCACCTGTATTGACTTTCCTGGTGTGTATAGATAATCGGCTGGTTGGAGTGGTAAGCGAATCTGAGAAACAGAGATAAAAAGCGAGATAGAAAAAGTGCGAGAGAGACAGAGACGGCACGTATACCTTAAGTACAGGTACGTAAACGCATCGTATGTGTAATATAATTACATTTATAAAGCGCCACTTAAGAGTCTCTCAGAAGCGCTGGACACGTGGCCATCAAACAGTGTCTCTAAGATTCTATAGAAAACAATATAGCCACTTGCATCATTGGTGGCACGAACAGAGGGCGGAAGAGCATTCCAGATCCTCGGCGTCGCAATCGTGAAGTCCCAACGAGTACGGGCGGTGGTTCGAAAGCAGGGTTCAATAGGTCATTTTGCGAGTCAGACCGGAGCGCCCACCGACCAGTAAATTTCAGTGCCAAACCAAAGGCACAGTTCGGCTGTTTAGTCCGGAGCAGTGCCAGTCGTTGCCTTCCAAACTAGCGTAGCGCTCTTGTATCGATGCAGGGGCGTCCATCCCCCCTTAGCCTATGAAGCATTCCCCTTTTTTTATCAGAATGCCCCCCAATAACGAGACTAAACAGTGAAAATAATTAGATAGACCTAGCTATTTTAAACTGCAGTTACATAAAAACACATTATTAAAAGTTATCATCAGTAATCCATAGTTAAAAGCACGTTAATAGTTCAAGACAAAACAAGAATACAACAGAAATGCATTGAGCAATTTGGCCTGCTGCTTATTGACTAGCTACATCCGTAACAGCTGCAGCTACAGGAAGAATCGGGACTTGAGATTTGCATCTTAAAGAATTGATGGTAGGTGTAGGCCTACTGACAAAAGCAGCCTCCATCTCTTGACTTTTTCTCTGCTCTTTTCTAACTGCCAGAACTGTACATTCCTATCATGGTCTTCGCTGTTTTGATAATTTTCGTTTAGGATTTTAGGTATTATATTTAAAAGTAAACGAATGACTGTATTGTGAACATGAAGGACTAGGCTACTTATACAACGTCGAGTAACATGGAGACTGGAGACTGGAGTTATGTAGGCTTATGGTGTGTACAGGCCACATGGCTTGCAGAGGGACACTGAATTGCGACAGAGACATTGCGACAGAGACAGAGAGACAGACACACAGACAGACAGAGAGTGAGTGAGAACAAGGCAGATATTATTTCAGGCATATTTCTTAGCGCTCGAGATGAGTTATCTACCGTTTGGGGAATGCAGTGGTTGTAAACGTGAAAGAGAGAATCATGCCTAGCACAGGCTGGGTCTATTGGCGCGCACCCAAGTTAACGTATCTTTTTTATACAACTGAGTGTTTGCTTCAATAGTGTGAGTCACATAATCCGACACATCATAATCCGGTGACCTAAATGTCTGTGGACCTGTGTATGATATAATCATGTAAGTAAGTAAGTAAGTAAGTACGTGCTTTATTGAACCGCCTGCAAACACTGCGGGAACATCAGATTAAATCACAAATCAGAAAAATCACAAATGTCAAAAATATCATAAAATAGGCCTACAATAAAACAGACATCTATGCATATATGAAATTAAGGTAATAGTAAAAAGAAAGATCAGCAATAAAATCAATAAAATAACATACGCGTAATAAAACCACATCGGGTTAATGCGTCAGCATGAGGGATCTCACGGTTATGTGAACGAGGACGGAGAGAGTACTTAACATTCTTTATAGGAGGCAGTAGACCATTAAGAACATGACTGGGGTTGTGAAGCACAGATGAGAAAAGAGAAGAGTCAGCACGGCGACAGAGGTCATCAAACATAATCTGGTCGGCAGGCAAAAACTTTAGCCGTACCATTTTGCGTATAATTGCATTAATACGCGCGCGCTGACCAGCATTGGCAAAGCCGTACCAAGCAGGGGAAGCATACAGGAGGCGAGCCAGCGAGGTTGCCCGAACTACATCAAAAAGACGATCCCCGAGAGACCATGGCAATAAGGATGCGTATCGCATCCTGTATCATGAAGCATCCGTCATATACAGGCTATAGGCTAGCTCGACTCTGCAGTCTGAACTATAAAAATTTAAAAAAGGACATTAATTTCTATAGTTAAAAAACTTGGGCCCTTGGGACTTCGGGGCCTCTGGACTTTGTTCACCCTCTTTATATGGTTGTTGCGCCACTGCTACTCTGTCGGCGGTAACAGACTTTACAATGTTCAAAGTTATACATACCTTGTAGTCTTCCACTTGTGGTGTGTAGTACAATCTATGCGCCATTTGTCACTACGGATAAGCATGCCGCACAACGGCTCGCAACATTTATACTTTAGTAAAACTTTGTCTCTGGGCATGATTACAATGATAACTTATTTACTTGTCTAGTAAAATCAAATTACAAATTCATAGCACCGCATTATAACTCAAGTCTCATACACAGTGTGACGTCATCGTACTACCAAAGACTATATAACGATAGGCCAAAATAATGAAATTGAAGACTAATCGTCAGCTCGGTCGGAGAACAGCACAATGATTTTAATATTAAATTAAACAAAGAAAAGCATTTTCGAAAATCAAAAGCACATCTATTAATTTCTGAAATTCAAAAAATGAGTAGTGAAAAAAATTCTTTCCCCCCCCGGAAAAGGCTACTATGAAGATCTCTGCTTCATTCCCCCATAGGATGGACGCCCCTGCGCATATGATCAGCAATTGAAGCCAGTGTAGCTCACGTCGCATGTATGCATGCATGTATGAGCACCTGTTATAGCGCCCCTTCAAGATTTCTACTCAGAGGCGCTCCCGACTACAGGGCGGACACTGAATCGGAGTTTCACGCCGAAGCGCATGAGAAATTGCGAGTGAAGGACTTGCCCAGGGTCCATACGCGGCGGCTTGAGGTGGATTCAAACCCGCAACCCTCCCTAGCAAGGCACCGAACATGTAGTCGAATATGTGTAAATATTTCGGCAGGTTAGCCAGAAGTCTACCTGCTGCATTCTTAAAAGAGCTGAACATGATGAACACGGAACTCAGAAAGGCCCAGGAGTACCCCGCTACAGTGTGAGAACGAAAGAGTGTACTTGCACAGTTGCAGCTCACAGGAAAAGCGTCCTCCGTATCGTTCTGATCTGCCTCAGCTTATAGTAACTAGTCCTGGAGATGTCTGACACATGATCGTAAGCCCACCATCAAGAAGCAACCTAAAGTCTCTCAACACATCACAGGACTGACCACTAATAAGTATGCCGATGCAAAGGCATTTTGATCGATCTTATAAGGTGCACTTGTACCGAACCAAATAAACTGTCTTGGTCGGGTTGAGTCTAAGACGATTGGCAGACATCTAGTCATGCACCGTCGCAAGCGCACAGTGCATTTCTTGAGCGCACACCACCGAGTACTCAGGTCGACAGGACAGATACATTTGGAGATCATCGGCAAGAGATGTAGAACCCAGCGACGCCACAAGATCGTAGAGTTCGACTGTGTATACGGTATGAAAGGCAGTGACCCCCGGACCAAGCCATGAGGAACACCACATACGACAGGCTCCCAGACTGACTCGTCGTCTCCACCCTCACGGTCTCCACCCTCACTGTTGGCCCCTCTGAGATCCCGTATGACGCCGCAAACCTTGTAAGCAACATCTGATGATCTACTGCAGCAGTGTCTCGCAAACTTCTTTAACTCTAGGCACACACAGCAATGCTATTTTTTTTATCGCGATACCTTCGCCCATCGTTGATAAGAGCAAATGCGAGGTACTGTTCGGAGTTCGTATCATATAATTAGAGCAGATAATAATTATTCAATATGAACGGGATAAATAAGCCATGCAATACTTCCAATAGCTAATGGAAAGTATTAATCGAAACTCAAGTTTACTAGAGATTAGATAGATGTTAGTTTACTAATCACAGATTTAATTTAACCATATTTTAACAGAATTTTATTCGAAATGTCCTCAATCGGCCTCAGCGCAGGCCACAAGACATAATAAGGCATAAGACATAAGGCATACACTTGGTTACGACAGCATCGACTTCCAGTTGTTCACCATTTAGTTTTCAGAATTGAGTTTCTGTTCTTTTTTATAATAGGAACCGCACAAACAATTTTATTTCTTTTAGTTTAGTAATAATTAAGAAAGGTTCGATTTGATTGGAAATTGTAAACAATATTCGGTTAATTAACTTGGCACCAAATTCAAACGTTCTGTTTATTGTTCACGTCTGTAGAAAGTAGAGCAGGATCAATCCAATTTGACTACCTACAGTCATTGATTGGCTTAGAGCGGTTCAATTTCTAACACGCGGTTCATTCTCAGCCATGGTTGTACAGGCCGTCTCGCTTTTGACAGCGGTGTCTACTTTAATTGACAGGCTTTGAGTTACAATGAATGCTTGCTCCCTAAGTACAAACCATAGTTTGTACTTTGGGACCGGGTGCAATGCGCATTTCCTTGGCCATGTTTACTGTTTCTTGATTGAATGACGGAGCTTCTACTCTGCTCATTCGATCTTCCACTGCATTAAAGGATTCAGTTGTGAATAGTTGGAGTTATTTTTCGGTGTGTTGTTCTTTCAGATGACGATGATTTCGTACATTCGCCGAAACTTGGATCAGCGCTTCATCGCCATATTTTGTGTGGCAATTCTAACAGTTGGAGCGATCATCTACAGAGCCAACATCTTTGGAATTGAAATCGTGCAGAACGAATTAAGTCTGAATTTCATTCCTGAGGATTATAAAAGTTGCGAAGATTTTGTTCAAAATAGTTCCGTAGACGGCATCCAACTGTCGCCAATAAACCAGCTCAAGAGTAAAGAGTTCAATGAGGTTGTCCGAAATGTCACTGGCACGGAACGCGCTGAAGGTCATTCCGGACAAGTCACGGGCGAATACCTAGTCATGCATCACCTTGCCGGACAGCCAGCTGTCAAAGTAATCTGTGAAACTGGGTTCAATCTCGGACACAGTTCCTTCAACTATCTCACAGCTAACGAAAAGGCAATCGTCCATTCCTTTGATCTCGGACAACACGATTACGCTCATAAAATGTCGGACTACCTGAAGAAACTCTTTCCAACAAGATTCTTCATTCATTTCGGCGATTCGACGAAGACGATTCCAGAATTTATTCGCAACAATCCAGACTTCCGGTGTGATTTTATGTTCGTCGACGGAGGTCACGTGTATCCGGTAGCTCTCGCTGATATCAAGAACTTCGCGAAAATTGCTAATTTGGAGGAAAATATTATGGCATTCGACGACTACCCGACCGATTGGGGAAAGGAATTTGGCAAGGCGTGGGAGGATGTAATAAAAGAAGGAATTCTTAAGGAATATATGCGCTGCACTTTTCAGCAGGTCTTTGGCGTGCAGCGTGGTTTCACGATTGGTCGGGTTATGAAGAAGCCCTCGTAGGGCGTCATTACTACGAAGAAACCACGAGCTTCCATTCAGTTCTTACACATGCATATATGTGTGTCTCCGGATGGTCATTTATCTCAAATGAAGACCCTCAGAAAGACGCTGAAACATAGCTAGAAACGGATCTAAAATTTGAGGTGTGATTTATAGTTTCGATTTGAAAATTTTCCTGATCTGTCTGTGGCAGAATTGGACGAATTTTTAGTTCAAGATAACCATTTTGGAAGCAGACCGAGAATCTGTGTTTAAGAGGGCGAAGTGACGGTAGGGTCAGGCTAAATGTAGGCTACCACTAGTTTAGACAGCGATGCGTAACATGCTTTATGCCTCACACACTCAACACTAACGTTTTTCGTAATTGTGCTATATGCATATAAGTATGTGCATGTATTTATATATGTATATTTGTAAGTATGATTCATGACATTTGATATTGTAGAGAGATTTGTGTGTTGTGCATAAAGTGTTGGTGCCTGCAGTCATAGAACAATTTCAATCAATCAATCAATCAGCCGTTTATTGAATCAACAACAGCACAATTAATTAACAATCAGTCATTAAAAAAATGTTAATCTGCTGATGCCGTCAACAGGACAGCCCTAAAGGATAAAATAATCCGCTATTGCAGGGCTGCCCCTTTTCCACATTACATTTAGTGATGGCAAGACGATTTTTATGATCATATAGTTTTAGAAAATTCTATTTAAATTACAATGTTAGGGCTAAATCATAGCCAAATAACTAAACAATGCAGTACAAGATTTAAAACAAACAAATAAAATCAAAACAAAACAGATTTTAATGTTCACAGTTGTACATTATAAACAATCTTAACTAAGGTACAATCTATCGAGTCATATTCTTTTTATGTGTTCAATAGATAATGTTTCAGTTGAGCTTTAAATTGAGCCATGTGTAATATATTTATTAAATTCGGAGGAAGAGAATCCCAAAGTGGTGGACCTGAGCATTTAATTGAAAACTGCTTAGTCGTGATTCGTGCCCCTGGGGTTCGATATTTACAGGATGCTCTAGTATCATGTCCATGGATAGCTATACCCTTAAGGAAATATTTATCAAACAGTGATGGAAGAAGCCCATAATGATAACAGTACATGAATAGTCCAATTTGATATTTTGTAATATCATTTAATTTTAGAATATTGTGCTCTTTCAATATTAATTTTGTACTATCAGACCACCCCAGTAAGCAAGTCACACGTATGGCACGTTTATGGAAGTCTCAAGGCGTTTTAATCTAGAGGAGTAGTTTGAGCCCCAGCAGATATTACAGTATGATAAGTAAGGAAAAAACAGCGTGTAGTATAATTGTCGGAGAACAGGTTTAAGTCTAAGCGAGAAGCTGTTGTAACATCGTTGTACAATTATACGTTGCTGGATGTGGGCGTAATATATTCAAGTCTGGCACACGAAATGCTATAACTAGGACCCTAAGACTATTGTAATATCCACTGAATCAATTGAATCACCGTAAACCAGCTCCCCAACAAGCAATGGAAATTATGATAGATAACAGGGAAATAGTGCAAACTGAATGCACCAAATTTTGCTCACGAATTGGTGTTTAGTCAGATAATGCTTAATTCGTGACAGAACACTTATATTTTTGCTAATTTCTTTGATACATGTGTGATATGCTCATTCCATTGCAGATGCCGATCTACATAAACACCAAGAAATTTGGTGCATTCAGTTTGCACTATTTCCCTGTTATCTATCATAATTTCCATTGCTTGTTGGGGAGCTGGTTTACGGTGATTCAATTGATTCAGTGGATATTACAATAGTCTTAGGGTCCTAGTTATAGCATTTCGTTTGCCAGACTTGAATATATTACGCCCACATCCAGCAACGTATAATTGTACAACGATGTTACAACAGCTTCTCGCTTAGACTCTTATCTCTTCTCGTCATCGCTTCACCCTAGACATCGTAAACATGCATTGTTCGAACTCTACCCGTTTGGAAACCTATGGCTGTTCAGTTCAAGCTGTTATTGTCGCTGTGCAACGTCTGATGTAGCTCATTCAGTGATTCATAGTCATTAGTCAACCTTTCATATTTGAATACAGAACTTAGGCTACTTTTTATCTCATGAGCATGTATATCGCTATGTTGTAAACAACTGGTATGTGAGTCTTCAGTGAGAATATCTACACTTTCCCTTATTAGACACAGTATTGTCGCATAACATAGCATAACATAACAGAGTTTACAGTGGTTCAGAAGACTAACTTCTGTGTGAGAACCACCACCAAGTACTTGCACTTAATAACCCACCTGCACGAGCTTGGCCTTGAAGATGCTGAGTGTCTCCACCAAAACCGTCTCATCACTCAGCTCGTTCTATAGGCGTTTCACTACTCTGTTGCTGAATGAGCTTTGCATTGTAAAAATACTAATAATCTTCGTTTAATTTTTCAAACTGACAAGTAGGCAGGATGATTACAATTAATAGTATGAACGGATGATCACAAGTTATCACAGGAGTCGAATTTTAACTGTTTGGCAGCCATGCAAGGCGCCCATGACGTCCTACTGCTCATTTTTTTAAAAGGCCACCTAGCGAATGAAAGGCTGAGTCGACCCTTAGGGAGGGTACCGGGAAGCGATCCCGGGTCCGTTGCCTCTACGTGCCACAGTGTTACCATTGCCCTAAATCCCCTCTCCCTGTGTTGGTGTGTTGACAAGCTGTTCGTAAGATGCGCTCACTACTTCCCATGATGTAGCCCGGGTGCGTCTTGAGGTGATCCTGCTCACAAGATGCACATTATATTTTCTGACTTAGATTAATCGAGGCCTTTGTTTGGCTCTTACAGTTCAGAATATCTTCCCTTTGGCAGAGGCATAATTATAGGCCTACTTTGAAAATGGCCGTGTGGAATTGCGTATTTTCTGTTAATCATAGTGGTATCGATAATATGATAATGGATTAGAAAAGGTGTGTAATCTGTTTTTGGGGGGCACTCTCTCATACATGTATATGCAATTATGCATACATGCATGCATATGTTCGTATATGCGAATACATACTTTCTGTAGATACATACATCTATACATGTATAAGGAAAATTGCATACGCACCTATAATATAAATACACCTACATAAACACACAAACATAAATGCATATACATGCATACATACATGCATGCATACATATTACATACATACATACATACATACATACATTAGAGTGGCCCTTAAATATGGAAAATATTTAAACTTTAGAAAATGTTGACTCTCACCCTCCATACTGTTGCTACACTGTAAAAAAAACGTCCCAACGAAATATTTTTGCATTTGGGTAATATTTAGGGTGTGCTCAAGTCGTTTTCATATTTATATTGTTCGAAAATCTCGTTTGCAACTGTAATTGCTTATTTCTGGATTTTTTGTGAACTTTTGAGCAATCTTGGGATTTTTCTGGCAAAAGCTTGGGATTCTAAAAATGGTGAGTGGTCGCACTGGATGTCATCACGAGGTCACTTCCTGTCGCCATTTTGTAACCAACATAAACAAAAACTACGTTAATTATGAAGTGAATTAAATTTCTGCTAGTGTTAATTATGGCTCTAGTAACTCGTAGCAAAGATGTTATTTATCTTCTGGGTCATATGAAGGCCACTCTGGTTGGAGCTAAGATGCCATCAGTTGGTGATGTAATGCGCCTTTATCTGCATAAAGTTACGAGTAGTGCTAAAACGAAACATGCGGCTGCATCTCAGACAATACATGAAGTGGAACCATTCTGGCAGAAGGCAAGGATACCAATAAGACCTCATCATCATGCTATTGAACAGTTGGAGCAGTTAATTTCCAGGTGGGAAAGGCTTAAGAAAAACAAAGGACGTCGAACTAAAACACAGATATCAAACGAAGAAAGCTTCACTGATACATTCTCCAATTTATTTGACATTGCTCACCAGGATGCGTTAGTATTAATCACGGTTGAAGAAGACAGAGCGTTCCTGCTAGCACAACGTGAAAAAGGTAGGAAAGGTGCAATGGCAGGCGTGGATACAAAACTGTTGAAGAAAGAAGCAGAACTGAGGAAAAAACTGGATAAACGCTGCAAGTGGGAAGAAAAACAGAAAGTACAACTAGATCTTTTCAACCAAACCATTGCACTATTATCAAGTGATGATGATGATACTGATTCTGAACCATTTTCAACAGAAAAAGAATCTGGAAGTTCGATTGTAGGAAACAAATTAACCAGAAAGAGAGGAAGAAGAAATATGTTAACTGCTGATGTCATGGCATCACTTGACCGCATAAAAACGAGCTCGCGCAGTGCTGTGCACACACTTTCTGCTAGTGTTCATGCTTCTGGGCAGAAAGTTGAGGACTTCAATATCAACCGCTCTTCAATCCAGCGTGCACGCCAGAATCATCGTTTACTCTTCGCCAGTGATCTGAAGGCAAGGTTTGATCCGAAAAAGCCATTAACCCTTCATTTTGATGGCAAGCTGATGATGGATTTAACTGGCGATGAAAAAGTTGACCGTCTTCCAATCCTTGTGTCAGGGTCTGGAGTTGATCAGCTTCTCTGCATTCCCAAACTGAGTGCAGGAACCGGTGAAGCCATGGCAAGTGCCATGCTTGAAGCTGTTGAATCATGGGGAATCAAGGATCAGATAAAAGCAATTAGTTTCGACACCACGTCGAGCAATACTGGAAGAAAAAATGGTGCCTGCGTGTTATTGGAAGGCAAGCTGAATTCACACCTGTTATATTTGGCTTGCCGCCATAATGTACATGAAGTAATGCTAGAAGAAGTGTTTGCAGGGGCTATGGGTCCATCAAGTGGTCCAGACATCGGACTTTTCAAACGGTTTAAGTCATTTTGGCCTCACATAATTATTAGTGACTACAAGGCAGGAACTGATGACCCACAAGTAGCAGCCGCAGTGCACGACAACAAATCAGAAGCTTTATTGTTCTTAGTTTCTCAATTGGAAACTACTCAGCCCCGTGATGACTACAGAGAACTACTTGAGCTCGCCATTCTGTTTCTGGGTGCTGAGCCTCCACGTGGTGTTCATATAATCAAACCTGGTGCACTGCATCGAGCCCGCTTCATGGCCAAGCTGATATACGCTTACAAGATATTCTTGTTTCGACATTCTGACTTCAAGCTGACCAACCGTGAGCAAAAGGCTTGGCAGAAATCTGCATATTCGGTGTTCAGGTCTACCTGAAATCGTGGTTCTTGTCTCGGCTGCCAACCATCGCTCCAGCTAATGATCTGAGGCTTCTGCAAACACTGGTTTCGCTCGATTCACAAGCAGCAAAAGGTGCACTAAAGAAGCTCTGTGGCCACCTGTGGTACTTGAGTGAAGAGCTAATTGCATTATCATTCTTTGACAGAGATGTTTCTGCTCAGGTGAAGAAGTTGATGGTTTCAGCACTTCAAAAGCCAGCATCCGACGATCCACCAAAGCGAATAACAGTTGACATCACCAAAATCCATGAAATGCAGGTGCATGATTTCGTGACGATGACTTCAAAGAAGTTCTTTCACTTGTTGTCAATCCCTGATTCATTTCTGCAAACTGATCCAGACAAATGGATAACCAGCCCGGACTATTTGAAGGCTGAAGAAATTGTACGCGCTCTGTCGGTGACAAATGACACTGCAGAGAGAGGTGTTGCCATGATACAGCAGTACAGTGGTCTACTGACTAAAAGTGAAGAACAAACACAGTTTCTTTTACAAGTTGTTGCTGAGCATCGAAAGCTTTTTCCAGACAGTAAGAAGATGACTGTACTTCATGGACTTTCTGCATCTACAAGCCTATCATCCGCAGAATGACTGGTATCGTCTTTGCAAGCGTCGAGCGCACTAGTATAGTTAGTTATTACCTTAAAAACTCTGATTTATTTAATTTGTTGTTTAACTTACAACTAATGGTTATGACAATTTGTAATTTTGTGAGCAGGGTATCTGCGACATTATAAAATGAGCAGTCATGTAGTGGCTACTGGCTATATTTTAATTTACAGTGCGTTACCTAAAAATCACGTTTTCGCCAAAAAATTAATATTTCTGTATGCTTGAGCACACCCTAAATGTCAACTGATCCCAATAAAATTTTGCACATTTCTTTCATTTGACATGGAGACTTGATTGAGAGGGTGAGAGGTTTAAAATTCCAAAGTTGAAATTTAAGGGTCACCCTAACATACATACATACATACATACATACATAGGAACATACAAACGTATTAACGTACACTTATATGCAGACGCGCATACATACATACACGTACATGCACATAGGCCTACATATGTACTGACAGATAGATATGAATACATGACATAGGCCTACCACCACACAATAAGATATTATTAGTTTGGGGCCTACATTTGTTAGTCATTCGGACATTATGAAGTGGAACAAAGGGTTTTGCCGTCAACGTTATTCGTCAGCTGTTTACGGAGTGACCGCGGCGCGTGACTTCCTACGGCGCCGAACATCTTTAATCGAGACTTGGACAAACTGACTCATATTTAGCTACAAGCTTGATTGTTATGGCTACAGTATTTGAAGATAGCTGAGAATGTTACCGTACGTCTTTGCCTAGAGAGTCTCTGGCGTTTGACAGACGCCTACAGGAACTAAAAAGTGCAGTTTTTAAGCCGCCGGTTGAAATGTTGAGTATTCAGATGCTTAGGTACGATTTTTGGCATCCTCCGAAATCAGAATGATTTCTTATGAAAATAAAAAGGCTCTTCTTAAATAGTTTGTTCTTCAGTTCCTTCTTGGTATCATCCTCTTCTTCATAAGAACAGTTTCAGTTAGTGTATACAACATGTTGAAACCCCATGAGAGAAAATGCTAATTCGGTTAAAATTATTCAGAAGCGAGTGCTGTTGCTATGCGCGAACAAAAGCTGTTCTTCAAGGTTATTTTATTTTGGTCTGTGGTTCAAATCCCCGCCAGGAGAGACCTGGGGGCTTTGGTTAATGTCGTGGTTGGTTAACTTATCAGGAGATCGTGGTTTAAAATCCTGCAATGGAAGAAAGAATTTTGAAATCTTCTACTCCATTTGCCCCTAACAGCAAACTCAGCTCTAAATCACCGTACACTGTGATAAGATCAGGCAATGATTGTTATGGACTGGCCTTCTAACGCTTTATGACCACGATTGTCTCTCGGGGTTAACTTAAGGGACTGTACATAGCGTCATTTACATAATCATCATCATCATCATCATCATCATCATCATCATCATCATCATCATCATCATCATCATCATCATTTATCATCATCATCATCATCATCATCATCATCATCATCATCATCATCATCATCGTCGTCATCATCATCATCATCATCATCATCATCATCATCATCATCATCATCATCATCATCATCATCATCATCATCATCATCATCATCATCATCATCATCATCATCATCATCATCATCATCATCATCATCATCATCATCATCATCATCATCATCATCATCCTCCTCCTCCTCCTCCTCATCATCATCATCATCGTAATACTCATCATCATCAGCACAACAATAATAAAATAATAATGATATTAATAATGTAAAAATAATAATAATGATATCAATAATAATAATAATAATAATAATAATAATAATAATAATAATAATAATAATAATAATAATAATAATAATAATAATAATAATAATAATAATAATAATAATAAATAGTAATAATAATGATCATCATCATGCATCATCATCATCATCGTCGTCGTCGTCATCCTTATCCTCCTCCTGATCATCATCATTATCCTCCTCCTCATCATTATGATAGTCATCATCATCATTATCATCGTAATCATCAACATATCGTCGTCGTCATCGTCGTCTTCATTCTACCGGAATGAGTCATAAATCTCCTGATTTCAGAAGCGTACAAGGAACGCAGTCATTTCCTTTGATCTCTCTCTGCCTTTAGCGCTCATATAGCAACTATTAGTAAGCCTGCCAGATTTCTGCTCACGACTGAACCCCGAGCAATCGTCCTCTCTCCGCCGATGCAAACGAATGTGTCATTGTGCCACGAGTGAATTGAATGCCCAAAAGGCATTCAGTTGAGCACAGCCAAGAGATTAAAGAAAGGAAATACAGAGGGCCTTAAGCAACCGTCACATGAGTGGTACAACGGCCTATTACAGTGAATGGTGATGGTGGTGGTGGTGATCATCAAGCGTGAAGGTTTTCTCATGTGCAACTGAATGCTAATCATGGTCTGCCGCTGCTGGGAAACGATATTAGGTTATTGAATGGGGCGTCAACAGCTGTTGACATCGGTAAGCCGCCGTTCTATGTTACTTTCTCAGCTTGTTGAGACAAACATGCGGTTGTATTCGTATGTTTGAGCGTGTGATACATATATAAAAGGCAGATGTTCAGTAGATTAGAATTCGATCACACGAACCAAACAGCGGACTTCTTGTAAACAGGTGAAGTAGCCTATAGTTTAGATTCATCACTTATACTGTATATATATTATAGGTAGCCCAGGTAATTGGTGATATACTACTGACATGAGTATATTATCGTCGTTTAGATCTATCCTTTATGCTATGAAATTAAGCCCATAAACTGACGGTGTTTGGGTAAGTGATTGCAACTATAATGATCATATGCCACAGAGTTGGTATTATTATTATTGTTTTTAAAATAAAACACCATCCAAGTATCAGTGTGATTCTTACCGTTAGTTGTGAATGCTTCCGTAGTTAATATTAAGTTCCACAATGGGTTCAAAACAGTGTGACTATTTATACTGTAAGTGTATTTGATTTCAAATCAGTTTCAGATTGAAGTTCGCTGAATTAACCAACTGAGACTTCTTCAATTGGACTGCAAGTCTTGACGGCCCGAACATGCCGCGGATTCGCTTACGGCTCAGCTTTCTAACCAGACTTATGAGTTTCTTAGTCGTCGGTCTCCTAACAACGGGAGTTTTTCTGACCTTCGTCGACATCGATGTAAGCAGTAAAGACTTCGACCTCGATTTCATTCCAGCGAACTTCGAAGGCTGCGAGCAATTATTCGCCAACACATCTGCTGCTCGTTTCTCGATGTCATTGAACTATCTACTCAGGCAAAAGGCGTTTGACGGAGCCGTCCAAAAAGCCACGTATGGATTACCGATAGAAGGGTTCTCCAGGCAAGTCCGAGAACAGTACCTAGTCCTGCATTATCTCGCTCGGCAGTTGGTCGCCAAAAGCGTCTGTGAAACTGGATTCAACATGGGCCACAGTTCGTTCAACTATCTGACAGCAAACAACCGAATCGTCGTCAACTCCTTCGATCTCGGTCGTCATCCGTACGCGTTCGTCATGTCCGAGTATCTGAGGAATCTCTTTCCGTCCAGATTCTTCATCCACTTCGGAAACTCGACGCAGACGATCCCCAACTTCATCCGCGCCAATCCGGGATTCCGCTGTGACCTCATGTTCGTCGACGGCGGCCATCTTTATCCGGTGGCTCTCTCCGACCTCCGGAATTTCGCCCGGATTGCCAACCTGGAGGGAAACGTGATCGTGCTCGACGACTTTCCGACGGACTGGGGTAATGAGCTGGGTATGGCGTGGGACGACATGACACGCGACGGGGTCATTCAGGAACTGATGCGCTGTCGTTTTACGTATTCGATGGGTGTACGTGGATTCGTAATGGGACGAGTCGTAAAGAGACCACAGGAAATGAAGCTCAGTGGCAACGAAGAGAGGTCATGAATGGACCGATGAATTGCGCTGTAAGTAACTGATCGCTGTGGACCTCGATCTACTACTTGCATTGCGTTCATATTATTTAATGTAAATACTAAACTAGTGGAGTAAGACTTTCATGTCCCTCAAAGTAGTGCATGTGATGAGTTCATTTCCCAATCTTCGGCAGGCCTCTTACATCACTAATAATAATAATAAGTAAGGATCGTTCTACGAATCCGCACACTATTAGGCTACATGGCCGGTATCGAGAGGATCATCTTTCACCACTGCTATGCGGACGATATCCAGCTTTACTTCTTTTGTAAACCATAGTAAACTGCTGGACTTGAACAGTGGCGGATCCAGGGTTGCTTGCGCGGGGGGCAATGGATCTTTCTGAGGGGCGCCATGTTTTAGCGTAAATATTGTAATTGACTTTAAACAATAGTAGCCTATGTTTGAAATAATGCCATTAGTAATGTAGTAGACCAGTGCTGTTCAACCATTGGCCTGTAGGCCTACTATACGGCCCGCCGACAGATTCCAAGTGGCCCGCCACAGCTCGCTAAATATTTGCAATTTATGTTAAAATGAAGAAAAAGACAGTCACTGGCCTACTTGCATAGCTATTCGTTCGTAACTTGGCTTATCATTTGACAATGTATTACACAAAATCCAGTTCCCAAAAAGACGCATTTATTATGATAACTCCATAATTAATTATAATAGAGTTAATAATTTTCAATAAAGTTTAGTCGCTGCTTTTTGAGTTGACTGGTGCGGCCCTCGGCTAGAGCCCTGCGCCTGCGCCGCGCCGCGCCGCGCCGCCGCCGTCGACATTTCTAGGACGCCGCCGCCGCCGATTTTTGTCGGTCGGCGCGCCGGCGCCGCCGCCGCCGACAATTTGTCGGCGCGCCGCCGATGCCACGCTGATGTGTATAATTCTTGTTATTGCATTTCGCATGTTTTGCATTGATTGGGGTTGCTGGAAGTTGCGTTGCTGCAAAACTTAAGAATTCCAGGTGTCTGATTAGTTGTGCTGTGTGTATCTTACTGTCTGTTAGCCCGGCCGTACGATAGATGGTGCTGATGATGATGGTGGTGGTGGGGGTGATGGTGGTGATGATGATGATGATGATGAAGATGATGATGAAGATGATGGTGACAAATGATGGTGACGATGATGATTGTGGTGGTGATGATGATGATGATGATGATGATGATGATGATGATGGTGGTGGTTGTGTTGATGATGCATGATAATGGTGATGATGATGAAGATGATGATGAAGATGATGGTGACATTTGATGATGATGGTGGTGATGATGATGATGGTGATGATGATGATGATGATGGTGATGATGATAGTGATGATGATGATGATGATGATTAAGATGACGATGATGATGATGGATGTGAGGATGATGATGGTGGTCGTGATGGTGACGATGATGGTGGTGATGATGATGATGATGATGGTGATGATGATGATGATGATGATGATGATGATGATGATGATGATGATGATGGTGTTGATGATGATGGTAGTGATGATGCTGAAGATGTTGGGGTGATGATGATGATGATGATGATGGTGGTGCTGATGATGATGATGATCCGGTGGTGGTGATTGACGATGATGGTGGTGGTGATGATGATGGTGGTGGTGACTATGATGATGGTTATGATGATAGTGGTGGTGATGATGTTGATGATGATCAATGGTGTCTGATTAGTTGTGCTGTGTGTATCTTACTGTCTGTTAGCCCGGCCGTACGATAGATGGTGCTGATGATGATGGTGGTGGGGGTGATGGTGATGATGATGATGATGATGATGAAGATGATGATGAAGATGATGGTGACAACGATGGTGACGATGATGATGATGGTGGTGATGATGATGATGATGATGATGATGATGATGTTGATGGTGGTGGTGTTGACCATGATGATGGTGATGATGATGGTGATGATGTTGATGATGATCAATGGTGGTGGTGATGATGATGATGGTGATGATGATGATGATGATGATAGTGATGATGATGATGATTAAAGATGACGATGATGATGATGGATGTGAGGATGATGATGACAAGTGGTGGTGATGGTGAAGATGGTGGTGGTGGTGATGATGATGATGATGGTGTTGATGGTGTTGATGGTAGTGATGATGCTGAAGATGTTGGGGTGATGATGATGGATGGTGCTGCTGGTGATGATGAAGTGGTGGTGATGGTGACGATGATGGTGGTGGTGATGATGATGATGGTGGTTATGATGATGATGATGAGGGTGATGATGTTGGATGATGATCAATGGTGGTGGTGATTATGATGATGATGATGGTGGTGACGTGATGACGATGATGATGATGACGGATGATGATGATGATTATAGTGATGATGATGATGATTAAGATGACGATGATGATGATGATGATGAGAATGTTGGATGTGAGAATGATGATGACGGTTGTGGTGATGATGATGGTGGTGAGGATGATGGTGGTGATGATGATGATGATGGCGATGCCGGTGGTGATGATAATGATGATGATGTTGGTGTTGGTGATGATGATGGTGATGATCATGAATGGATGATGATGATGATGATCATGATGATGATGAATGTGATGGTGGCGTGATGATGATGGTGGTGGTGGTGATGACGATGATGATGGTGGTGGCGGTGGTGATGGTGGTGATGTTGGTGATGATGATGATGGTGGTGGTGGTGGTGATGATGATGATGATGATGATGATGATGATGATGTGATAATGATGATGATAATTATGGTGGCGATGATGATAGAGGGGCCAATCCGACCATGGCCCACCATTTGATATTTGCCCCATCACGAAGTAAAGGATAATCACGAGGCCTTCATGATGATGATGGCTTGGTGTGTTGGTTAAAAGGGTGGTGGCGGTCAATGTGTTAATAGTGATTAGGCCCCTATATAAAAGACGAGCGCCTTTGTGAAACAGAGCCAAAGATTGTACCCACAAGAAATCTCAAACTCAAATAGTGCCTACATGTTGTGTGTAGTTATACAGGCCTATCGAGTTTCAAATGAGTTGAACTGACCCAGTCTCTCTTCCTCTCTGAAAGCTCACGCACTGAGTATTTAAGCTATATATCAGTCAACTCTGTCGAAGTAACCCTCTCCCTCTTCGCTCTGCCTGAATGCTCTCCCCTATGCATTCCTCTCTCGGGGCGCCCTCTCTAGCTCTGTCTTGTTCACTGCGCATCTGTCAGGACTAATGAAGATGAAACTGTCTTTCAGTAGACATATCAACGCCTGTTAAAGTTTCAGGACCAAAGGGTTAGATTCGAATGATGTCCTCGGCAGTCGCCTCACAGACCTTTCCCTTAGCCCAGTGGGAGGTACGAATACCGAATGGCACTGAGTTACTGAGTCATCAGACTGGCTGTGGCAATATTTCATCAATGGGACTAGAGAAAGCCAAGACTTTTGCCATAGGCCCTAGATTCAGATTCCTTTAGTGTTACCAGTCTCAGTCGCGTTCTCTCAGCAAAATGAAACTGATAAAATCCTGTTTGCCTTCTGCGATGTAACAACAGAGACTAAACAAGCCGTGCTGGTCTTTCCGCTGAGAATGAATTAGGTCGCTTCCAACAGTTTCGGGGTAATTCTCAGACTTTGCAGCTATCAAGACTAAACAAGTGTTATGGTATGTGTCATATTATGTCGCTGATTATTATTTAACACATGATGATTGTCTAAATTGCCATTTTACGTTACATACAAAAATGTATTGGGGGGGGGGCGATTGCTGTCACCCGCCCCGGGCGCCAAAATACCTAGCTACATGTATACCACTGGATATAATGTATAATACTACCCACCTTAGGTCTGCACTTGGCTGCGGTTGGCTCACACAACTTTTAAACACTTCCAGAGCCACTGAGCGCAGAGGTGCGAGATAGTGTAGTCACTGTAGTGGTTATCGCGCTGGACTGTAAATCGAGAGGTCGGGGGTTCAAATTCCCCGCTAGGGCAGAAAATTTGGTTCTAGATTTCTGTTCCACCAGCACACACTAGCCAATTCAGCTATAAAGTGTACACTGACCGTACACTGTCTGTAGGAAGATGAGACGGTGATGGAGAGGATTGGCCGCCTGCCCTCATATGCCGAGGGTAAGAAAATGAAGTCGCTAACACTTCATACCCATGGCTTAAGGAACTGCTCTTCTCCTTCTCCTTCTCCTCTCCCTTTCCTTCTCTTTGTCCTCCTCTTCCTTCTCCTCCTTCTCTTTGTCCTCCTCTTCTCCTCCTCTTCTTCCTCCTCCTCCTCTTCCTCCTCCTTCTCCTTCTTCTTCTTGTTCTTCTTCTCGTTCGTGTTCTTCTTGTTCTTGTTCTTCTTGTTCTTCTTCTTGTTCTTCTTCTTGTTCTTCTTTTTGTTCTTCTTCTTGTTCTTCTTGTTCTTCTTCTTGTTCTTCTTGTTCTTCTTTTTCTTCTTCTTTGTTCTTCTTCTTATTCTTCTTGTTCTTCTTGCTCTTCTTGTTCTTCTTGTTCTTCTACTTGGTCTTCTTGTTCTTGTTCTTGTTCTTCTTGTTCTTCTTCTTGTTCTTCTTCTTGTTCTTCTTGTTCTTGTTCCTCTTGTTCTTGTTCCTCTTGTTCTTCTTGTTCTTGTTCTTCTTGATCTTCTTGTTCTTGTTCTTGTTTTTTTCTTCCTCTTCCTCTTCCTCTTCCTCTTTCTCTTCCTCCTCCTCCTCCTCCTTCTTCTTCTTCTTCTTCTTCTTCTTCTTTTCTTTTTCTTCTTCTTCTTCTTCTTCTTCTTCTTCACATTGCAGCGCGGTTGCGCTTCGCAGTGTTGCAACAACGAAATCCATTGACAAAGGTGCAGTTCCTAAAGGTTTTCCAGTCATCACCCGAGGTTTTGAGCGGCGTGAAATAGATCACTACGCCGACCACGCCGCGCCGCGCCGCCGCCGCCGCCGATTTCTGTTGGTCGGCGGCGCGCCGCCGCCGCCGACCAGAAATGACCGGCGCGCCGCCGCCGGGACTTTGAAGTCGGCGCAGAGCTCTACCCTCGGCTTCAAAAATTACTTCTTCGGTGGCCCGCGGTGTCAAAAAGGTTGGACAGCACTGTAGTAGACCATTAGTAGGCTATATTTATACTATTCTAAATAAAACTTTCAAAATGGCAACATTTCCAGGACATAATGTCGCAATTTGTCAAGCATTTATATGAATTGTTTTCTACGAGGCTTCATCAGTGTAAAGCGATAAATAGTTGCTTAGAGTCAATAGCTCCAGTCAGTTCTCTTTCGATTGATATTTGGCCTAATGCTTGTCTAGTCAGATGTTTATTTAATCGTCTTGGTGGATCGCAAGTAGCTTTTGATTATTTTCAATCTGCTACGAGTTCTTTCTGCAGTTGCCGACGTAACAGAAAGAGTGAGATATACATGTATTTAATACATTAAAATATTAAAATACTAATAGATTAATTAGGGTATTGGTTCGCAGCCTCTTTCAGATCACGGCACCCTTAGGCTACTAATGAAATGGCAGATTAGTTGCACTGTTGCACCCCTGACCTATTCATCTATTTGTCATCGAGATAGTTCTTTATTTTACTGACAAGCAACTTTCCTTGTACTCAACTGAAGGGTTGCGACAATGCGACTATATCTACACTACTTTAACTTTAAAAAAATGATTATTAGGCCTATGTTAGTAGTGATAATTTAAGAACATTTTTTACATATAAGGCTGCAATATAAGGCTGCACAAATGTTATGGTTCTACCATTCTGCCACCCAGCCACGGCAGCCCTTGAGCAGGTTCACGGCACCATTGAGTGCCGCCACAGCCAGGTTGGGTAGCACTGAATTCGGAAGTTGTTATCACGTGTCTGTGAGTCTGTGACCTGTTCCAATGCAAGTGATTTGATCAGTGGCATAGCTAGGTACTTTGGCGCCCGAGGCAAGTAATGGCAAGAGCGGCAGAGCCGCCAATAGAAATTTCGAATTTTAACGAAACAGAGAGTTATTGAAAAGTGAAGCCTATGTTTTGAGCATTAATTGATTATATGAATATGTGGGTCTTACCAGACTCCAAACTGTTCTATCCTTGATAGCTGAAAAGTCTTTGCGAACTTCAGCAAAATTAATGAAGCAGCTACTTCATTCTGGCTGATCAAACTGCCGTGGCCTGCTAGATTCAAAGATCTGTTCATCTGAAATTGCTGAGTGCTCCTCAAAAATAGCAGTCCTGAACTCCATAGGTTTTAATACGTTGCATATAGATACTAGTATTATAGTAGAGAGATATGTAAAGATGTTGTTCGGAGTTTCTTCTGCGTTATCGTCCCTCTTGCGTTCTCCCTTTTCGCGACCTTCCTCCGCTCCTCTCCTCCTTGATTCTCCCCTTCTTCCTCGCATTGCTCCTTCGTATCGCCCCTCACACACGACCCTCCCCACCTGCGGCCCTGCCTGCCGTACGATGCCCACCCAGCTCTATATGACTGAGATGGTATGCGGCCCTGGGGTCATGTGAAGGTCGGTTCCCTTGTCGTCTGTGTTCGGACGAGCCAGATGGTAGCGGTAGGCGCTGCCTGGTGATGATTCATAGGCAAGCGGGTGGCGGTTAAACCGAGGTGTTAGATCTAAGATGGCGGCTTGCCCGACCATAACAACGACACAGTGCATCGAGTGACATTTGTCGTGTTTAGGCCATCATTATAAGTAAGGGCGCAGATGATAAAATATCTGTAAAAATTTAATTTTGTCGCCCCTATGTCCACCATTACGGGTTTGGTCTTTAGGGGGCGCCGGAATACAACGGACGATATCCAGCTTTACTTCTTTTGTAAACCATAGTAAACTGCTGGACTTGAAGTGAAAGTGCTGTTATGTATTCAGTGCGATTCAGAGTGGATGGTGTTTAATGTCTCAGACTTAATCCTTCAAATTCTAAGTTCCTATGGTGCACCGCCCTCAGGCTTTTGTACCTCCTTAGATGGACAGCACTCCACGCTCGTAGGGGCCTGTCGCTATAATTGAACTATGGAAAATAGGCGTAAAGATTTAACGTTTTGCCATGACATTTCAAAAATAACAATCCTGTTCGTGTTAACTGTCTGCTCTAAGTACTTGGTGAGTGCAGTAACGGTTAAAGGTGTAGTCACTAACCCTAAGTCCCTAACCGACCCTAACGACGGCTAACCTGACCCTAACCGACCCTCACGACACCTTAAAACTTAAAAGTTGCGAAAACGTCCACCATTTCAAAATCCCGATGGAAGTTAGCAAGTTCACGTCACATGCTTTAGCCAATATCGTGACGGGCGTGAATGTATTAGGCCTACTTGGGCTCCGCTAACGTCCGGTGGTGAACGGATTCACTACGTAAGAAAAAACCTGCGGAACTATGAACTCAATCATGACAGGTACACGTGTAGTTTAGCGTCGTAAATTATCCGCCAGTGCATGGGTTTCAGCGTTGATCGAAAACAAGTTGGATTGACGGAACGAATTCTTGACAAATAGAAGTCGGATTGATTAGAATTATTTTTGCTTTATATAAAATTAAAGTGGAAGTGGGCCTGATGAAAAGAACCTTGCCTAAATAGAAGCTGGATTGATGGACGATAATTCTTAATTAAATAAAAGTTGTATTGATGAAAAATAATTCCTGCTTAAATAGAAGCTGGACTGATGAACGAATTCTTGCATAAAGGAAGCTGGATTGATGAAAATGATTCTCACCAAACTAGAAGTTGGATTGATGAAAAATAATAATACTAATAAATATGCAGGACATGCAAGCCTTCATTCATGACTACATCATCATCTTCATGATGATATCATGATCATCATGATCATGATCTTTTAATGCAATGCACTTGACAGTTTTAGGAATGGAAACATAGACTCATTGCATAATGTATGTATACAATTTGTATGTCTTTAAGTAAATTATGAAGCTCCTTTGCGAGAGCGTGGGGCATAACATCACACCTGTAGGCCCATTTACGGGTGAAAATATGCAGTATATGTTGGAGTAATGTATCACATAGTTTATGTCTGTTATGCCTTCTCACTGGATCTTACTTTGAACGTTTCAGACCCATTCTTCCAGATAGAAGACTTTTAAGAACGTGTAACTGTTTCATGCTTTTGTAGTTTTTAATTCTGATGGAAGATATATTTCAGCAAAGGTTGATAAATAATTCATCTGGCGGAGTACTGACATGGTTAGAACAGTGGTCTAGAAATTCCTGTTCCAGTTCAAACATTTCATTGCACAGTCCACAACCATAAGCTCTTGCCACAGACTGTCTATTATCCTTTAGTGATTTCAATTCACTGAACGATTCAACCTTGTTTGGCAGATCAGAAACATCGCTAGCATAAGAACTTTGTACACATACATTCCCAGTAAATACCGAATATCTCCGGAAAGTAATGCTTTCTCCTGCGTGAATTATCAAGTGCCATTTAAGATCACTGCCACAGGGAAATGATTTCTGACATAACTGGCAAATGTAAGGTTTGCGACCTGTATGAGTTTTCATGTGTTCGGTTAGATCACTATTCTCTGTGAATGATTTTAGACACTCTGGGCATTTGTATGGTTTCTCTCCAGTGTGGGTCTTCATGTGACTCTTCAAACTGCCATCAGAGGAAAATGATTTCAGGTATAATTGGCATATGTAGGGTTTTTCACCGTTGTGTGTCTTCACATGCCTCCACAGAGTGGATCTATCTGTAAATGATTTCTGGCATAATTGGCATTTGTATGGTTTCTCTCCAGTATGGGTTCTCATGTGAATCTGCAGAATACCACTATAGGGAAATGACTTCTTACATAACTGGCATTTGTATCGTTTCTCTCCCGTATGTTTTCTCATATGATCTTTTAGCGTGGAAGGAAATGGGAAAGTTCTCTGACAGACTTCACATCTGTGTGGTTTCTCTCCAGTATGTTTTCTGATGATGTGCGTCTTTAGGTCTGATGGTAGCGCATAGGATTTCTGACACATGTAACACTTGTGCGGCCTGTCTCCTGTATGTAAGCTTATGTGCCTTTTCAGGTGTATAGACTGTGTGAATGCTTTAGGACAAATCCCGCACTGGTACGGCTTCTCTCCCGTATGAGTTTTCATGTGCTGCCTCAGATAAATAAGCTGCATGAACGATTCTCCGCAGAAGTGGCACTTGTACGGTTTCTCTCCTGTATGTGTTCGAAAGTGTTTCTTCAAGTCTGAACTGTTGGAGAACCTTTTCTGGCACAACTGACAGCAGTATGGCTTCTCTCCAGTATGTGATCTCGTGTGCTTTCTTAGATCAGCCGGGTGTGAGAATGACTTATCACACAGGTCACAAACGTGCTGCTTTTCTCCAGGATGGGTTGTCTTTCTGTGAATGACCAGCTCAAAGGCACTGGAGAAACTTTCCTGACATAACCGACACTGGTGCGTTTCCTCACCCATATGAGTCTTCATGTGAACTATCAGATCCGCAGAGTTGGAGAAGACTTCCTGACAGAAATGGCATTTGTATGTTTGCTCTTCGTTATGTGTTCTCATGTGAACCATAAGATTAAAAGATCCTGCAAATGTTTCCTGGCATATATGGCACCTGTTTGGTTCCTCTCCGCTATGACTTTTAACATGAACAGTCAGAGTTGAGACGTTGGAAAACATCTCAGGACATAACGGACATTTGAGCGGCTTCTTTCCAGCGTGAGTTCTCAGATGAACGGTCAGATTGGAAGATCCAGTGAACGTTTCCTGACAGATTTGGCATTTGAATTTCCTTTCTCCAGAATGGGTTTTCATGTGAAGTATCAACTTAGAGGATTCTTCAAACATTCTCTGGCATACCTGGCAACTCTGCAGTTTCTCTCCAGAATGGGTCTTCATGTGAACTTCCAGATCAGAAATGGCAGAGAAAGTGTCCTCACACAAACTGCACTTGTGCAGTTTCTCCCCAGTATGGGTTCTCATGTGAATGGCTAGATCTGAAATGCCAGAAAATGTTTCCTGGCACAAATTACATTTGTGCAGTTTCTCAGCAGTATGCATCTTCATGTGAACCAGCAGATTAGAGGATCCCAAAAGTGTTTCCTGACATAACTTACACTTGTATAATTTCTCAGCAGCGTGCGTTCTCAGATGTGCCATCAGGTTAGAAGATCCTACAAATGTTTCCTGGCAAAACTGGCACCTGTACACTTTCTCACCATCATGGGTTCTTATGTGAACGGTAAGATCAGCTATTCCAGAAAATATTTCCCGACAAAAATGGCACTTGTACAGTTTCTCCCTACTGTGGGTTTTCATGTGAACCGTCAGATTAGAGGACCCTGCAAATGTTTCCAAGCATAACTCGCATTTGTATGGTTTCTCCGAGGCATGAATTATCATGTGCGACTTCAGGTCATAGGCTACTGCAAATGCTTTCTGACATACGTTGCATTTGTGCGGTTTTTCGGCCGTGTGGCTACTGATGTGTCCCTGGAGATGAATCGACTGAGTGAATGACTGAGTGCAGAACTGGCATTTGTATGGTTTCTCTCCAGTATGAATAAACTTATGGTCATTCAGACATCTCAGCTGTGTAAACGACTTTTCGCACAGCTTGCATTTGTACGGTTTCTCTCCAGTATGCGTTCTCATGTGTTCCTTGAGGGCAGATGGAAATGCAAATGTGCTCAGACAGACCTGGCATTTGTGTGGTTTCTCTCCAGTGTGCTTTCTCATAACGTGAGTCTTTAGGTCGGACGGTAACGCATAAGACTTCTTACATGTTACGCATTCGTAGGGGCTTTCTCCCGTGTGTAAGCTTATGTGTCTTTTCAGATGTATAGATTGCATGAATACTTTAGGACATAACAAGCATCTGAATGGTGTCTCAGTTAATCTCTCATGCAATTGGAATTCATCTGGATTTACCTCATTATCACAGTTGATACGATCTTCATGGCAACTTTCTCCATTAATGCTTTCCGACATCACTCTTTTCCCTCTGACCAATTGATGTCAAGCGAGGTTTCTTTCTATAGTGTCTTTATTGCCAACACCAGAATACGAAGAAATCTTGAAAGAATTTTTCATATGGCTGCTTCTTCAGTCCTGTATACTGTGAGTTTAAACAAGTGAGTAAGTAAACACCTTGAATTGGTACTGGACAAAATAGAAGTTATGTTTAATCTTAGTAGCTATTGCATATAATCATTATAAATTTCAACCAAATAAAAGTTAACATTTCACCTTCATAAATATAGTGTGTTCATGACTAACTACTTACTTACTTTAGTGAATTGCATTGTGCTAGGTCAATGCTAGGTAGCAGGGCTCTATTCTATCGAAGTCTGGGGTGGCCATATTGTTTACATGGTGATCCTACGGATTTTGACAATAACTAAAACTACACGTCTTTCTATCTCTGCATTTACTGTAGTACCACGTTCAAACGAAGCCCAAAGTATTCTTAGTCATTTAACATCCCATATTCACTTGGTCATAGAAAACTTGTGTGCATTTCATAACTTGGCACTCATGGATATGCTGGTACTTTGTGCTTAGCTTTAGAGTAACGCTTTAGAAATTTCAAGTTTACTATTACAACTGGTAATATTTTAGCCACATACATCCGATCCAGGTTAAACCATAGTTTGCATTCCTAAATTAATACCATGCTTTAAATCCTATAGTTTACATTGTTAAACAATTACAATAAAGGTCTATGGCAAATAGAAGCTGGATTGATGAAAAGAATTCTTGATTGATGAAAACAATTTTTGTGAAAGTAAAAGTTGGATTGATGAAAAATAGTTTCTTGTGAAACTAGAAGTTAGATTGATTATAATAATAATTGCGTAAATAGAAGGTGGATTGATGAGAGTTATGGACTTTGGCCTTAAAATTTCATGTACATAAACAATTAAACGGTAGGCCATAATGCGTACATAATAAAGAATGCTAAAACGATAAATTATCAATAATTTGCAAAAAAATTGGAAATTGGATTGATGAAAATAAATCTTTGGTAAACAGAAGTTAGATTGATGACAGTTATGGTAAGCTTGTGCTTTAGGGGTCCCGATAATGACACCCTTATTGAAGGAGAGTATGCATTGCAAGATATCACACATTGACACTAATCAGCCTAGTTCAATGGAAGAAGAGTTTAGCATGATAACTGTATTGAATCCAGCTTCTATTTAAGCTGGATTCTTTTGATCAATCCCACTTCTATTTAACCTGGAATTATTTTCATCAATCCCACGTCTATTTAGCAAGAATTCGTTTCGTCAATCTAACTTGCATTTGACCAACGCTGACTCGCTATGCAATGGCGAGTGATTTATGCGGCCAAACTACACGCTTTTTCTTTAATCCAGCTTCTATTTGAGCAAATAACTAGTTTCAACAATCCAACTTCCATTTCGGCAAACAATTATTTTTATCAATTCTGCTTCCATTTACGCAGACACTCAAGATAAATAGATACGCTAAAATACACTAACCGTTGCAATGATACCTCTTTAAATACATAGTCACTTTCAATATAGCGATGTGCCAGAAAATCGGGACCCCTAAAGCGCGAGTTTACCCATTACAGTTATCATGATAATCACTGAAATAATTAAATGCGTTTAAATACAACTACATCCACGTTGAACTAGTCTTATTAGTATCAATGTGTGATCTCTTCCAATAAACACTCCCCTTCAATATGGGTGTCATTATTCGGGACCCCTAAAGCGAAAGTTTACCGAAAAAGTTATAAAGAACGGTGCACGATAAGGACTGACAACATAGTCTAATGTTCGTCGGAATGACTTTCCAACTCATTTTCGCCGATCCAAGGTGAGTACAGCAAACAATTTTGGACTTATCAGGATAATTTATCGTTTTCGCTTTCTAAATAATTTTATGTACATTGCATTTCAATAATAATGTCCCAGAAAATTGTCATCAATCCAACTTCTACTTACGCAAGAAATATTTTTCATCAATTCAACTTCTATTGAAGCAAGAATTATTTCTTCTTCAATCCATCTTCTACTTATGGAAGAATTATTTTCATCAATCCAAATTCTACTGAAGCAAGAGTTATTGTCGCCAATCCAGCTTCTCTTTAAAGTTATCCTATATAAAATAATTTAGAGCGTTAAAACGATAAATTATCCTGATTAGTCCGAAAATGTTTGCTGTACTCACCTTGGATCGGCGAAAATGCCTTTCCAACCATCGCCTGCGGGGAAAAACATTAAGCTCAAACCATAGGCCCGATAGTAGCGACTCTCTCATTAACTTAGCAGTCGTAAATTAAATGTGTTTGTCCACCACATCATATGCATAGAGTTATAGAATCTGACGAAGTTTCGCATTAAAGTCGAATTTCTCCATAATCTGGTCCATTCCGTCATCAGCACAAAATGGTGAACGATTAAAGTCTATCACGAATAATAATAGGAAGCTGGAAGGCATGGAAGAATATCGTGCCATCTAGCGAATATTTTGAACGTGCCACATCAACACACATAATTATATTATTATTCGTTTAATGAGAAAAACAATCTGACAAAAACGCATAAATGCTAACATGAGTGATAATGAATAATTAAAGTTCATTAGACAATTTTAGAGTAAACTAGTAAATATTTGTATATATTGATATGGGAATAAATTGGGTGGGAGAGTATGGTTGTGTACTATAGGTCTTAATTGGTGAGAGGAGAGAGGTCGAAGTGGAGGTAGGAGTTGGTGAAGTACATGCTTGGGGTTGTGTAATATGGAGAAAAGGAGTTTCGCATCGGCTATATTGGCAAGTTAAGAGGCTTACATTAAATTATTATTAACACTAATATTTTAAATAATTATTGCTATGTTTGATAACACTTGTTAGAAATAAGAGAACAGAGTATTGGATAGCTGGCTCATTATAGTGCATCAAAGTAATCGTAAAACTCGATATTTCTACAGCGCCCACAAAAGCGAAGTCGCGGGAACCAGCTCGTAATATGCGATACCTGCACGCCCAATAAACAAACGGCGATATCGAAATCTCAATATCTAATTCGGAAAACAAGCTTAAGCACTGAGAACAAGCTTGATCACGAGCGCAGCTGAAGCTAGAATATCGTCCTGGACGAGAGAGATAGGAAGGCAGAGTAGGCCTATTGGAAAGATCATCATCATCATCATCAGGATCCATGGGCCGAAGGCCCATAGGTGTCCCACGCTTGCATCGGATCCATGGGCCGAGGCACGTTGGAGTCCAATGCTTGCATTGGATTTCATTCGTATTTTTTCTTTACGAACGGAGTATCTGCACCAATCCGTTCGACCTTCGCACTTCTCCCTCAAAGAGAGTTCCAGGTTTAGGACTGGCTCTGATATCCACTATCTTGTGGTATCAAAGGCGGCGATGCCGCCCACGTTTGCCAGCTGTTTCAGGGTTCCTGCTGAGCCTGTCCACATCGCGTAGCGCCCTAGGTGGAAAGATACATAGATGGAAAGATCCTTCTTGAAAATAATTAGACTCAAAATTTGGATTGAAAAGCCATAGGATGCAGCATCCTGGACGCTACAGTTTATGCGTCTAGAAGAAACTATAGTCAACTTTACGGCTTTTGATGCAAGAAGGCTGTGATTATATTATGAGCATTGCAACAAGCCTATACAATCGTCGACAACGTCCTTTGGGGCCATAACATGTCACTAAACTGTGGGATGGATTCAATGCCAATTTACAATAAGGTTAGGCCACGAAATGTAACTAGATTCGGTGATTGACAATACAGTTTTCACATTGAAAAGCAGATTTTTGAAAAGGTTAAGGAGTCTTCATCGGTTAAGCCAGAAATCCTATTGCCTCGTGCGAATTTAAAGATATTTCAAACCATTAAACAGTGTGTGCTCATTTAACTGGAAAATCTAAGACCTATTCACATGAAATGTCTTCCTGATTAATTTATTATTCGCTTCCTCCTGTAAACGATGTTTTTATACATTCAATTGAACTCTTGGAAAAGCAGAAGGAGCTCTTAACCCTCAGGCTACCAAGGGGGGGTGGTGGTTGCCACCCCCCCTACGTTTTTATGCATAAATTTTTTTTTCATATGGAATAGAATTTTTGCAATTTAGGTAGCTGTAGCAGATTCATTGGCGCACATTTTGAGGTAAACATCATGGTGGTAGCCCACGCCATTCAAAAGTTATACCCGATATACCCGAGGCACCAGGGGGGGTGGATACCACCCCCCCTAGTTTTTCGACTGTAGCTTATTGACTATTCTTCCGATAAGAGAAACAAATATACCATTCTTTAGAGGGAATGTAGGGCTTCATTTGCATACTTAAATGTTTGTCTTTTGAAAACCGGAAGTGATCAAAATAAATCATAATACCCGTAATATGCGTGAAAAATGGCTGAATGGAAGGACTCCCCCTTAGTTTTTTTGTCTGTAGCGTATTCAGTTTTCTTCCCATAAGAGAAACAAATATACTATTCTTTAGAGGGAATGTAGGGCTTCATTTGCATACTTACATGTTTGTCTTTTGAAAACCGGAAGTGATCAAAATAAATAATAATACGTGTAATCTGTGTGAAAATGGCTGAATACAGCTTCACAATGTAAAACCGATATATTATATATATGTATGGATATATATGTATGGATGTATATTTACACGTATATAAACATGTGTAGGGATGTATGTGACATAGATCAGTTTCAAAACACACATAATCTTATTTTTTTGTCCAAAAAGTAAAAAAATGTACGAAATAATATAAAATATCGCTAATTATCGGTTCATTTGTTAAAAATGCTGTAATTTCGAGGTGCATTTACATAATGTACAACTAAATATACCATTCTGTGCAGAAATGAATGCTGAATCCAATGCTATATTACAAGTTATGATATGTGAAACCAAACACGAAATCCAGGAGGGTGGTAACCCCCCCCTTGGTAGTCAGTGTTACAAAAAAGCTTGGTAGCCTGAGGGTTATCACTTTTATTTCCAAGTGTTGTTTAGCGTCGTAAATAATTTATTATTATTTCATCATTGTTTTCTTATCGTGTAATTTAGCGTTGTCGATTAATTTCAGGCAGATAAATTATTGCAGTAAAACTGTCTGTCTGTGTGTCTGGTGTGTGTGTCTGTGCGTGTGTGTATGTCTGTCTGTCTGTCTGTCTGTCTCTCTCTGTATGTCTGTCTGTCTTTGTCTCTCTCTGTCTGTCTCTGTGTCTATGAATGCAGGGAGCGGACAGATGCGTACTGGAAGACTCTTTCTCTGTCTGTCTATCTCTCCAGACAGACAAACAGACAGACAGAGAAAGAAAGAGTCTTCCAGTATCTGTCCGCTCCCTGCATTCGCCTACCGGTATGTCGCTTCGTTTCAACTCGAAATTTACTCCTTTTGGCAAATTGCCTATTCACCATGGCAGCCTATGATGTATTAGTCATGGAACTAACCAAAATAGTCTCGAACTCGCTGCAGCGATAGCACGCGTGACTTAATTATTGATACCGATAAGAATCGAATCAGTAGGCCTAATCGAGGCGATTAGAGACCGATGTGGTTACTACAGACACTATTCAAGATATGCGCACAGAGCACATGATACCTAGGCCTACTAAGTCTTCTGCATAAATCATTGATGCGCAAGTGTTACGGGGCATAGCGTATAAGCTTAACACTTACATGTATTTCCATTGCCACAATTCTGTGCAGGGAAAGTTTGCCTTTCAACAATTGTTGCAACCGCTGACTAAAGAACAGTTTGCATTTGCAATAAATAAGAGCAGTAGCCGACAGATCTGTCCAACTTCAGGAATTGTCGTCCACATAGGAACTCACTTGTCAGTGTCACAAACACAACCCCATTGACGCGAATCAGGTAACTGTTGTAACAACAGTGACCCTAAAAATGGCCTCACTGATTCCACTTACAGGCTACACTGAATTTTCCTTTCAGAAACCAAGAGAATAGTTCTTTGCCTAAATAAAAATTAACTTGACGAAAAAAAATTTTTGGTCAAATAGAAGTTGGGTAATTTTTTTCATGAAATGGAAGCTGGAATGATTAAAAAAATTTCTTCTTGAAATGGAAGCGGAATTCATGATAGTTAGCATGCACATAGGTAGACTGCTTACTTACCAAAGTGAAGTGCGGCATTGAAGACATTCAAATAATTTAGCAACCTAAACTACGGGATAACCCTAAGTTTTTGATCCAATAGAAGCTGGATTGATGAAAATATTGTTTCCGTACAGGGCCGTATTAACTTATGTGGAGACCATAGACTAAGGGCACCGCCGTGGTGGAGGCCCATAGCCCACTGCAGGTCAGGCGCGGATGTCAGCCGTCATTGACTCATGAGTCACGAGCCACGACGAGTCGACTCCAGCATATCCCAAAGACCAAGCTGTAATTGAAGCTAGTATAATCTCTGACAATAGTTCTGTCCTTAAAATACCAGTTCCATCGATGAAAAATAGTTGTTTCCTTAAATAGAATTTCAGTAATTTTGTTCATTAAATGGAAGTTAGATTGATGAAAAAATTTCGATTAAATAGGAGCTGGATTGGTGGTAGTTATCACTTATCATGGACATAGGTAGACTGCTTAGGCCTACATACCGACGTCAAGTACGGCATTGAAGACATTAAAAATAATTTACCAACCTAACCTACGGGATTACCAAACTTAGTTTAATCAGTATCCAGTTTATATTTGTGGGAAAACTTTTTTCGATCAATCCAGCTTCTACTTAAACAAAGAAATGATGTCATCAATCCCACTTCCACTTAAGGAAATTTTTTTCATAAATCCAGCTTCCATTATGAAATAATTTACCAACCTAAACTACGGGATTACCCTCTTGTGTCTGCGCAAATGGACGCTGGATTGATAAAAATAACTGATTGCTTAAATGAAAGCTTGATTGAATGAAATTAGTTATTCACTGAAACAGAAGATGAATTTATGAAGAAATCATGTATTTCAGCGTCGTAATGACTCGCCATCGCATGGCGAGTCAGAGTTGGTCAAATACAAGTTGGAATGATGAAAAGAATTCTTGCTAAATAAAAGTGGGATTGATGAAAATAATTTTAGCTTAAATAGAAGTGGGATTGATGAAAAGAATCAAGATTGCTTATATAGAAGCTGAATTAATTACAGTTATCAATGAAAATCATTGACATAATAAAATGCGCTAAAATAGAACTCTACCTCCACTATCAATAAAATTCACTGAAATGCACATTTAAAATGTCACTGCTTTAAGTAAATATACTCCATTAACAGAAATATAAGTATGCAAAATTTACGACATGCAACTTATTTATTTAGAGGCTAAGAACATAATTAAATATACCATCAACATTAAATTACCAAAAACAACAATCCACCAAATATTCAGGATATATGACAATCTTGATCACACATTTCATCTCTCGTAATGATCATATATATCGTCCAACACTCCAACTGTGAGAGGCGCTTTATAAATTTATAAATACAATACAATACTTAAATATACCATCAACATTAAATTACCAAAAACAACAATCCACCAAATATTCAGGATATATGACAATCTTGATCACACATTTCATCTCTCGTAATGATCATATAATTATATCGTCCAACACTCCAACTGTGAGAGGCGCTTTATAAATTTATAAATACAATACAATACTTAAATATACCATCAACATTAAATTACCAAAAACAACAATCCACAAAATATTCAGGATATATGACAATCTTGATCACACATTTCATCTCTCGTAATGATCATATAATTATATCGTCCAACACTCCAACTGTGAGAGGCGCTTTATAAATTTATAAATACAATACAATACTTGATCGATGTAGAATAAGCTAATTAATTTTATTACCTAATGCATCATGAATGCAACAACACTAGGCAAAGTTTCAGTAGCTTAAAATAGTCTCATAAAATGATGTACACCTAACCGCTGTTTAAATGTCTAGTAGGCCTACAGAAGAAGTATTACTGCAGCTAAATTGAATGTTTAACAATAAAGTTGTGAAGCAGTGGAACTAAGAACGAAAGATTTTAGTAACTGTAGCATACAATTTCATTTTGATGACCTGCAGCAATTCTAGTCTTACAATTATGCAATATTTGACTGTCCTTATCAGCTCAATAGATTATCTATCTTCATTACCATGTTTAATATGTATGTTCATTACCATGTCCGTACACCAAAATGCGGATAGCAATTGGTCAATTAAAGAATTTTCCTATCTAATCTTTATCTTATCTTAAGACAACACCTTAGTTAAGTGGACTCTAAAAGGAGAAGCATCTGGATACTCTATATCAGAATGCCTACTTTCTGTAAGTATTCTTACATGAAAGTGGTATAAAGTAACTATTACTGTATGTCTGTATCCCGGCTCTACTATACTATCCTTTCTTTGTCTCAAATTACAATTGTCTTCATCGGTAATTATGTGGAATCATAATTCAGCACATGTCAGCAAATAAGTCGTCCGGTGGAGAAAATCTATGGCTAGAACAATGCTCTAGAAATTCGTTCTCTTTTTCAAGTAATTCATCACAAATACCACATCCAAAGGATTTTGACAAAGACGCTTTTGAATCTACAGGAGATCTGAATTTTATAATGCACAGACATTCACCATCTCTAAATTTCGGTTTACGACCTGCAATTCCACTAGAATCTGGATACACGTTTTTTGAGAAGTGTTCATTTGGTTTATCAATAACGCCTCCACTACTACAGGTGATGAAATGATCAGACAGTTTAGCAAGTACTTCACGTTTCGATTTAAGATCCTTTGGCTGTGTTCTTTCATAGAGTTTAAACTGCTTTGCTGAAGAACTTCTTTTGGTATGCTTCTCAGTTGCACAAGTTCTTCTGTGTGTCTTCAGATGTCGAAGTTGTGTGAATCCTTTATCACAAACCACACATATGTATTGTTTTTCACCAGTATGGGTTCCCATATGAATCTTTATAGTACTGACTGTTTTATATCGTTTCTGACATAATTGGCTTCTGTATGGTTTTTCGCCAGTATGGGTTCTCATGTGCGTTTTCAGACGACAACGCTCACGAAATGATTTCTGACATAACTGGCACATGTATGGTTTTTCACCAGTATGAGCTCCCATGTGCGTTTTCAGATTATAACGATCACGAAATGATTTCTGACATAACTGGCACATGTATGGTTTTTGACCAGTATGAACTCCCATGTGCCTTTTCAGATCACTACGATCACCAAATAATTTCTGACATAACTGGCACATGTATGGTTTTTTAGCAGTATGAGCTCCCATGTGCCTTTTCAGATGACTACGATAACCAAATAATTTCTGACAAAAATGGCACCTGTATGGTTTTTCGCCAGTATGGGTTCTCATGTGCGTTTTCAGAGTATCACCTGTGGCAAATGATTTCTGACATAACTGGCACCTGTATGGTTTTTCGCCAGTATGGGTTCTCATGTGCGTTTTCAGATTAGCACCTGTAGTTATCACTTATCATGGACATAGGTAGACTGCTTAGGCCTACATACCGACGTCAAGTACGGCATTGAAGACATTAAAAATAATTTACCAACCTAACCTACGGGATTACCAAACTTAGTTTAATCAGTATCCAGTTTATATTTGCGGGAAAACTTTTTCCGATCAATCCAGCTTCTACTTAAACAAAGAAATGATGTCATCAATCCCACTTCCACTTAAGGAAATTTTTTTCATAAATCCAGCTTCCATTATGAAATAATTTACCAACCTAAACTACGGGATTACCCTCTTGTGTCTGCGCAAATGGACGCTGGATTGATAAAAATAACTGATTGCTTAAATGAAAGCTTGATTGAATGAAATTAGTTATTCACTGAAACAGAAGATGAATTTATGAAGAAATCATGTATTTCAGCGTCGTAATGACTCGCCATCGCATGGCGAGTCAGAGTTGGTCAAATACAAGTTGGAATGATGAAAAGAATTCTTGCTAAATAAAAGTGGGATTGATGAAAATAATTTTAGCTTAAATAGAAGTGGGATTGATGAAAAGAATCAAGATTGCTTATATAGAAGCTGAATTAATTACAGTTATCAATGAAAATCACTGACATAATAAAATGCGCTAAAATAGAACTCTACCTCCACTATCAATAAAATTCACTGAAATGCACATTTAAAATGTCACTGCTTTAAGTAAATATACTCCATTAACAGAAATATAAGTATGCAAAATTTACGACATGCAACTTATTTATTTAGAGGCTAAGAACATAATTAAATATACCATCAACATTAAATTACCAAAAACAACAATCCACCAAATATTCAGGATATATGACAATCTTGATCACACATTTCATCTCTCGTAATGATCATATATATCGTCCAACACTCCAACTGTGAGAGGCGCTTTATAAATTTATAAATACAATACAATACTTAAATATACCATCAACATTAAATTACCAAAAACAACAATCCACCAAATATTCAGGATATATGACAATCTTGATCACACATTTCATCTCTCGTAATGATCATATAATTATATCGTCCAACACTCCAACTGTGAGAGGCGCTTTATAAATTTATAAATACAATACAATACTTAAATATACCATCAACATTAAATTACCAAAAACAACAATCCACAAAATATTCAGGATATATGACAATCTTGATCACACATTTCATCTCTCGTAATGATCATATAATTATATCGTCCAACACTCCAACTGTGAGAGGCGCTTTATAAATTTATAAATACAATACAATACTTGATCGATGTAGAATAAGCTAATTAATTTTATTACCTAATGCATCATGAATGCAACAACACTAGGCAAAGTTTCAGTAGCTTAAAATAGTCTCATAAAATGATGTACACCTAACCGCTGTTTAAATGTCTAGTAGGCCTACAGAAGAAGTATTACTGCAGCTAAATTGAATGTTTAACAATAAAGTTGTGAAGCAGTGGAACTAAGAACGAAAGATTTTAGTAACTGTAGCATACAATTTCATTTTGATGACCTGCAGCAATTCTAGTCTTACAATTATGCAATATTTGACTGTCCTTATCAGCTCAATAGATTATCTATCTTCATTACCATGTTTAATATGTATGTTCATTACCATGTCCGTACACCAAAATGCGGATAGCAATTGGTCAATTAAAGAATTTTCCTATCTAATCTTTATCTTATCTTAAGACAACACCTTAGTTAAGTGGACTCTAAAAGGAGAAGCATCTGGATACTCTATATCAGAATGCCTACTTTCTGTAAGTATTCTTACATGAAAGTGGTATAAAGTAACTATTACTGTATGTCTGTATCCCGGCTCTACTATACTATCCTTTCTTTGTCTCAAATTACAATTGTCTTCATCGGTAATTATGTGGAATCATAATTCAGCACATGTCAGCAAATAAGTCGTCTGGTGGAGAAAATCTATGGCCAGAACAATGCTCAAAAAAGTCGTTCTCTTTTTCAAGTAATTCATCACATATACCACATCCAAAGGATTTTGACAAAGACGCTTTTGAATCTACAGGAGATCTGAATTTTATAATGCACAGACATTCACCATCTCTAAATTTCGGTTTACGACCTGCAATTCCACTAGAATCTGGATACACGTTTTTTGAGAAGTGTTCATTTGGTTTATCAATAACGCCTCCACTACTACAGGTGATGAAATGATCAGACAGTTTAGCAAGTACTTCACGTTTCGATTTAAGATCCTTTGGCTGTGTTCTTTCATAGAGTTTAAACTGCTTTGCTGAAGAACTTCTTTTGGTATGCTTCTCAGTTGCACAAGTTCTTCTGTGTGTCTTCAGATGTCGAAGTTGTGTGAATCCTTTATCACAAACCACACATATGTATTGTTTTTCACCAGTATGGGTTCCCATATGAATCTTTATAGTACTGACTGTTTTATATCGTTTCTGACATAATTGGCTTCTGTATGGTTTTTCGCCAGTATGGGTTCTCATGTGCGTTTTCAGACGACAACGCTCACGAAATGATTTCTGACATAACTGGCACATGTATGGTTTTTCACCAGTATGAACTCCCATGTGCGTTTTCAGATTATAACGATCACGAAATGATTTCTGACATAACTGGCACATGTATGGTTTTTGACCAGTATGAACTCCCATGTGCCTTTTCAGATCACTACGATCACCAAATAATTTCTGACATAACTGGCACATGTATGGTTTTTTAGCAGTATGAGCTCCCATGTGCCTTTTCAGATGACTACGATAACCAAATAATTTCTGACAAAAATGGCACCTGTATGGTTTTTCGCCAGTATGGGTTCTCATGTGCGTTTTCAGAGTATCACCTGTGGCAAATGATTTCTGACATAACTGGCACCTGTATGGTTTTTCGCCAGTATGGGTTCTCATGTGCGTTTTCAGATTAGCACCTGCGGCAAATGATTTCTGACATAACTGGCACCTGTATGGTTTTTCGCCAGTATGGGTTCTCATGTGGGTTTTCAAATTACTACCTTGAGCAAATGACTTCTGACATATCTGGCACCTGTATTGCTTTTCCCCTGTATGTGTTGTCATATTCGCCATCATGCTATTCACTTAACTGATAATTTCAATGTTCTTTTTCAGTATATGTTCCACGATGAGCTGCCAGGTGATCACCTTGAGCAAACGGTTTCTGAAATAACTTAAATCTGTGTTTCTTCTGTAAATGATTTCTCCAATCACCAGATCCTACACAAAGTTTGAATCTGTAAAACTTTTCTTAAGCATGAGTTTTTTTATGCAATTTAAAGCAACTTCCTGTGTAAAATGTTGCTGCAGTTGTTATTGTCATAGCCTTTCCAGCACCAGCAGTTTCTCACTTTACGACGACTTCATTTTGTGTTTCAGATGACTACAATAAGTTATCTTTCGAGTGAAGTAAGAATTAGTCACATGGAAGAAACGTTATGGCGAAATATTGTGGCTATCCAACCTTTGAATGCTAGTACACCTGAAGTGGAAGAAGCCGTAGACGTAGACTATCGCAAAAGTTGTACAAAGCCAAAAACACTGCAATGTTTTTGGTGAGGATTAAATGAGATTGTACACTTTGTCTTGCAGATGAATTTTGAAGCTCCAATGTTTGTAATCTTCACGTACATTCTAAAAATAACAATAAATCCTCATTATTTAACATGTATCAAAAAACAGAACATAATTAAGTTGCTGCTCATTACAGAAGAATGACGTTTCCTCATTCATAGCTGAGTGACTATGTAGTAACAATGGAATTCTTTAACCCTCAGACTACCAGAATTTTTTTGATACACTGAGTACCAGTGGGGTCAAAAATGACCCCAACACAATTTTTACAATAAGTTCTTTGTTTTTTACATTTTTATTTATTGCCATGAAAACAAATATTAGTAAAGTATTTGGAACATGATTACGCTGTTGAAATGAATAAATTTTTAATTTAATATTTTCAGATTAGTGCTCAAAGTGTTCGAGTGTTCTATGTTCAAAACTAGTATTGACAATATCCGGTCATTACAGTTACTGTTTACAGTTTATGCAGGTATACTCGGCAAGAACGACATAATTGCGCTTACTTTTTGCACAGATTATATTCGACTTCTTATCATTTTCTTATGATTTTGTCCACTTGTCAAATAAGTGCAAGTTGTTTAGGATATTGACTTTCTATTCTGCGCACCACATCGTCAAATCTAAGGGCACGTGATATTTTCTGGAACCGATTTCTAGTCATGCTGTCGCTGAAACAACGTCTAAACTCTACATTTTTGCTGTACTGCTTCATTTCTTGGCTTGTCAGATATATCACTCCATGTTTCACCATAGATGGCACTGCCTTCCTTATTTATCCACTTCCGTTTCCTTTAGAATTGGGTTTCTCACAACTAGTTTGAACCTGTTAGCAGACTGTCAATATTTTTGGCAATAAATTTACTAAGTAAACAATATATAATAGTTTATCCTTGTTAAAATACATTTAAAATCAATGTTAGCTCAATAAAAATGTATTTTGTTATTTTTGCATATGTCAGAATTATTCAGTTTACACTGGGGTCAAAAATGACCCCACTGGTACTCAGTGTATAAATGGTATACCAGCGCCATCTGGTGATAGAAAATGTAAAATAAAACTTTGAATTTTGTACAAAACATGTATCAAAAAACAGAACATAATTAAGTTGCTGCTCATTACAGAAGAATGACGTTTCCTCATTCATAGCTGAGTGACTATGTAGTAACAATGGAATTCTTTAAAATAATTTAGCTCAGAATTTGTCTTGGTTAAACCCTTGATGTTACAGCTCTGTCTCTAAACAGACTTCCAGGACTCTGAGACTTCGAAGTACACCATTCCATGTAAAGTAAACTAAAATAATGCCAAATTCTAGATCACACCATTCCATATCTTTGCAATAGTTTCCAAAAGCAGCACAGCTAAAACCAGATAAATTTGTTAACAGTCTACCAGATCATTTTATAGAAGACATGATTTAAAACTCTAAACTGAAAGTGCACAAAGTACTTCAGAAGTTCAGACATAAAGGGACAAAAGTCTAAAATGTTCGTATTATGTTGCTGGTTAATAAAATGCAATTACTTATGTAAGCACCATCGTCCGTCCTTCTGACTCATTGCCACTGACAGGTTATCCCGTAGTTTAGGTTGGTAAATAAATTTGAATTCATGTCTTCAATGCTGCACTTCACGCTGGTAAGCAGTCTACTTAACTGTCATCAATCCCGCTTCCATTTCATGAAGAAATTATTTTAATCAATCCAGCTTCCATTTAATGAAAAAATGACCCAACTTCTGTTTAACCAAAAAAATATTTTTCATCAATGGAACTTTTGTTTAGGCAAAGAACTATTCTCACGGGTCCAGCTTCTACTTACGGAAACAATTATTTTCTTCAATCAAGCTTCTATTGCATGAAAAACTTAGTTTCATCAATCCAACTTCTATTTCCGATAAAAATTATTTCCACCAATCCAACTTCTATTTAAATACATAAATGGTTTCATGAAGGGGAAACCATTTTTTTCATCAATCCGGCTTCCATTTTAATATGACGATATAAAATAATTTACCAACCTAAACTACGGGTTTACCCCACTGACATAGGCATAGCTACATTGAGGCACGGGGAGGCAGTTGCTACATCTTGCTCTTTCATACACTGGTACTTCTATTGACCAATGACCTCAATGACCAATGTGTGTGAAGTTGCTTCCTCTTGAATTTAAGTCTCGCTATGTGCTAAAATGCACTTTAGCCATTTACCAGGATTACCAGTAAAAGTGTATATTAGCGTAATTAATTCATGATGCTGCCGGTGTCACGACATAAAGTCTCCCCCGAAACAGAGTCTCCCCTGGCTGAAACAGTCTCCCTCGGAGACTCTGTATCGGTACAAAGTCTCCCCCATTGAAATAGAATCTCCACTATCTATGATACAAAGTCTCCCTCGTACTAAAATCGCCCCCTCTATTTTCGGTGGCTTTTCTATAATTTTGAATAGGATTTAATATTAATACGTACATTTTCTTTAAGCAGGCCTAAGTGACTTTCAAGTATATTGTTTGATTTGGACATCAAATGAATACGAAATGAAATAATAAAATAAATGTTTTATAGTAGCAAACGCGTCATGTGTAAAACCCCACTAAGATGTCTGGGCGCCTATATCCTATGTCATTAAAACGCAGTGGAGAGATTACACACATTATTACATAATTAAGAAAATGGCTCTCACTGCAAGTAGATTTTTACCGGTGCTATATAGCATTGGTTTATGAAGATTCTGAGATCAGTAATTCTTATTCATTCACTAATTAATGCTGTATTCTTTCTGCCAACTAACGCTAATTAGCTTCACGCTGATTCTTCTATGGTTAGACCAAGGATGGCGAACCCGCGGCCAAATGCGGCCCGCGGGCTGCTGATGTGCGGCCCGCACGGCCCTTTCTAAATACTTTTTCCCTCACTTTGCACCTGCATACTTATCCGACTACTGCAATACTGCATAATAATGTCTAAAACACTAACAGATTTAGTGCTCTACGTTCTGGTGACCCAATGTGCATGATTGCTCGTCTTCCTCGATTCTCTCACATCTCTTCATTCATGGTTGAAGAACTTCACTGGCTCCCTCTATCTGTCCGAATACAATTCAAGGTTCTTATTTTAGTCCTTAAGTCTCATCTGGGTCTTGCTCCGAAGTACCTTTGCGATCTCATGCTTCGCCCACTCTCAGCCACTTCGCTGCGTCCTCTCCGATCCTCTGATCGGCTTGACCTTTTTGTTCCCCGTGTCAGGACTGCGATGGCTCAGTCCAGATCCTTCGCCTGCATAGGTCCTTCTCTGTGGAATGGTCTTCCTCCACCGGTTCGCTCTGCCATCCTTTCTGGTAGTCTCTCCTCATCTTTTTCGAAGCTAAAATCCTGCCTTTTCCATCGGGTTGCTCGCACTGGGAGCGCTTCTGAAAGGCTTTTGCTGTGAGAAGCGCTTTATAAATAGCCAAATACAATACAATACAATACATATTATTAGACTCAAAGCTAAATTTTTAGATTTTTAAACTTATTTTTAATTAAAAGCCCTCCTGACGTCGAAAGGAGCCAGCAGCAAGTACTAAGTGACATCACAAACTCTGTGCATGATTAAGCATGCAGTGTAAAACAGAAAACATATAGTTCACATTGTCGGTGTCACGACAACTCGTCGAACGACATTTCGTCTACGACACTTCGTCGAGCGACATTTCGTCGAACAACATTTCGTCTACAAAGTTATTTGATATTGTCACTTTAAAATGGAAGCTGGATTGATGAAAAATAACTGTTTCCCGAAATGGAAGTGGGATTGATGAAAACATTCCTGTGTTGAAATAGAAGCTGAATTGATCGAAATAATTTTTACCATAAATAGAAGCTGGAAATCAACCTAGATGCATGGATGAAAATAGGTTTCCATTCAACAGAAGCTGGATTGATGAAAATAATCTTGTCAGTAATTAGAAGCTGGATTCCCGAGAATATATAGCACGTTTTAGCGAAACTATAAGAAAGCGGCCTCTGTTGATTAGCCGTAATGGATACAGATACACTAGTAGACGAAATGTCGTTATACAAATTGTCGTAGACGAAGTGTCGTTATACGAAATGTCGTTCGACGAGTTGTCGCGGAACCCACATTGTCTGTTATATTTTGTGACAAAAACGTTTGAGTTTGAGTCTAATAATATGGGTAGGTACTGTAGTCTTACCTGTTTTTATACATACATGTTTTGTAAATATGAAATAAACATTTGTATTTCTTTCGAGGCTGTGAGGAAAAACATTTTGCGGCCTGCCGCGTCCTTACCAACAATCATAGTGGCTTGTAGGCCAAAAAAGGTTGGCCACCCCTGGGTTAGACCTACCACTGACATTGTGTTGGATATTGGTCGTTCAATATTATTAGCGTCAGATTATCAGGCCAGATTGTTAGCTATACACTTCCGAAGCGACGCATGCGAATAACTACAACTATACTGGCTTCCTGATACGAGCTAGCATTGGCTTCTATACGATTCATTACGCGGATTAGGCCTACCCTTCAACTGGTATCAATCAGCTGATATGACCTTGTGCTTGATTTTCGGTGCTTCCTTTGATGCATGTAATGCCTACCATTCATCCATTAATCTGGCTAGCCTATTAGTTATTTATTATTGTGAGCTGGTGTCAGGTTATTACCTAGAACAGTAAAGTCCTTCCAAACCAGTGATTGTAAATGAAGTAGGCCTAGGCCTAGGCCTACTGGCTTTCTGATATGAGCTTGCCCTTGCTTTTCTGGCATTCAATTATGAAGATTAGGCATTCACAGAATTATGGGCAGTACCCACTAAATAACTATCGCAGCTAAACCAAACCTATTTATTAGGCGTATTGATAGGCCAATATCAATTAAAAAGCATTGCAGTCCATGAAGCCAGTACAGGCCTGCTTAAGATAAAGACTGCCGAGCATTTGTTGAACCACGGAATTATTCGACTTAGAATGGAATTTACTAACGCAGGTGACAAAAGCTCAACAAAATTGATTGGTCGACTCTAAGGTGCAGACCACCAGAAATTATTCGTAGCCCAATATTATTTTTGCATAGTCTTAGATCGATCTCAACGGATTCAATATTAGTTAGTATATATTTAGTATATATTAGAATCTGGATTCCTGAGAATATTTAGAAAGTTTTAGCGAAACTATAAGAAAGCGGCCTCTGTTGATTAGCCGTAATTGATACAGATACACTTGTAGACGAAATGTCAGTAGACGAAGTGTCTGTAGACGAAGTGTCGTAGACGAAAAGTCTGTAGACGAGTTGTCGCGGAACCAGGTTGAATATACTCTTGGCGTCCCTTACAAATGGTCAGATGTCAACCATTTCTGGTAATTTTCATCGAAGTCGCACCACACAGATCCTCAGTTATCAGATATCTTAGAATTATAGTGACTGTATCAGGATAAGTTATAAAATCTCACATGACGAAGGGAAAGAAACTGATTGAGGATTCTTAAAAGCTTCTGTTTGTCGACACAAAATGGCGAATCACAAAATTTTACAAATCAAACATCACGAATCTGGACATGGAAACAGTACGCTCTGACATCTGGCGACTGTTTTGCAATTTAACTTCCAAAGGAACTTCCCCATTTTCTAGTGAGCAATTATTGATAATATGTGATGCGGTATCCCAAAACCAGGCGGTTCGTTAAAATGTAAAAAAATGAGGTTTTGATCTACCTTTGTAGAGCTTTCCAAGATCTTTCCGAAATGCTAAGGGTTTTTTCAATGGGCCTAACCGTTGCGAAGATATGCGGTTTGGAAACGAAGCCCTTCATCAGAAATTATTTTGAGAAAAACGCCAAAAAAGATAAACAAATTTTTTCTATCATAAAGCCTTGAGAACAATAGGAACTGCTTCAACCTTCACGCTGAAATTTTTGCAGCTTATAAACATACATGTCTACCAACAGCTCCGAACATTTAAACACAGTTGCTAAATAAATGACTGAGAAAACGTGATTTTGAAGATGTTTGCAGATCGAAATCGCCCGAGTTGCAGCGGGGTCAAGGGCAATCTCGCACGCGAGACCTTGTTTTGTCCAATCAGCCATCTACATTTGGCATTTAAATGATCACGTGATAGCATTCTGGCTGTTGTTTACGCGAAATTCGATGTTGGGACCCAAGTTTCTGTGCTATTTTTGGCGGAGAAATTAATTATTCAGCATTGAAAGTCGGTGATTCGCTTAAAGAGAAGAACAAGCTTTTAGAAGATGTATGATGTCATGGGAGTTTCTCCGTCGCTATTTATAACCTCTACGCGCAAAGCAACCCAAAAATGAGAAATTGAACGACACATTTTCTTACAACTTTGCAATGTTATTCGAAATTTCATGAAAATAATAAATGAGTTATAAGTAAAAAAGGGCAGAATTATATTCTTCAAATATCAAACAATGCAATTACGATATAAAACGATTTTCGCTAGAAGTCAAGATAAGCCGCTATTTAGCCTGATTACTCGTTATAGATTTTGCCGACTTCCGCCTGGTTTTGTGATACCGCATCACATATCTGATAATGGACTAGCGAGTATATCCATCAAAGGAGAGAAAATGTGCAGTGCTAAATCATCCAGTCCTGCACTATAAGAAGCTTTAAGGGTTTTATTAATGGTAAGAAGTTCACCAGGGGTAGTGGGAATGAGTTCAAGGTAGGAGGAGATACGTAAGATTGAAACGATCTCTCAGCACATGGAATTTTCATCGATAGTGATTGATCTAGTCCTGTGAAGAAAGAATTAAATTTATTGGCTATATTATTTGGGTCAGTAATGACTTGGTTATCTATCCTTAATTATTCTTTAATACTTTCATCTATATTCTTCGTCTTAATCATCTTTTTGATAATATCCCAGGTTTTTTCATGTCATTATTATATTTTAGAAATTCACCCGCAAAGTAGGCCTACGCTTTTTCTATGCCATCTCCAATCTTCTTATACTTATTTCGAATACATGTCAGTAAAAAATTTCTTATTATCTAAAGTAGGGTTCTTTATCAATCAATCAATGCAACTTGATATAGCGCCCCTTCAAGATATCTACTTATATATGCAATATAAAGTTTTTCCTTTTTTTAACAGAATTCAGTAAGCCTTTTAGTCATCCAATGATTTTGAGGAGTTTTTTAGGTCTTTTTTGATTTGAAGTGGGCAGGCTACATACATAATTATATTTTATTGAACTAATAAACGAGTCATAGGCCAAATTTGTCTCATTTGCCAAGCACAACTGTTTAATGGGAATCCAGTCAGTTTGACTAAGCATATCCTTGAAGCATAGGCGCAACCACCCTATAGGACCCGTGGGACGCGTCCCCCAACTTTCGAACAGCTTGGGACCGTGCTTGGGACCGTCCCCCCAACTTTTGAAAATTGTGATGCAAACAAGAGCCCAAAATGCAATCCATTTGGTATAAATGCTCAAAATTGCGTCGGTTTCTGGGGCTCCGCCCCAGACTCCGATGGGGGAACTTACGACGCTCCCCCATGCCCCTATAGACGTTAGGAGCTTCTTGCCTTCCGCGAACTCTCCCTCTATAGGCTACCATTAATACCAATAGGGCCTATACTATAGTACAAGGCTCTGGCCTTGGACCTACTGATTTTGTCATAGCCATTTCTAGCCTTAAACCTAATTTATACAGTGAAAACCGTCTCACTAAATATGCCCACGATAGCTAGGCCTATACTTGCTGGTCCCTGCTTCCTGCATTGACAGCACTCTTTCTGAACTTGACCATATCTCTTTCTCTAAGTGGGCATCCATTAGGAATCTTAAATTAAACCATGCTAAGACCAGAGAAATGGTTTTCATCCCTGGCATCGAGCGGGTCCAGGAGATGGTTATTTTGGGTGTCACCATCTCTGATGGGATTGGCTTTGGGGCACACATGGACAAAATATGCTGCAAAACCCGAAAATCCATGTTCGGCTACGTGTTTTCGTCGCCCACGGTCACCACGGTCAACGTCTCTTTGACGTAGTTAGCTAGGGCTACTACCCTTGCACGGCTACTTTATGCCTCCTCTGTTTTGTGGGGATTTGCGTGGCTACATGGAGGCACGAGGAGGCAACAACGAGGAGGCAGTTGCCTCCTCTTGATTTTTTATATACCGGAACTTCCATTGAATAATGACCTAAATTACCAGGATTTTGCCGAAAGTCTGCGAAGTTGCCTCCTCTTTGAATTTAAGTCTCGCTATATAGCCTACGCTCCTGTCCATCTTCTGTTTATGCCAGAATTATTTTTATCAATCCAGCTTCTACTGAAGCAAGCATAGAACGAGTATGCGCATATTACGAATATTAAGATTTTTTGAAATTTATGAATATTGACGAATATTAAACTGGCCAACGAATATTAAATTTTTGTTTTTTAATTCTTCAAAATCCGGAAATAGTAGTAAAAAATTCAGTGCCAAAAACTAGGTATTACAGCTAGAACAAGAACTGTTACATGTTACAATTACTCATCTTATATCAGTAACTTCACTTAGTCTATTGTTTGACGTCTCAATAGGCTACATACGGAATTCAAATTTTTGGCGCATAAACGAACGACACAAACAAAGATTGTATGACCCAGCTATCTCTATAATTCCCTATCCCTCCGCCCAAAATTCCTCCACTGAATGGGAGGATCTTGCCCTCAGACGAACCTGGCGTAATTAATCAAACTAATCGCATCGTTGAAACTTCGGTGCCGGAACATCAGTCACCCAAACATAATTTAAAATTAGATAGAATTACCGAGCGTTTGGGTTTCATCGCAGAGAGAGAAACAGAGACAGACGGATAGAGAGGGAGAGATTTCTTTCCCTCTGTCGGAGAGGGAGAGAAATCGTAGAAAGACAGACAGAGAGGGAGAGAGATAGTAGAGAGACACTGAGAGACAGACCGACAGAGAGGAGAGAGATCGTACGATTTCTTTCCCTCTCTGTCCGAGAGGGAGGGAAATCGTAGAGAGACATACAGAGACAGAGAGGAGAGATCAAAGAGAGAGAGAGAGAGAGAGAGAGAGAGAGAGAGAGAGAGTCATGGTCGGCTTTTTACAGAGTTCCTCAAGAGTATAGGGAACGATTTGGGTAATTAAGCGTACCAGCTTACGGACCACGGCTCTAAGTACAGCGCCGCAAAACCACTGCACATATTCTTAAATTAGTACACTTAAATTAGATCGTAAAAAAGCGGGAACAGTAACGTCATCAACGAATATTTACGAATATTTACGAATATTAAAAATGTCTTAATATTCACGAATATTTACGAATATTAAAGCCTGAAGTCACGAATTCTCGTTCTATGGAAGCAAGAGTTATTGTCATCAATCCAACTTCTATTTAAAATTACCCTATATGAAATAATTTAGAGCAAAAACGATAAATTAACCTGACTAGTCCGGTTATTAATTTTTGCCTCGTAATCGTAATCGTAATCGTAATCTCCAAACTTCTAAAGCGCCACTCGAAAGCCAAGCGCAGGGCACCAGCTTATTCACGAGCGCTGCGTCTAGTCAGAGGGGTTGTCCAAAAGAGTAGTCCGAGGGAGGTCCGAGTTCGGTTTCCAGAGGATCAGAGAGGCACAGCAGATGTTAAGGTGGATGTCTTTTAGGTCGAGGATTGGAAGGTACAGGATCAGATGAGGCAGGATAAGAGTTCTTGAAAAGCAGAGACTTCAGTTTCGAGTGGAAAGCCTTGGGGGTGATGGATAGAGGAGCCTGAGGCAGATGATGGTGGATGATTGGCGATGATGGTGGAGGAACCGAAAAAGTGCGGAATTCAGGAGGTAGATCGTTCCAGAGACGCGGTGCAGTGTTGGATATTGCTCGGTTGGAGAACTTGAGATGAGTAGTGACCGGGGGGGTCTAGAAAGAGTGAGAACGGAGGATGATCGGGTAGAACGGGTTGGCTGGATGGTGAAGAGTTCGCGGAGATATCTGGGCTGGGAGTGTTGTTGGGAGTTGTAGGTTAGCGAGAGGACTATGAAGTGAATTCGCTCTGGGATTTTTAACCAATGGAGTGATTTGAGGATGGGAGTGATGTGATGATGCTTGGGCGTTCTGGTGACGGCTCTGGCTAGTGAGTTTTGGATGAGCTGCAGACGCTTTAGTTGGGTGGCTTCAAGATTGAGAAAGAGGAATTGCAATAGTCGAGCTTTGAGTGGACAATGGAGGTAGCAATGGTGGAGGCAGTTTTGAAGTCAAGCATGGGTCGGATGCGGCGGAGGTCACGAATATGCATGAAGCAGGAGCGCGAGAGGTTGGAGATGTGATTAGAGAAGGAGAGATGTGGATCAAAAGTAACACCAAGATGGCGGACAGGGGCATCAGAGGTGAAGGTAAGAGATGAAGAGTTAGTGGATAAGTGTATTGAAAGGTCAGGTATTTTCTTGATTTGGTCAGGAAGGCCGAGGATGATGAATCTGATTCTGTTTTGGAAGGGTTGAGGCAGAGTAGGTTGGACGACATCCATTGAGAGACTAAGTTAACCACATTGAGCAGTTTTGCAATGGAAGTGGAAAAAGAGCTTGGGGAGAAGGATATGTAGAGTTGGGTGTCGTCTGCGTAGAGATGGTGGTCAACAGAAGAGGATTTTATGAGATGGCTTAATGGTGTAGTATACAGAATGAAGAGCAGTGGGCCCAGGACGGAACCTTGAGGGACACCACAGCAGAGCGGGAGGGGTTGCGAAGAGTGACTGGATGCTTTAACAGAGAAGGATCTGGAAGACAAGTAGGACTGAAACCAACATAGAGCAGTGCCAGAGACGCCAAACCAAGATGATAGTCGATGAAGAAGGAGGCTGTGATCGATGGTGTCAAATGCGGCAGAGATGTCAAGGAGACAGAGGCAGAAGACTTGCTGATGGCTGATGGCAGAGACCAGTTTATTGTACAGAGAGGCGAGTAGAGTTTCTGTGGAGTGGTGTTTAGTGAAGCCAGATTGGTGGGGGTTGAGGAGTGAGTTAGAAGAGAGGTAATCGTTTAGCCTGGAAAGGACAATTCGTTCAGTTAATTTAGATAGAAAGGAAAGGTTGGAGATGGGTCGGTAATTAGATAGGTTTTCCTTGTCAAGATTTGATTTTTTCAGAAGAGGAGTAACAAGAGATTGCTTGAAGACCATTGGGAAGTTGCCAGAAGAGAGTGAGAGATTTATAATTTTAGTGATTACTGGAATGAGGACGGAGGCACAGTCTTTTAGAAGAGAGGTGGGGATAGGATCTAGTTCGCATTGTTTGTTGGGAAGAGAATTTAAGAGGAGTGACACTTCTGTTTCAGAGGCAGGAGAGAGGATTGAGAGCGATGACTGGGAGGCAGGAGGAGTAGGGTTTGGAGAGGGGAGTGGATCAGTGCTAGGGGAGTGTGAATCTAGAAGAGACTGTAGCTTGAAGCGAAGGGATGAGATTTTGTCCGAGAAGAATGAACAGAAGGTATCAGCGATAGACGGGGAGGGAATGGAGCTTGGCAGCGGGGAGGAGGGATTTGCGATGAAGAAGAGAGTTGACAGCTCTCCAGAGGTGCCGAGGGTTGGAGGAGCTGGAATGGATGAGTGAGGAGTAGTATTTCTTTTTGGCAGCAGCGATGAGTTTATGGTATCTGTTTGTGGCTGATTTGAGGTTGATGAGGGCTTTTGCTCTGGATGTGGGATCGATGGTGCGCTGGTAGATATGCTCAAGTTGCCTACGAAAATATTTAAAAGCTTGGAGGTAGGAAGTGAACCAAGGGTTGCTTTTCTGTGAGCTGAGTTTGGTGATGAGTGGGGCATGAATGTCAAGGAGGTCGGAGAGTGTTGAATTGTAACAAGACAAAAGGTCATCAAGGGAAGACGGAGGGTTGAGAATCAGCTGGGAGTCGAGGATATCTTTGATGAACGCTTGACGGTCAATGGAGCCGGTGAGACGGAAGGAATGAATAGATGGAGGAGGTCGAGCAAAAGGCTTAATTTCAAGGTCGGCCATGATGAGGTAATGATCAGTGATGTTTGTCGACACAAAATGGCGAATGACAAAATTTTACAAATCAAACATTACGAATTTGGATAAGAAAACAGTACGCTCTGACATCTGGCGACTGTTTTGCGATTTAACTTCCAAAGGAACTTCCCCATTTTCTAGTGAGCAATTGATAATATCTGATAATGGACTAGCGAGTATATCCATCAAAGGAGAGAAAATGTGCAGTGCTAAATCATCCAGTCCTGCACTATAAGAAGCTTTAAGGGTTTTATTAATGGTAAGAAGTTCACCAGGTATAGTGGGAAGTACTACCACAGTATAAATAATTATAATTATTTATACTGTGGTACTACCAATGAGTTCAAGAGATAGGTAAGATTGGAACGATCTCTCAGCACATGGAATTTTCATCGATAGTGATTGAGCTAGTCCTGTGAAGAAAGAATTAAATTTATTGGCTATATTTGTTGGGTCAGTAATGACTTGGTTATCTATCCTTAATTCTTTCATACTTTCATCTATATTCTTCGTCTTAATCATCTTTTTGATAATATCCCTGGTTTTTTCATGTCATTATTATATTTTAGAAATTCACCCGCAAAGTAGGCCTACGCTTTTTCTATGCCATCTCTAATCTTCTTATACTTATTTCGAATACATGTCAGTAAAAATTTTCTTATTATCTAAAGTAGGGTTCTTTATCAATCAATCAATGCAACTTGATATAGCGCCCCTTCAAGATATCTACTTATATATGCAATATAAATTTTTTCCTTTTTTTAACAGAATTCAGTAAGCCTTTTAGTCATCCAATGATTTTGAGGAGTTTTTTAGGTCTTTTTTGATATGAAGTGGGCAGGCTACATACATAATTATATTTTATTGAACTAATAAACGAGTCATAGGACAAATTTGTCTCATTTGCCAAGCACAACTGTTTAATGGGAATCCAGTCAGTTTGACTAAGCATATCCTTGAAGCATAGGCGCAACCACCCTATAGGACCCGTGGGACGCGTCCCCCAACTTTCGAACAGCTTGGGACCGTGCTTGGGACCGTCCCCCCAACTTTTGAAAATTGTGATGCAAACAAGAGCCCAAAATGCAATCCATTTGGTATAAATGCTCAAAATTGCGTCGGTTTCTGGGGCTCCGCCCCAGACTCCGATGGGGGAACTTACGACGCTCCCCCATGCCCCTATAGACGTTAGGAGCTTCTTGCCTTCCGCGAACTCTCCCTCTATAGGCTACCATTAATACCAATAGGGCCTATACTATAGTACAAGGCTCTGGCCTTGGACCTACTGATTTTGTCATAGCCATTTCTAGCCTTAAACCTAATTTATACAGTGAAAACCGTCTCACTAAATATGCCGACGATAGCTAGGCCTATACTTGCTGGTCCCTGATTCCTGCATTGACAGCACCCTTTCTGAACTTGACCATATCTCTTTCTCTAAGTAGGCATCCATTAGGAATCTTAAATTAAACCATGCTAAGACCAGAGAAATGGTTTTCATCCCTGGCATCGAGCGGGTCCAGGAGATGGTTATTTTGGGTGTCACCATCTCTGATGGGATTGGCTTTGGGGCACACATGGACAAAATATGCTGCAAAGCCCGAAAATCCATGTTCGGCTACGTGTTTTCGTCGCCCACGGTCACCACGGTCAACGTCTCTTTGACGTAGTTAGCTAGGGCTACTACCCTTGCACGGCTACTTTATGCCTCCTCTGTTTGGTGGGGATTTGCGTGGCTACATGGAGGCACGAGAAGGCAACAACGAGTAGGCAGTTGCCTCCTCTTGATTTTTTATATACCGGAACTTCCATTGACTAATGACCTAAATTACCAGGATTTTGCCGAAAGTCTGTGAAGTTGCCTCCTCTTTGAATTTAAGTCTCGCTACGCTCCTGTCCATCTTCTGTTTATGCCAGAATTATTTTTATCAATCCAGCTTCTACTGAAGCAAGAGTTATTGTCATCAATCCAACTTCTATTTAAAATTACCCTATATGAAATAATTTAGAGCAAAAACGATAAATTAACCTGACTAGTCCGGTTATTAATTTTTGCCTCGTAATCGTAATCGTAATCTCCAAACTTCTAAAGCGCCACTCGAAAGCCAAGCGCAGGGCACCAGCTTATTCACGAGCGAGGCGTCTAGTCAGAGGGGTTGTCCAAAAAGAGTAGTCCGAGGAGGTCCGAGTCCGGTTTGAGGATCAGAGAGGGCAAGCAGATGTTAAGGCGGGTGTCTTTTAGGTCGAGGATTGGAAGGTACAGGATGGAGTCAGGATAAGAGTTCTTGAAAAGGAGAGACTTCAGTTTCGAGTGGAAAGCCTTGGGGGTGAGGATAGTTTCGTCCTGCGCCTCGTCAATGTATGCTCTTCGCGTCCTGAGATCACATGGTCTCCCACCATCAGCCATTCAACAGGTCGCAAGAATGACAACAGTTGCAACGTTGATGTATGCATCGCCGGCCTGGTGGGGATATACCCAGGCCTCTGACCGTGCTAGGATGGAACAACTGGTGAACAAGCTTAAGCGATGCGGGTTTCTCCCCACCACTGCTCCAACTGTCCAGCAAATGGCAGCCAAGGCCGATGATTCTCTCTTCAGGGCCGTCATTACAAATGAAAGCCATGTTCTTAGAAGCTTTCTACCAGAGTCCCGGAGTCACAGCTATAATCTACGAACTCGAGTCCACGGTTACAAACTGCCTCCAAAGGACGATAGGAATTTTATTCCCAGAATGCTGTATAAGAACATATACTGACAGTATTGTGAAGCCCACAATATTAGGCCACGCTGGCTAAGCGCCTCAGTTTCGGCTGTGTCAACTTGATTTTTTCTTGAAAAGCCTTGGGGATGATGGATAGAGGAGCCTGAGGCAGATGATGGTGGATGATTGGCGATGATGGTGGAGGAACCGAAAAAGTGCGGAATTCAGGAGGTAGATCGTTCCAGAGACGCGGTGCAGTGTTGGATATTGCTCGGTTGGAGAACTTGAGATGAGTAGTGACCGGGGGTCTAGAAAGAGTGAGAACGGAGGATGATCGGGTAGAACGGGTTGGCTGGATGGTGAAGAGTTCGCGGAGATATCTGGGCTGGGAGTGTTGTAGGGAGTTGTAGGTTAGCGAGAGGACTTTGAAGTGAATTCGCTCTGGGATTTTTAACCAATGGAGTGATTTGAGGATGGGAGTGATATGATGATGCTTGGGCGTTCTGGTGACGGCTCTGGCTAATGAGTTTTGGATGAGCTGTAGACGCTTTAGTTGGGTAGATTCAAGGTTGAGAAAGAGGAATTGCAATAGTCGAGCTTTCAGTGGACAATGGAGGTAGCAATGGTGGAGGCAGTTTGGAAGTCGAGCATGGGTCGGATGCGGCGGAGGTCACGAATGTGCATGAAGCAGGAGCGCGAGAGGTTGGAGATGTGATTAGAGAAGGAGAGATGTGGATCAAAAGTAACACCAAGATTGCGGACAGGGGCATCAGAGGTGAAGGTAAGAGATGAAGAGTTAGTGGATAAGTGTATTGAAAGGTCAGGTATTTTCTTGATTTGGTCAGGAAGGCCGAGGATGATGAATTCTGTTTTGGAAGGGTTGAGGCAGAGTAGGTTGGACGACATCCATTGAGAGACTAAGTTAACCACATTGAGCAGTTTTGCAATGGAAGTGGAAAAAGAGCTTGGGGAGAAGGATATGTAGAGTTGGGTGTCGTCTGCGTAGAGATGGTGGTCAACAGAAGAGGATTTTATGAGATGGCTTAGTGGTGTAGTATACAGAATGAAGAGCAGTGGGCCCAGGACGGAACCTTGAGGGACACCACAGCAGAGCGGGAGGGGTTGCGAACAGTGACTGGATGCTTTAACAGAGAAGGATCTGGAAGACAAGTAGGACTGAAACCAACATAGAGCAGTGCCAGAGACGCCAAACCAAGATGACAGTCGATGAAGAAGGAGGCTGTGATCGATGGTGTCAAATGCGGCAGAGATGTCAAGGAGACAGAGGCAGGAGACTTGCTGATGGCTGATGGCAGAGACCAGTTTATTGTACAGAGAGGCGAGTAGAGTTTCTGTGGAGTGGTGTTTAGTGAAGCCAGATTGGTGGGGGTTGAGGAGTGAGTTAGAAGAGAGGTAATCGTTTAGCCTGGAAAGGACAATTCGTTCAGTTAATTTAGATAGAAAGGAAAGGTTGGAGATGGGTCGGTAATTAGATAGGTTTTCCTTGTCAAGATTTGATTTTTTCAGAAGAGGAGTAACAAGAGATTGCTTGAAGACCATTGGGAAGTTGCCAGAAGAGAGTGAGAGATTTATAATTTTAGTGATTACTGGAATGAGGACGGAGGCACAGTCTTTTAGAAGAGAGGTGGGATAGGATATAGTTCGCATTGTTTGTTGGGAAGAGAATTTAAGAGGAGTGACACTTCTGTTTCAGAGGCAGGAGAGAGGATTGAGAGCGATGACTGGGAGGCAGGAGGAGTAGGGTTTGGAGAGGGGAGTGGATCAGTGCCAGGGGAGTGTGAATCTAGAAGAGACTGTAGCGTAAAGCGAAGGGATGAGATTTTGTCTGAGAAGAATGAGCAGAAGGTATCAGCGATATACGGGGAGGGAATGGAGCTTGGCAGCGGTGAGGGGGATTTGCGATGAAGAAGAGAGTTGACAGCTCTCCAGAGGTGCCGAGGGTTGGAGGAGCTGGAATGGATGAGCGAGGAGTAGTATTTCTTTTTGGCAGCAGCGATGAGTTTATGGTATCTGTTTGTGGCTGATTTGAGGTTGATGAGGGCTTTTGCTCTGGATGTGGGATCGATGGTGCGCTGGTAGATATGCTCAAGTTGCCTACGAAAAGATTTAAAAGCTTGGAGGTAGGAAGTGAACCAAGGGTTGCTTTTCTGTGAGCTGCGTTTGGTGATGAGTGGGGCATGAATGTCAAGGTGGTCGGAGAGTGTTGAATTGTAACAAGACAAAAGGTCATCAAGAGAAGACGGAGGGTTGAGAATCAGCTGGGAGTCGAGGATATCTTTGATGAACGCTTGACGGTCAATGGAGCCGGTGAGACGGAAGGAATGAATAGAAGGAGGAGGTCGAGCAAAAGGCTTAATTTCAAGGTCGGCCATGATGAGGTAATGATCAGTGATGTTGAGAACAGAGTGTGAGAGCTTGGGAGATAGAAGGGAGGAGGCGGAAGTGATGAGAAGGTCGAGGGTGTGATTCTTGACGTGAGTTGGGAAGTCGACATGTTGGACGAGGTTGACTGATGACAGGAGGTTCAGGAAAGCAGATGCAAGATTGTCAGAGGGAGTGTCAACATGGATATTGAAATCGCCAGTGAGTAAGAATTCGCTGGGAGTAGTAGCAGCGAGTGAAAGTAGAGAGCCAAATTCATCAAGAAAGACAGAGGGTTTGGAGGAGTAGGCAGACGATGTAGGAGGACGATAGATATCGAAGACTGTGAGTATATCTGAAGCAAGTCGGAGGGTTATGGATGAACATTCGAAAGATCGGAAAGTGTAGCTAGAAGTGTTTAGGACGACAGCCGGTTCACGGACCAGGAAGGCAGTGCCGCCACCAGAGATTTTTGTAGACTTTGACGAGGAGGTTGAGCGAGGGAAACTTTGGAGAGAGTAACCAGGTGGTTTGCAGTCAGCTATATGAGCGCTAGAAGATGAAGTGGAGATCCAGGTTTCTTGGAGGGCAATTAGATCAGGTGGACGAGAGCAGGAGGCAAGATCGCTTAAGACAATGGAGTTTTTAGGATTTAGGAGAGACCGAATATTCAGGGAATGGAGAAGAAATTTCTTGTTGGAAAACCTGGTTGCATGATGTGAGGAGTGTGTGCTGGGTTGAAGTGGGATATGCAGGTTGGAGTGGGTTGCAGAGACTGGCCCGGGGTTCAAACTGATGTCACCGCATAAGAGGAGAAGTAGAGAAGGAAATAATCTCTGAGGTTTGAAATAGAGGCGAAGTGGTGTGAGGAAGAATGACAACGGAATGAATGTAAGGCCGCCATGTTCGGCCGTGGCTGTTGTATCGAGAGCGCGTGAGTGCTGGGAGTAGGGAGTGTGGAATGCGAGGCAGCGGAGGGAGAGGAGGAGGAGGAGCGCTGATGAATGCATGGGGTGATTCGGGTGAAGATGATTGGTCGGATGAGTAATGGCGGTGCCGAGGCAAGGATTTGAAAGACAAAGGGTTCAGACAGAACGGGAAAATGTCAGCATTTAGGCCATTTCAGACAGATTGTAAAATTGGAATGCCTGTACTGACCAAGAACGGCGAAAATGCAGCCGGGACCTTGTCTTGTTTGCTTTATCTGAAGGAGGTTGGTCGCCAATTTAACCCTCAGGCTACCACGGTTTTTTTGCGACATCGGCTACCAAGGGGGGGTGTTGAGAGGTGTCACGACAACTCGTCGAACGACATTTCGTCTACGACACTTCGTCGAGCGACAATTTCGTCGAACGACATTTCGTCTACTAAGTTATTTGGTATTGTCACTTTAAAATGGAAGCTGGATTGATGAAAAAACTGTTTCCCGAAATGGAAGTGGGATTGATGAAAACATTCCTGTGTTGAAATAGAAGCTGAATTGATCGAAATAATTTTTACCGTAAAAAGAAGCTGGAAATCCACCTGGATGCATGGATGAAAATGGGTTTCCATTCAACAGAAGCTGGATTCATGAAAATAATCTTGTCAATAATTAGAAGCTGGATTCCTGAGAATATATAGCACGTTTTAGCGAAACTACAAGAAAGCGGCCTCGGTCGATTAGCCGTAATGGATACAGATACACTAGTAGACGAAATGTCGTTAGACGAATTGTCGTAGACGAAGTGTCGTTATACGAAATGTCGTTCGACGAGTTGTCGCGGAACCGTGTTGAGACGACCCCCACCCTGGATTTCGTGTTTGGTTTCACATTATCATAACTTGTAATACAGCATTGGATTCAGCATTCATTTCTGCACAAAATGATATATTTAGTTGTACATTATATTGAATGCACATCGAAATTACATAATTTTTAACAAAGGCACCGATAATTAGCGATATCTTATATTATTGAGTACATCCAGCACTTGTTAGATAAACAAATATAAGATTATGTGTGTTTTGAAACTAATCTATGTATCCAAGATATATACATACATCCCTACACGTGTTTATATACATACAAATATACATCCATACATATATACATGTATATGCATTCATGCATGTACACACATACATACAAATTCATACATGGATACATACATGCCTACATACATCCCTGCATAAATACATCCCTGCATAAATACGTACATACATACATACATGCATATATACGTGCATATATCCATACATACATACATACATACACATACATACATACATACATACATACATACATACATACATACATACATACATACATACATACATACATACATACATACATACATACACATACATACATACATCCATACATAGATCCATCCCTGCATACAGACGTACATACTTACATGCATACATATATACATACATACATACATACATACATACATACATATATACATATATACATACATACATACATACATACATATATACATACATTATACATACATTCATTATACATACTTATCGCAGGCGTCACAACAACTTTCGTTCACGTAGAAATATCAGTTTTATCACTCAGATAACGCGTATTTTTATTTATTTTGATCACTTCCGGTTTACAAAAGACAAACATCTAAGTATAGCAAAAGAAGCCCACTCAGCATTCCCTCTAAAGAATGGTATATTTGAATCATTCTCTTGTTTTAGTAATTTACAAGAGAAGAAAAATTAGTACGCTATAGACGAAAAACTAATGGGGGTCGTATCAACTCCCTCCTGGTACCTCAGGTATATATAATCTAGGGTGTAACTTTTGAACGGCGTGAGATATCACAATGATGTTTACCTCAAAATGTGCGCAAATGATCCTGCTACAGCTACCTAAATTATCAAAATTATATTCTACATGGAACAAGTTTTCGAAGCAAAAAAACTTAGGGGTCGTAATAAACCCCCCTTGGTAGCCCGAGGGTTAAAGATTAAATCAAAATCTTCCAATACTCTGTCTTCCTATCATTATCATCCATGACGATATTCTAACTACAGCAGCCCTCATGAGTAAGCTGGTTCTCAGTGCTCAAGTTTGATTTGCGAATTAGATACTGATATTTCGATATCACCGTTTGTTTATTGGGCGTGCATGTATTACACATTACGTTGATGCACAATAATGAGCAAGCCCTGCAATAGTCTGTTCACTTCTTTCTTACTAGTATTATCAAAAATAGCAATTTTATAATTTTAATGTTAATAATTTAATTAAAGCCTAACATCTGAGTTGATGTAGCACTTTCAAAATATTGGCTAGATGGCAGGATATACTTTCATGCCTTCCAGCTTCCTGGTCATAGTCGTGATAGGCTTTAATCGTTCGCCATTTTGTGTAGCTGACGGTACCCTGACCAGATTATGGAGAAATGCGAAACTTGGTTAGATTCTATAACACTGTGCGTATGATATGGTGGGTAAACACATTTAGTTTACGACTGCTAAGTTAATGAGAGAGTCGCTACTATCGGGCCTATGGTTTGAGCTTAATGTTTTATTCCCCGAAGGCCATGGCTGGAAAGTCATTCTGTCGAACATTAGACCACGCTATGTTGTCACATTCAGTTCCTTATCATGCACCGTTATTTATAACTTGTTCTTGATAAACGTGTAGTTTGTCGTCGTAAACTATCCACCATTGCATGGGTTTCAGCGTTGGTCGAATACAAGTTGGATTGACGAAAAGAATTCTTGCTAAATAGAAGTCGGATTGATGAAAATAATCCTCACTTAAATAGAAGTGAAGCTGATGAAAAAATCTTTTATGACCGAAGTACATTGGCCACAATTCAGTTGAGAGTTTTAAATCAGGTCTTCTGTAAAATAATCTGGTATACTGTTAACAAATTTACCTGGTTTTAGCTGTGCTACTTTTGGAAACTACTGCAAAGATATAGAATGGTGTGATCTAGAATTTGGCATTGTTTTAGTTGACTTTACGTGGAATGGTATACTTCGAAGTCTAGGAGTCCGGGAAGTCTCTTTGGAGACAGAGCAGTAGCACCAAGGGTTTAACCAAGACAAATTCTGAGCAACAAATCCGTTAAAGGATTCCTGGAAATGTGCCGTTCCACTGTTACTAAGTAGTCACTCAACTAAGAATGGGGAAAGTCATTATTCTGTAATGAGCAGCAACTTAATTATGTTCTATAGTTTGATACATGTTAAAAATTTAGGTTTTACTGTTATTTTTAGCAAGTACATGAAGATTACGAGCTACATTCTGTTAGAGCTTCAAAATTCAGTTGCAAGACAAGCTCTACATCTCATTATTCTTCACAAAGAACGTTACAGTGTTTTGTCTGTGTACAAGTTGTGCGATCTACTACTACGTCATCTATTTCAGGTGTACTATTAAACAAAGGTTGGCTAGCCTCAGGTTTTTCTTCATAAAGTTTTTTTCCATGTGACTAATTCTTACTTTACCGGAAAAATAACTTATTGTAGTCATCTTAAATGCAAACTGAAGTCGTCGTAAAGTGAGAAACTGCTGGTGCTGGAAAGGCTACGACAACAACAACAAATGTAGCAATATTTTGTAGTGCATACCAAAACTCATGCTTAAGAAAAGCTTTACAAATTCAAATGTTGTGTAGGATCTGGTGATTGGAGAAATCAATTACAAAAGAAACACAGATGTCAGCTATTTCAGACACCGTTTGCTCAAGGTGATCATCTGGCAGCTCATCAAAGAACATATGCTGAAGAAGAACAGTGAAATTCTCAGTTATGTGCATAGCCTCATGGCGAATATGACAACACATATAGAGGAAAAGCAATACAGGTGCCAGATATGTTGGAAGTCATTTCATCAGGGTAGTATTCTGAAAAAGCACATGAGAACTCATACCAGGGAGAAACCATACACATGTCAGTTATGTCAGAAATCATTCACTCGATGTAGTCAGCTAAAAGTGCACATGAGAACCCATACTGGAGAGAAACCATACACATGTCAGTTTTGTAAGAAATCATTTAATCAGGGTAGTAATCTGAAAAAGCACATGAGAACCCATACTGGAGAGAAACCATACACATGTCGGTTTTGTAAGAAATCATTTACTCAAGCAGGTAGCTTGGTGGCACATATGAGAACCCATACTGGTGAAAAACCATACAGGTGCCAGTTATGTCCAAAGACGTTTGCTCACCTTGATCTGAAAACCCACATGAGAACCCATACTGGTGAAAAACCTTATAGGTGCCACTTATGTCAGAAAGCTTTTGCTAAAGGTGATCAGTTGAAATGCCACATGAGAACCCATACTGGCAAAAAACCGTACATTTGCCAGCTATGTCAGAAATCATTTGCTAATCCTAGTCATCTGAAAACCCACTTGAGAACCCATACTGGCGAAAAACTTTATAGGTGCCAGTTATGTCAGAAATCATTTGCCAAAGGTGAAAATCTGAAAAGGCACATGAGAAACCATACTGGTGAAAAGCCATACAGGTGCCATTTATGTCAGAAATCATTTGGTGATCGTAGTCATCTGAAAAGGCACATGAGAACCCATACTGGCGAAAAACCTTATAGGTGCCAGTTATGTCAGAAATCATTTGCTAAATGTGAAAATCTGAAAAGGCACATGAGAAACCATACTGGTGAAAAACCATACAGGTGTCATTTATGTCAGAAATCATTTGGTGATCGTAGATATCTGAAAACACACATAAGAACCCATACTGGCGAGAAACCATACAGTTGCCACTTATGTCAGAAATCAATTACAGGTAGTCTTAGTCGTCATATGAGAGCTCATACAGGAGAAAAACCTTACATATGCCAGTTTTGTCAGAAACTCTTTGCTGATCATAGTTCTCTGAAAACGCACATGAAAACCCATACTGGTGAAAAACCATACAGATGCCATTTTTGTCGGAAACAATATAAAACAGTCAGTACTATAAAGATTCATATGAGAACTCATACAGGAGAAAAACCTTACATATGTGAGGTTTGTGATAAAAGATTCACACAAATTGGAAATCTAAAGACACACAGAAGAACTTGTGCAACTGAGAAGCAACACAGGCGCAATGAACCTTATACCAAGAGAACTTCTTCAGCAAAGCAGTTTAAACTCCATGCAAGAACCCAGGAAAAGGACCTTAAACCTGAAAGTGAAGTACTTGCTAACCAATCTGATCATTTCATCACATTTAGTAGTGGATGCGTTATTGATAAACCAAATGAATGCTTCTCAAGGAACGTACATCCAGATTCAAGTGGAATTCCAGGTCATACACAGAAATTTAGAGATGGTGAATGTCTGTGTATTAGAAAATTCAAATCTCCTGTAGATTCAAAGGCGTCTTTGTCAAAATCCTTTGGATGTGGTATATGTGATGAATTACTTGAAAAAGAGAACGAATTTCTTGAGCATTGTTCTGGCCATAGATTTTCTCCACCTGACGACTTATTTGCTGACCTGTGCTGAATTATGATTCCACTTAATTACAGATGAAGACAATTGTAATTTGAGATAAAGAAAGTATGGTATAGAAGTGCTGGGATTCATACATACATAGGCTACATTAATTGTTACTTTATACCACTTTCATTTAAGAATACTTACAGAAAGTAGACATTCTGATATAGAGTATCCTGATTTCCGCCTTTTAGACTCCAGCACATAACAGTTGTTGTCTAAAGATAAGATAAAAATGATAAAGGAAAATTATCGTAATTGACCAACTGCTAACCGCATTGTGATGTACAGACATGGTAATAAACATACATATTAAACATGGTAATAAACATATATCATCTATTGATCTGATCATGACAGTCAAATATTGCATAATTGTAAGACTGTAGAATTGCTGCAGGTCATCAAATGAAATTGGGTAATCCTGGCAACGGCGGCCCCAAATTATGAAATGAAAGATGTCTACAAAGTTATTTGATATTGTTACTTTAAAATGGAAGCTGGATTGATGAAAAAAACTGTTTCCCTAAATGGAAGCTGGATTGATGAAAAAAACTGTTTCCCTAAATGTAAGTGGGATTGATGAAAACATACCTGTGTGCAAATAGAAGTTGGATTGATCAAACTAATTTTTCCAGTAAATAGAAGCTGGACACCAAGCTAGTTGCATGGATGAAACTAAGTTTCCATTCAATAGAAGCTGGATGAAAATAATGTTTTCAGTAATTAGAAGCTGGATTCCTGAGAATATATAGCACGTTTTAGCGAAACTATAAGAAAACTGCCTATGTTGATTTCTTTCATTTCATAATTTGGGACCGCCGTTGCCAGGATTACCTGAAATTGTATGCTATAGTTACTAAAGTCTTTCGTTCTAAGTTCCACTGCTTGACAACTTCATTGTTGCAAATATTCAATTTTACTGCAGTAATACATCTTCTGTACAGTACTAGACATTTAAACAGCGGTTAGCTGTACATCATTTTATGAGACTATTTTAGACTACTGATACTTAGCCCAGTGTTGTTGCATTCGAGATGCATTACATAATAAAATTAATTAGTTTATACTACTTCGATCAAGTGTTGGACGATATGTTTGATAATTACGAAAGATAAATGTGTGATCAAGATTGTCATTTATCCTGATTATTTGGTGGTTTGTTGTTTTTGGTAATTTGTATGGTATATTTAATTCTGTTCTTAGCCTCTAAATATATAAGTTGCATGTCATAAATTGCGCATACGTATGTTTCTGTAAATGGAGTATATTTGTTTAAAACACTGAAATTTTAGTAAATATGCATTTCAGTGAATTTTATTGACAGTGGAGGTAGAGTTCTATTTTAGCGTATTTTATTATGTCAATGATTTTCATGATAACTGTTATGAATCCAGTAGGACCGATCTATTTATACAAGATTCTTTTCATCATACCCACTTGTATTTAAGCTACAATAATTTTAATCAATCTCACTTTTATTTAGCAAGAATACTTTTCATCTTTCCAACTTGTATTCGACCAACGCTGACTCGCCATGCAATGGCGAGTCATTTACGACGTTACATACACACGCTTTCTTCTTCGATCAGCAAATAACTAGTTTCATCAATCCAACTTCCAGTTTAACTAGGACTTTAACTAGGACTTTTCGTTTGGGTGGATTTAAGCCTTGAACATGGCAAGTGTTGTGGCCCGAGCCAATAGTCGAACCGGTGGCTTGATTTATTTTGGAGGCTTAGGCTTCGTTTGGGGTCTTAAGCCCCCCCCCCCAGCCCAACGCTTCGTTCTTGGTATGTTCGTTATGGATTTCATTTCAATATTTAATTATTACATTATCGTTTATTTCTTACCTAATTTCATTTCATATATTAAATCATTTTTTCTGTTTTTGAGTAAATTCCTTCTTCTGATAGCTAGTAACCTGAGCAGAAAACGTAAGAACTCTAAAAGTGAATTTCGTTGAGATCTCTTAACACTAGAACGTCGGCATGGGTCATTTTTGACCCATAGCGCACTTTGCGAGCGTGCCATGTAGCACCCAGTAACCATTAAAGGAAAATATTTTATGACATCTATGGCATTGTGGCCGCAAAGGCATAGTAGAAAAATCTTATTAATAGCTAGTCAGGTATAGGAGTTATAGAGTAAATTCCTTCTTCTGATAGCTAGTAACCTGAGCAGAAAACGTAAGAACTCTAAAAGTGAATTTCGTTGAGATCTCTTAACACTAGAACGTCTAGTGTATATCTTATATTAACCTTACATATTTGTGACGGCATTGCAAAGCTCACGTTCTTCCTGCTATTTGCAAACAGTTTTTTTTATTGTTTCAATCACAATTTATATAAAAACAGCAATATATGAGGGTTATCGATACCTGCGCTAAAATGAGTCGTCGTGTACGATATAGGCCAGCAGCAAACCAAGCCCTTCGTTTGATTCAAGAAATCGGTGAGGACACTTCTGCTAATCGGAAGACAATGATAGGCCTAATGAGGCCTCTGTCTCAGATACCAGAATACAAAACCTGCCTGTTGAGGCAAGTAGCAGTTCTTCTGTTTCAAGTGTCGAAAATGATCATGGTGGACAAGATGAACTGTTAGCATTAGAAATCCTGAAGTTCCGATCTCTGGAAGTGTGCGTGCATGTGGTCGAGGGGGTGCACGTGGTCGAGGACGAGGTCGTGGTTACAGAGGGGGTCGCTCATCATTTCAACATCATGACACCAAAATGTAGCAGCTACAGAAACCAAGTAAGCATCAAGGGACGGCACTGTCTGGATTGTGATTTCACACGATGATGCACCTCGTGGAAGGCTAAGCAGTCAGAACGTGCTCCGCGAAGTTTCAGGACTAACGCTGTTTGCGACACAACAAAATAAGAAAAGATTCTATTTTGATCGCGTTTCAACTTCTGTTAATGAAGGTAGGCCTATAATGCGTCACATCATCCAACGATGCACTGAAACAGAAGCACGAGCGTGTCTGGGAGACGACTCATGTTCAGTATCGCTTGAGGAACTTGACGCCGTCGCCTCTAAATAATACCTTCAGGCAGAATAAGGCACTTTAGGGGAAGCACAAATAAATTAAAAGTAGGCCTATAACATTCTGAAAGCTTATTACAATGATATCAGTAAATCATTCAGTTTATTTTCAGGACTCGTGCAAAAATGCGCGGTGCTTCTACGGCGGAAGATTCCGCCACGCAGTGCATGAAGAAATTACTTCTGCGGCGGAAAGTGTTTAGCATTTTATTTAATGACGACACTAACCCTAATCCTGACCCTAACCGACCCTCACAACGCCTAATATGACCCTAACCGACCCTCACGACGCCAATTGATATAAGTAACACAGTTTGGACAATGCGCATGCGCCGAAGACTACGCATGCGCAAAAGTCTCCTGCCGCGGAATTGTATCCAAAATATTACTCATGGGGCGGAATTTTCCGCTGCAGAAGAATTATCCTTCAAAAATACATGGTTTCTATAAATGAAACTGTATGGGTCAAAAATGACCCATTCCGACGTTTTAGGTGGTACAAAAGAGCCGACGTTCTAGTGTTAATGAGACGAAATAACAGCACTATAGTTAATAGTCCAGGCGGTACACGAATTTATACTGCATTTTTTGAACACGGATTGCCGCTTTGCACAGTTGTAGTTGGAACCTAAGAGAACATTTTAGGAAGGGGAGGCATTCGAAATATCCCTTAGAATTCAAGATGGCGGCTTTTTCAAAATGGCCGACCGAAATTGAGATTTTTCCAGTAAATAGAAGCTGGACACCAAGCTAGTTGCATGGATGAAACTAAGTTTCCATTCAATAGAAGCTGGATGAAAATAATGTTTTCAGTAATTAGAAGCTGGATTCCTGAGAATATATAGCACGTTTTAGCGAAACTATAAGAAAACTGCCTATGTTGATTTCTTTCATTTCATAATTTGGGACCGCCGTTGCCAGGATTACCTGAAATTGTATGCTATAGTTACTAAAGTCTTTCGTTCTAAGTTCCACTGCTTGACAACTTCATTGTTGCAAATATTCAATTTTACTGCAGTAATACATCTTCTGTACAGTACTAGACATTTAAACAGCGGTTAGCTGTACATCATTTTATGAGACTATTTTAGACTACTGATACTTAGCCCAGTGTTGTTGCATTCGAGATGCATTACATAATAAAATTAATTAGTTTATACTACTTCGATCAAGTGTTGGACGATATGTTTGATAATTACGAAAGATAAATGTGTGATCAAGATTGTCATTTATCCTGATTATTTGGTGGTTTGTTGTTTTTGGTAATTTGTATGGTATATTTAATTCTGTTCTTAGCCTCTAAATATATAAGTTGCATGTCATAAATTGCGCATACGTATGTTTCTGTAAATGGAGTATATTTCTTTAAAACACTGAAATTTTAGTAAATATGCATTTCAGTGAATTTTATTGACAGTGGAGGTAGAGTTCTATTTTAGCGTATTTTATTATGTCAATGATTTTCATGATAACTGTTATGAATCCAGTAGGACCGATCTATTTATACAAGATTCTTTTCATCATACCCACTTGTATTTAAGCTACAATAATTTTAATCAATCTCACTTTTATTTAGCAAGAATACTTTTCATCTTTCCAACTTGTATTCGACCAACGCTGACTCGCCATGCAATGGCGAGTCATTTACGACGTTACATACACGCTTTCTTCTTCGATCAGCAAATAACTAGTTTCATCAATCCAACTTCCAGTTTAACTAGGACTTTAACTAGGACTTTTCGTTTGGGTGGATTTAAGCCTTGAACATGGCAAGTGTTGTGGCCCGAGCCAATAGTCGAACCGGTGGCTTGATTTATTTTGGAGGCTTAGGCTTCGTTTGGGGTCTTAAGCCCCCCTCCCCAGCCCAACGCTTCGTTCTTGGTATGTTCGTTATGGATTTCATTTCAATATTTAATTATTACATTATCGTTTATTTCTTACCTAATTTCATTTCATATATAAAATCATTTTTTCTGTTTTTGAGTAAATTCCTTCTTCTGATAGCTAGTAACCTGAGCAGAAAACGTAAGAACTCTAAAAGTGAATTTCGTTGAGATCTCTTAATGAGACGAAATAACAGCACTATAGTTAACCCTCGGGCTACCAAGGGGGGGGTTGCCACCCCCTAGGTTTTATTCATTTCACACTTTTTCCGTATGGAATAAACATTTGACCTTTTAGGTAGCTGTAGGGGGTTCATTTACACACGTTTTGAGGTAAAATGTGAGATGATATCTCACACCGTTCAAAAGTTATAGCCAATATACCCGAGGTACCAGGGGGGGTGGATACCACCCCTAGACTTTCGACTATATCTTATCCGTCATTTAATATTAAGATACACAAATTATACCATTCTATAGAGGGAATGTGGGGCTACATTTTTATGGTCACTGAGTTGACCTGAGACAACCGGAAGTGCTCAAAATAAATAATAATACGCGTAATATGCGTGAAAAATGGCTGAATGGAAGGACTCCCCCCTTAGTTTTTGTCTGTAGCATATTCATTTGTCTTCCTGGAAGAGAAACAAAGATACCATTCTTTAGAGGGAATGAAGGGCTTCATTTGCATACCTACATCTTTGTCTTTTGAATACCGGAAGTGATCAAAATAAATAATAATACGCGTAATCTGTGTGAAAATGGCTGAATACAGCATTACAACGTAAACCGATATATATATGTATGGATATATATGTATGGATGTACATTTATACTATATAAACATGTGTAGGGATGATTTTGTGTATCTTTTATACATGGATTAGTTTCAAAACACACATAATCTTATATTTGTTTATCCAAAAAGTACAAAATGTACGCAATAATATACAATATTGCTAATTAATGGGTTCCATTGTTAAAAGTGATGTAATTTCGAGGTGCATTCACATAATGTACAACTAAATATACCATTCTGTGCAGAAATGAATGCTGAATCCATTGCTATATTACAAGTTATGATATGTAAAACCAAACACGAAATCCAGGGGGGGTGGTAACCACCCCCCCCTGGTAGTCCGTGTTACAAAAAAAGCGTGGTAGCCCTAGGGTTAATAGTCCAGGCGGTACACGAATTTATACTGCATTTTTTGAACACGGATTGCCGCTTTGCACAGTTGTAGTTGGAACCTAAGAGAACATTTTAGGAAGGGGAGGCATTCGAAATATCCCTTAGAATTCAAGATGGCGGCTTTTTTCAAAATGGCCGACCGAAATTGAGATTTTTAAAAATCTCGGCTTCTAGTTCACTTAGAATCATTATCTTGGTGTCTAAACATACATATTTCGGGGCAATGATTCTACTAGGGCCATCACAGATTAGCCCCGGTCTCATCGGTCAACACAGCAATGCTTTCATCAATCCCACTTCCATTTAGGGAAACAGTTTTTTTCATCAATCCAGCTTCCATTTGAAAGTGACAATATGAAATAACTTTGTAGACGCAATGTCGGTAGACGAAATATCTGTAGACGAAGTGTCGTAGACGAAATGTCGGTAGACGAATTGTCGTGACACCGTAATTTCTGTCATCCGTAGCTGGCAGAAAAAAGTAATGCGGTCTCGTATACTATACATTCTGTATACTCGTGCCACTAATGCACACAATATACACAGCCGACCTCACTAATGTCATCACTTCTTTGGAAGCACAGTACACCGACGACTTTCAACAGTACATTTTCCTACCCATCCTACAGACTTGCCTGGGTGTCGTCCGCGCATGATAGTCAGGCAGAATTACAGTATTTGATGTTTGCCAATCGGCTCAGGACTGTTGAAACCCGACGAAGACTTAATGCGTCTGGTTAGACCCAATCCAGGAGCGCTCAACGATTGTCTAAGCAGCGGTTAAGTCTCGATTTCCTGACTGTAACCAGCAACTCGTTGTTTTGGACTGTGGTTGTACCACTGGAGGTAGTGGATGGTGAACTATCCATGGCTGGTGATTTGTACTCGATGCAGGTGCTGCTAGAAATGTAATCAGCTGCGTCAAATGCTTGTCATTACGCGTAATCTGCCGTCGATGCCGCAGAGAAACTCGTACAATTCTTTTACCCTGAGGCGCTATGGTTTAATTGACCTATTTCTTCTATAATTTTGTAGGTTGATATTTAAAGTGCCATATTTTCAGTTGCTGTGATGTTTAATCGTCGACTTGAAAGCTCCTACTTTATTTCTACTTTCGTCTTCTTATTTGTCAACCATCCGAAAAGCCAAATTGTTCAGAACTCTGACTGGAGCCAGAACTAGTACAGTCATGCAAGTCAAAATAAAAAATAGTCCTTGCGCTTAAGCTTTTCATTAGCTTCCTGTCAGAAAAGAATTGTTTTAAAAGTTGCTAATATTGGACGAAACATTGTGTGCTCACCATCAACGATATTCAAAAAGTCAGGCTTCGTTTTTTTCAGACTTAAAAATTATTAATTAGTAATTAGGCTACATTTGCAGTTACTTACAATAATGATGTTGGAATATAAGGGCTGATGTTCAGTCCTCTTGCTTGGCGGCTGAATTTCATACCGACAGTTTACGGGCAGTTTACGGGCATTAGCTTCCTGTCTCATTGTACTGAGACGATTTGGCCAGGATTGAGATGGATCCCGGCTCTTAATCGATTTATACATTGGAGGATTTGAACTTCAGACCTCTGGTTTTAGAGTCCAGCAAGTTACCCGCCTGTGAAATGCTAATGAAATAACACGCATTCATAAGAAATAATGCCGGTGCAAAGACTAGATTTAGCCTAGAGTTAGATATCTGGAACATTGCAATTTGCAAATACAAATGACTTACACCAGCGGTTTTCAAACTTTATTTTTATTGTACCCAGGTAAAAAATTGAATTTTTGCGTACCCCCAACGAGGTCAGATCAAAAACAACTTGCGAGCGTGAAGTCCCCTTGCAAGTAACAACTCCTTTAAATCATTGGTGCAAACCGGGTATTAGGCCTAGTCATAGGTAGAAAATTTTAAAAGTAATATTATTTTAACCTAAGAATGTAGTAATATCAACAAAAAGGAAAAATAAAATCACTATTAGAAAGTGTTAATGTGAGCAGTGGGTTGTTTTGACAAGCACAGATTAACAATAATTATCTGATTTAATATTTGTCAATATCAAACGTAACTCTGGTTCGAGTTCAAGCTTTGTTCTGTACTTGTTTTTGATCACAAGCATTGCTGAAAAATCTGTTTTACACAGATATGACGTGCTTAAAAAGGAATGAAACATTTTAGAGCTCGGTCAGAAATTATTCCATAATTATTAAGCTCTTCGTTTCAGGCAAAAATCACAAATGTCTTTCTTGAATTTTTCTTCAATCCACCATATTAATGTGGCGCTCCAGGGGGTCCCTGGGTTGCCTTAGCTTGGCCTCTTTTAGGCTTGGCCTCTTTTAGGCTTGGCCTCTCTAGCTTGGCCTCTCTAGCTTGGCCTCTTTTAGGCTTGGCCTCTTTTAGGCTTGGCCTCTAAAGCTTGGCCTCTCTAGCTTGGCCTCTTTTAGGCTCCGCCCCTTAGGCTTCGCCTCTCTAGCTTGGCCTCTTTTAGGCTCCGCCTCCTTAGGCTTGGCCTCTCTAGCTTGGCCTCTTTTAGGCTCCGCCTCCTTAGGCTTGGCCTCTTTTGAGGGCTCCGCTGATTGGCTGGGTTAGCTATAAATAGAAGCGTTCTTGTGTAGTTAGGTTTGGTTAGGTGGAGCATTAGTCTGTGCGGTTGTATTTGACTTTGGACGTCTGAGTGACTTTGATGACGTCATAGTGTTTGTGATTCGAATAAAGATCGTTAATTTAACTTCCTGTGTTGAATCCTTCGGTGTTGACATTGATTGCTACGGCTCATCGACTGGCAGACGCGAAACCCTTCGATAAACGACGGAGGTCCTACTTACGCTCCCATCCTGAGCGACACGCGCCTTACACTCGCATCCTGAGACGGAGAAGGCTGAGTTCAGTGACAGTGGTCCCGTCAACCGGGGTCAATAGAGACGACACGGGCAGAAGAAGGCCAATTTCCGTTACAGTGGTACCAGAGCCGTGGGGTTTTGTCCGAGAGTTCCTGCCGCCGACGACGCCAGAATCAACCGAAGATGTTCCCAGGAGACGACGACGATACGATCGCCTATCCGATGCCTAGTCAGATCCGCATGCCGGCCGAGACGTCGACGCCTGCTGCCGGGAGAGCAACCGCTGGGACGCGACCGGACAGAAGCCGCTTCCTCGAAGATCTCTCTTTCCCGATGCCTAGATATGTTCGCACGCCCGCCGATGCCTTGACGCCAGCTGCAGGGAGAGCAACCGCCGAGACGCGACCGGACCGAAGCCGCTTGCTGACGGAGATCGACTTCGACGACCCGATGCCGGTGAAAGCGAGCTTCCGCGAGAAGATGAAAGAAGAGGCGACCGTGGAGCCGGAGAGAACGACCTTCCGAGGAAAGACGGGAGAACGACGACGGAGTAGATGAAATTGAAAGCGAGTTTCCGCGAAGAGACCGAAAGACCGGACGCACCGGGGACTTCGATACCGAATTTGTTGGAAAGTGTCAGCGGTTTGCTGCGAAGCCGCCCGACACCGATGAAGCCAGGCAAGTTCGATGGGACGGGCTCTTTGGAGTCGTTCCTGGTCCAGTTTGAGGTCTGCGCGACGCACAACCAGTGGACGGCCGCGGACCGGGTCGACTATCTGCGATGTTCGCTAGAGAAGGCCGCTACACAGCTTCTCTGGGACTTTGGCGCTCAACCGAGCGTAAGTTACGAAGAACTCGTGGAACGCCTCCGCCAAAGATACGGAACGGAAGGCCAGGCAGAAACCTTCCGTGCCCAGCTGTACTACCGACGCCAACGCCCGGAAGAAAACCTGAGCGACCTGCTGCATGAAATCCGACGACTGGTTGTCTTGGCCTACCCGGTACCCTCCAACGAGACCACGCAGATCATCGCGAAAGACGCCTTCTTGGAAGCCATGAGAGACCGGGTGCTCTCGCTCAAAGTACGCGAGCGAGAACCGAAGAATCTGGACGAGGCATACCGGACGGCGCTGCGTCTGGAGGCCTATCAGCGAACGAACGACTCCGACGATCGCCGCAGACAGCCAAACCGAGTGCGCGGGACACCGGAAACTGATCTGAGTGCCCAGCTTCAGGCGCAAATGGACAGATTTCTGGCGACGCAGAAGGACGAACAGCGGAGATTTCAGCGAGAAATTGAGAGAAGAATTGACCAGCAATTCCGGGAACTCCGCCAGAGCAATCCGCCTGAAGAAACGACCCGAGACGCCCGGCCTGAGCGAGACCGCGCGGGCCCTCCGGAGAATCAGCGACGCACAATGACCTGCTTCAACTGCGGACGAGCCGGTCACATCGCCCGCAATTGCCGCCAAGCTCGCCGATTCCAGAACCGCCAGAACGAGACTGCGACGACCGAGCCCGATGCTTCGACGCCACCGGACCCGGTGGCCATGAACCATACGACACGCCCGAAAGTGCCGGACCGCGCTACGAGCAACGCCGTCTACATTCGCGGAGAAATCAACGGACGACCGCAGCTATGCCTGATCGACACTGGATCGGAAGTCAGCCTGGTGCCTTCATCTACTGTCGACGGGTTAGAACTTCGCTCTTGCAATCGCTTTTTGATGGCTGCTAACGGGTCAGATATACGTGTCCTTGGGGAGGTGCGGGTGCCCATTAAGATATTTAAGGATTTTTATATCCAGTCTTCTTTCCTTGTGTCCGATCAGATTACAGAGCCCATGTTAGGCATGGACTGGTTACGGGAACATCGCTGCCGCTTAGGGTTTGGAATGGGATCCCTATTTGTGAGGCGCAGGCGTATCTCTTTGGTAAAGGGAAATGGTTCCACGTGGTGCCGGCGCGTGATCTTCGCCGAGGAGGTGTGGGTGTCCCCTAAGTCCCAGAGGGATATTCCGATTAAGACAATGTACGGGGATCTAACGACCGTAGCGCCAGCCTGGATGACGGAGGCTCGGGAGATTCAACCTGGGGTCCATCTCGCCCGCGTAGTTGTTGGAGACCACGCCGATGCCCGGGTAAGGGTTGTAAATTTAAGTGAAGATCCGGTCCGGCTGCCTAAGAACCAGCCACTAGGGGATTTGCACCCGGTGCAGGTAGAGCTGAGCGAAAGGAACCGCGGGAATGGAGACGCGGTTGTCCATGCCTCGCCGAGCGAGAAACTACTCGCGGATTTGCCCGAAGAAGTGACGCCCGAGATACGGGAACGATTGGGCGCTTTGCTTGCTGAATATAGTGATGTCTTTTCCGCTACTGACCGGGATTTAGGCAAAACTTCTGTGTGCACCCATAAGATAGAGACCGGCGACGCGCGCCCCGTAAGACAGCCATTAAGACGACAGCCGATGCCGCATAGAGTTACGATTGATACTCAGCTAGACAGCATGTTAGCCGACGGGATAATTGAACCTGCTGTAAGCGAGTGGGCCGCGAACGTGGTGTTGGCACGCAAGAAGGACGGCTCGCGGAGATTTCGCATGGGTTATCGGCAATTGATTGGGATGCTGTTCCTCTTTCTCCTGATAACCATGAGTGGCTTTGTTAAGAGTGGGAATGTTATTCCAAGGGCCAAACAGGGGGTTTCCTCGGTAGCTGGGGCCCTCGAGGGAAACGTAGTTGTGAGGTATGGGGCTCCGCATCCAATACTGGCCGATCAGGGTACGGGTCCTCGGGGAGACCTGTTTCGGGAGGTTTATGGGGTCAATCGGCAAGGAGCGTTTAGCTGCTATCCCAGGGGGAATGGCTTAAGTGGGATCCTACCCGAGACCGTGGGGGAAGTTATACGCAGCCATCAAGGGGTGTGGGTTGAAGTTCGTTCCCTTGTCCTGGCCGCCTTCCCGTTCACGGTGATGGAGCGCTGCGGCCTCGTTAACTACCGGCTCCGCAAGACAGCGCACTCCAAGCCATTCGTCGCCCATGTCGACAAGCTGAAGCCTTGTTTCGAAGATGGCCCGACCGACGCCAGCGAGAACGCCGCCTTTGATGACGGCCTGCGAGACATTCTGCCGGACGCTGACCCGAACTTTGCGCGCCCGAAGAGGACAATCCGCCGTCCTGCCCGCTTCCAGTAAGCGAGCCGCTGGGACTCTGGGCGCTTGTCTAGCGCGACAGCGCCTTGTTCGACGGGAATCTTCCCTTGCGTCGCGGCCGACGGCGGCTGCCTGTCTTCCGTCTAGAAAGGACTCCGACAGAAGGCAATGCCGTGCCTCAAGAATCTGAAAGACTTAGTCTTTTCCCTTCGTGCGAGACTTTGTTGCCCCGCCCTTTTCGAATATGATGGACTTTGCTTTGTTGCCGAGAAACGGCGTGATTGTTTTCATTTTCTGTGCCGAGCTTTCGGGCCCGTTGGCCACGATTTTTAATTGAAATGTATGTTTTGCGGACTTGATGGACCGCTCGTGTTAGCCGGACTCTGGCTGAACATTTTGGGAACTTGGCCCGTTGGCCGCGCAAAATTTTGAGAGAAATGTCTTTGGAGACTGGGCCGATGGCCGCGTATGTTTTGTGTTTGGCCCGTTGGCCGATTTCTGTAGTTGAACATTGTTGTTTCGGGGTCTGAGGGTCTCGGGGAGCTTCGAGACATGTGGGCATTGTCTATTGTGGCGGGGGGAGGGTGTGGCGCTCCAGGGGGTCCCTGGGTTGCCTTAGCTTGGCCTCTTTTAGGCTTGGCCTCTTTTAGGCTTGGCCTCTCTAGCTTGGCCTCTCTAGCTTGGCCTCTTTTAGGCTTGGCCTCTTTTAGGCTTGGCCTCTCTAGCTTGGCCTCTCTAGCTTGGCCTCTTTTAGGCTCCGCCCCTTAGGCTTCGCCTCTCTAGCTTGGCCTCTTTTAGGCTCCGCCTCCTTAGGCTTGGCCTCTCTAGCTTGGCCTCTTTTAGGCTCCGCCTCCTTAGGCTTGGCCTCTTTTGAGGGCTCCGCTGATTGGCTGGGTTAGCTATAAATAGAAGCGTTCTTGTGTAGTTAGGTTTGGTTAGGTGGAGCATTAGTCTGTGCGGTTGTATTTGACTTTGGACGTGAGAGTGACTTTGATGACGTCATAGTGTTTGTGATTCGAATAAAGATCGTTAATTTAACTTCCTGTGTTGAATCCTTCGGTGTTGACATTGATTGCTACGGCTCATCGACTGGCAGACGCGAAACCCTTCGATAAACGACGGAGGTCCTACTTACGCTCCCATCCTGAGCGACACGCGCCTTACACTCGCATCCTGAGACGGAGAAGGCTGAGTTCAGTGACAGTGGTCCCGTCAAGCGGGGTCAATAGAGACGACACGGGCAGAAGAAGGCCAATTTCCGTTACATTAACATGATGGTTCAACAAACTGGTATCTTTCCTGGACTGAAAAATCAGCCGCAACACTACATCCGATGGCATAAACTCATAGAAATGTACAGAGAACTAAGCGAACGGTGGACGTAGAATGGCTAACGAAAGAAAGATGGACATGAAGTCCGTAAACTTATAGAAAATTTTAATTTTTTGAAATTTTTCGCGTACCCCTTAGCGACACCTGGCGTACCCCAGGGGTACGCGTACCACAGTTTGAAAACCTCTGACTTACACGACTCACTTAGACTGGTGCAAGCGAACTTATTGGGTCTGGAAACATAACTAGTATCTGATCTAGTGAATCCCTTAGCGTCGTCAAAAGTAAATTACTAAATAAATAAATTACTAACTGCACGGCTGTCTTAACTTATTACATTTTTGTTGAAGTATTCCTGTGACCGGTAACCATGGGGGAAGACTAGATAAGGTGTCCCAGCTTCACCTCCCCATGAATCATTTCCAACTTAACTAGCAACAGTGAATTTAGCCGTGTTGGCTCACCTAGGCCCTGTTATTAAATCTCCAACATGCTGTTAATTCTGTTGTTTTATTTGAATGCTGTTTATGTAGGCCTACTTGTGATTTTGAATGCAAATGATTCAATACACTCAAACTCGAACTCAAATAAATAACTGATTTCTCGTTCTTACACAGATAGGTGCTATCTATTTATGTCATCGACATAAATGTTACGTCTGTGAATTTACCCTGAATTGCAGATAGAGCATGCATCGTCATCAATCCATTTAGAGCCTTATTTAAATGTCTAATTTAGAGTTGTTTTGATTTTATACTGAAACGCCATTCTCACAAACGTTCGTAGAGGTGAGATCAGAACTTCTTAAAGTGAAGCGCATAAAGCAAGAAAAACAGTATTTATTTGCTAAGTAAATTTGTAAACGACTCTTGAACGTGTACATCAACGACAATATTTGAACGAAGTTTCTAGGTACCGTACAGGTGGCAGGCCTAATAGCAGGAAAAGACAATTATTACATGAGATATCGAAACTATTTTATACAGATTGTTTCCATCGTTAAGATCCGTTACAGTAGTTTATTCTTCTGTTAAGCGGAATATGGTTAGAACATTGAAATCAGAATTTTTAGAATGAATACACACAACCTCATTCTTCTCGCTATCGTAGTGAAGTAAATGATGATGACTTAACTGGCCCCCATTCAGCTGCGCATCAGTAACATTCAAGAGATTCAACTCTGAATCCAACAGCTCCACTCTCTTGGACACTTCACTTATCACAATTCTGCCATAAATATCGGCAAAACTTACAGCACTGTCGGAACCAAGTGTTGACTGATATTGGCGCACAATACTTCCACTCATTGCTATCTCCGTTAATCGTGTTTTACATTGGTCGTTAAGTGAAACCAATACAAGGTTCCCATTTGATTTCTTCAGTATATTTCTGCCAATTTCGAAACGATAAATATCCGAGGACAACATTATTTGATGCTGCAAGGAACCATTCACATCGTATATGTTTATTACGGAAGGATTCGGTCGTCCTTGAAACTGTCCTGAGTAGATTATTACATTGCTATCAGCGGATACGGATAAATTTGAAAATGGCGACAGCCTCAGATCACTGATCCATGGTGATAATATACTGAACTGATGTTCTTCATCCTTCGTAATGCGTAAGACTGAGAGGCAATTGCATTCTGAAAGGCAATTGCATTCTTTGTTTTGGTCATACCCTAGTACATACACGCAGTTGGAAACGATGCGCCATGTCGACTATAAGTATTCGTGGTAGCGGGATAACATCCTTCAGCTCAGCCATGTTGCTGCGATCGTAGACAATTATCTGTTCTCCTCTGGCGTGCATAAAAATTTCATCTTTCAGTGTAGTCACCGTGGAGATGTGTTGCTGGATCTCAGACTGACACAACATTTCCATACGAATCGTCTCCTGGGCTGAAAATAATTACTCTGCATTATGAGTTGCGCTGACGAAATGACATGTGTTGTATGCAGACGACACCAATTTATTCAACTTATGTGCATGCATTTATGCGTGACAAAGCATGTCGCATAATACACTGGAGAAGAACGGTTCAAACACAATGCTAACTTAGCCTACCTATACTTTGAAGAGTGCAATAAAAGCTCGTTGTGTACATTGTACTTTCATGTATTGATGATAACGAGCCATAAAAACGTTGAAAGAAATTGCTGTAGCTAGGTCTAGCGATAAAATCGTACATGCTAGGTAAACTATAGCTATTAACTAGATCTATGTGTTTTGTGATGTGTTGTATGTATTTATAAATTAAATTGGCATTAAATATACACTGCTACAAAAGACGGCTCATAAGTTGGCACAGGCAGGGCAGTTAAAGGCTTGTTTTTTGTTTTTGTATTTTAAACAAAAAAAAAACAGCAAAATTTGTCCTTTCTTTTTTCTACAAATTTAGAAATTATAAATGCCAAAAATGGCGTCTCTTCAACTCTCTTGGCAATTGTTGTATGGTCTTTGTTAATTTAGTTATATGACATTCTACATGTATGGTTCAACTCTTCTAGTTAATTTCATTTATGAGTCTGATTAATTTGAACGGTATTGTGCCATTTTTATGAGTTTTATGATCCGAAATAGGAAAATCTTAAAAACAAAAACAAAAATAAGACGTTTCATTTAAAAAATTGGTTTTTGCACCCCTGGAGACAGGTAATCACGAATCACGATGTAGAGTTTCCGTCGCGGAATCTTTATTCATAAAAGCAGGAAGAATAGTAAGAGGAAGTTCAAAAGCAGAAAATTTTTAAGAACATCTCAGCATAAAATCAAAAAAAGAACGAAAGACACAATGTCTGTGTAATTTATGAGCACGCTGTAACAAAAGACGCATGGAAAATTTTTAAGAGTAGGCCTTTATGCATAGATCGGAGATCTGCATCAGTAGCCTAAGACCGTTCGTAAATGGATACTCTAATGGTTTCCGTGTGGTTTGTAAATGGAGAGGTCGTGGTTCATAACCCGCTGGTGCAGAAACATTTAATTATATTTCTTCCCCTAACGAATTCAGCCTCAAAGAGCATACGAGAATTGTCAGTCTTATAATTATTTGCCGAGGTTAAGGTTAATAAAGTGGCAAACAGTTAACACTAGCTGAGGACTGACTCACACATATAACAGCGTAATTCTAATCTCAGATCCGAGTTATTCGTACGCACTAGTAAACAAAACTCATTTTTTAAGTTTACAAAAAACTTACCCATGCGGTCTAGAGTTCTGTGAAGTTCATTACGGAAGAAGTTGGTCGTAAGGACTCTGCTCCATTGCGAACAGACGGATCGAAGTCTGCTGATCACAGGACCAGACTTGTCTTTCCATACACTTTTAGCCAGCTTCAAACCACTCACCTCCATAGCTACGACTTTCACAAGGATATATTCAAGTAGCTCGATGGGTAGATCTTGCAGCTACAAGATACATCATATCTGCTTACAGACAATTTTAAGAACACCTCGGCATAAAATCAAACAAGTGGAAGGACTAATTAAGATGAGCTGGAAACACTACAGCAATCCACATAGAGGACACGTTCGCATAGCAACTTACTATTATACAACTGCCTTTGACATCGCCCTTCCTCCGAAAGCGGCCCGATAGCGCATTGGATAACATCTGGCAGCGAGAAGCGATAGGTACCGAGTTCGAGAAGTAGAAGTTGGATCCGTAGGGTGGACATGCTTTATGTAGGCTGCTATTAACGCCGTACCGGACGCAGGCTGTCCCGTTCTGTCCGTAGTTAAGATTTATGTCTCTAACCAGTCACCACGGTGCAACACGTCGAGTACGATACCAAGTTCAGTACGACACAGTGGCGGCGCTACCATGAGTCGTCGTTCGGTCAGTTGTCTGAGCGACAATTTCGTCGAACGACATTTGCCTTATACTAAGCCTACTTGATATTGTCACTTTAAAATGGAAAACTGGATTGATGAAAAATTGTAATCCCGAAATGACAGTGGGATACATGAAAACGTTCCTGTGTTGAAATAAAAGCAGAATTGATCGAAACTAATTTTTCGCGTTTAATCTAAGCTGAAATCAACCTGATGAAAATAGGTTTCCATTCAACAGAAGTCTATGTTGATGAAAATAATCTTGTCAGTAATTATAAGCTGTATTCCTTAGAATATATGAGCACGTTTTAGCGAAACTATAAGAAAGCGGCCTCTGTTGATTAGCCGTAATGGATACAGATACACTAGTAGACGAAATGTCGTTATACACATTTTCGTAAACGAAGTGTCGTTAGCTACGAAATGTCGTTCGACGATATATTTTAGTAACCAATTGCTTCTTGCGCCGCAAGGTATAGTTATCATATCTGCTTTGGGCCAATTTTGATAATAATATAACATAATAATAATAATAATAATAATATTTTCGTTTATTCAACAATCCGGTTCCACATGAGCAACCGGTTACAGTGTACAATTATGCAATTTAAACCATTCACAAGAACACAAATGACAGAACAGAGCAATAATTATTGTGCGCGAAGGACTTGCTCACGGTCCCTACACAATAACCGACCGGACGAGGATCGAACCCGTACTCTCCGCGTTACAGGTCAACCGCTCTAACCAGTCGGCCACCGTGCCACACTTTACGAGGCCAAGTTCAGTAACAGTGGCGGCGCTACCATGAGTCGCGGACCTGCCAATTTTACTCTTGACCTGCCTTGTGACCTGCCTACTTACTACCCACTGCTGTGTAAAATTCGTTGGAATTTTTAATATCGTCATTACATATAAAACATCAACACCTGTTCCATAAGATCACTAGAGCATTTATTAGATCTAAACGACTTTTTTAACGTTTTATCTAGTATGAATTGAATAATGAAAAATTCGATAGAAGTCTATGTTGTAGACTCTAAAATTTAAATGCACAAGTATTCTTTTCCGCAGTTGTTTGATGCTTCAAACTCAAACATTAATTTCTTCAACCTGCTGAATAACTCCCATGACCCTGACGCGACCATAGATTTTCCATTTTTTACTTACGGACATTTGGTAGAAAACGAGATTTTTCCCAATTATTTTATATCAATTTTGACCGAATTCCTCCTTTTGATCGTCCTTGTGTTAAGTTTTGATTGGATAGATAAGAAGCATGAGTAATGACTATAAACTAAACTCATGAAGAAATATTATTATTAGCTAAAAGTGTACATCATACAAAGACTTGTAGCCCGCATTTTCATTGCATGTAACTTACCGTTGTGCCACTCAATGAGGCGAGTTTTTCACGTTTAGCATTGTCCTCTGGTTGGAATACTGCCAATAAACAGATGAAATCATTCCTGGGTGCAATAAGTAACCTCAATCACTGTATGCAATTGAATATTATGAGGTCGCAATATAACCAAGTATAGAGTTGATTGTTTTGATGTCTTTTGCGTACGTAATTGAATATTCTATTCTATTTACGGACTTATAAAGCGCCTCTCACAGTACAACGTAATCAGAGGCACATCCTGTGCGAAGAACCCATGAAAAAGAAAAGTCTTAAGAGAACGGGCAGAAGCAGTCGTGCCCCCAGATAATATCATGGCACGAGTTATAGCAGGAAAGTCATTTCACCATAAGAAATTCAGTCGAGTGGAATTTCCGAAAGCCAAACTGAAGAGGAGGCATTAGAGAGTAAAGATCAAGGTAGTGGACCAGTTCAACAGAGACACATTTCTCATACGGGGGTAGAACAGTCTGCCGTAGTTCCTGTATGTGTCCGAACTTCGAAAAAAATGTTTTAGAACGAGTAGGCATTGCAGCTTTTATGCTTCAACATTTCGCAATAATAATTCACAATCAAATGGAATGTTCTTAGCGCTCAATTCATCGGAAAAAGTGCGCATTCAGCTGGAATGACAACAGAATCAATGAAAACTTGCAAAAATCTGTTATTTTTTTAAACAAATGTGTACTGTTAAACAATCCCGCATCACAATGTACCGTTGGAAAGGCGGTTCAGAGCTGAATCGAATGACATCTTTTATTTAAGCAAAGAACTATTCTCATGGGTCCAGCTTCTACTTACGGAAGCAATTATTTTCATCAATCCAGCTTCTACTGCACCAAACACTACGACTTTGCCAAATAATTTACCAACCAAAACTACGGGTTTACCAATTCGTGGTGCATCTGCGGCGGAAATGCCGCCACGCAACCAGCGAAAACGGAAATTCTTTTCACCTTTTATCTAAAAACAACTCTAACCCTAACCCCAACCCTAACCGACACTCACGAGGCCTAACCTGACCCTGAACGACCCTCACGACGCCAATTTAGGAAGTAACGCATTTTGAACAAGGATAAATGTTGTGGAAAAAGTTTGTTCCATCGACAAGTCGCATGCGAGGCACATGCGCAAAAGGTTACCGCCGCAGAAGTAAAATTTTCGTTTACCGCCGCAGAAGATTTATCCTTTACCAAATTGGCAACGTAAACTACGGGATAAGCCACCACGACATGGATAACACTGAAAACCGCTATAAAGATTAGCTTCGTAGCTAAGGACTAGCAATACGAAGTCTTCTTGGCAAGCATTTAGTATCTAGACCTGGGAGTCACTTTGGTCAGCCAATCTGACCCAACTTGACCCTAAAGTGACTTGAGGTCGACTTAAAGTCGACAACTTGGATTCAAAACGACTTGACAGAAAAACAACCAACTTCCGACTTAAAGTCGACTTCTGACATGGTAATTACGATTACGTACGGCTAATAATACAAAATGTCATGCCAATTTGCCTGGCAAGCATTAATTTCTTATACTAATGAGTAATGAGATCTCAACACCTGATGAGTAAACTTGCCTAATTATTTTTAGGCCTATTTTAAGCTGTTTGTGTTTGAACAGTTTTGTAATGCTCTAATGGGTTAACAGAAAAACCTGCAGGGACCGCGGACTGGTTGCACAGAATGGCGTGTTATATAATGACACAGTTTAATTCTGTTGGCATAATTATTTGGCCACTTATAACGTCACTCAAATAGCAATGCATGCGTATCATCCTACCGTACTACCACTCACCGACAATAAAGTCGATCATTGTCTAATACAAGTTTTCCGTCTGCAAACGACTAATGCAGTCCACCAAAGTAGAACAAAACGATCGATTGATTAGTATGAGATCCAGATTTCTTTGAGTCGAATTCACTGACGACTAAAAGTTCATTGATTTGTGCGCGATCAGCTCTTGATAAGGCAGAGGTGCTAACATTTATATTAACCGACTTGGAACACAAACAAATCTAAATTTATCTCGCCGCACTAATGATCGTGAGGCCACGGCAGCATTTAAGCAGCTTTGTAGTGTTTTTAGAGTGAACAAGCGTTTTAAAGACCTATAGTGTGTTAGGGTCGTATCATGACAATACACCTGTATATTTATAAACACGATCTAGTTGAGCGGTTTTGAGTCGATTCACCAGTTTTATGAAACGTAATTATGTGTGACGCTTTAATATATAATAACTCATGATATAGATAAATCGACACCGATAAAAAATAAGTAGGCCTAAGTAACTGCCTAGCCCAACCGCCGCAATAGGCGTCGATAATACAAAATAATATCGCAGTACCGTTCTGCGTTTTTGAATATTTCTTCTTACTCTTTCGAAGTTGAGATGAAAATCAACTTTTATCTTCAACACTTCAATTCAATGTACATCGTCAACATAAATCAACTATATTCCTTAACACTTCACTCTCAATATGCAGCTCTATCTACTGTATTAAGACAACGCATTATTCATATCGACTGTAATGAGCAATTTCTAACCTTTCCCGCGCTATTAGCACGTGCTCAGTACAAGCTATATTCAGTCAATGTTTACATAAGACAAGCGGCGCTCAACTAGATCATGTTTATACATAGCCTATATACAGGTGTATTGTCATGATACGACCCTAACACACTATAGGTCTTTAAAACGCTTGTTCACTCTAAAAACACTACAAAGCTGCCTAAATGCTGCCGTGGCCTCACGATCATCAGCGCAGCGAGATAAATTTAGATTTGTTTGTGTTCCAAGTTTGTTCCAGTCGACTTGTGTAGAAAACAACTTGAGGTCACTTTTCTGCACAAATTCGACTTGGGGGTCAGTTGCGCTATCCTTTACCAAATTGGCAACGTAAACTACGGGATAAGCCACCACGTCATGCATAACACTGAAAACCGCTATACAGATTAGTTTCGTAGCTAAGGACTAGCAATACGAAGTTTTCTTGGCAAGCATTTAGTATCGGAGTGCGTGTATTTTCTCCCGTCATTTTAGGCGCCGTGAGAGTCGGTTAGGGTAAGGTTACGCGTCGTGAGGGTCGGTTAGGGTCAGGGTTAGTGTTAGTGTCTTTTAGAAAACATCGTACCTTCCGCATAGCATGCCAAAAGATGCGTGGTGCTTCTATATATAGGAAGTAACGCATTTTGAACAATGCGCATGCGCCGAAGGTTGCGCATGCGCAAACGTCTTCCGCCGCAGAATTGTGTCGAAAATGTTACTTCTACGGCAGAATTTTCCGCCGCAGAAGATTTATCCCAAAAGATACAGTAGTATAAGTTGTTGCTAGCTGGCGCATTCCACCTAAATACTGGTCAAAATCACCTCAAATCGCCATGAACGGACCTAATATTGGTCAGTGTATGATAATTTAGACTAATATTAGGTCCGACCCCCTCGTGCACAGACCTATATGCGACTACAGACATCGTAAGCGGGCAAAAAATCTAGCCACATGTGTTTCTTCAGCCCTCAGGCGATATTTCATCTCGGCGTGTGACAACAATAGAACAATTATAGGCCTCTTATACGGCCGACGTTAATTGAAATGTCCGTCCCTTCGTTCGCCTCTTCAGCCGTCTGCCTTCATTCCATCCTTCATTCTGTTCATCTATCTGTCATGTGTCGTCTTAGTCATCTGTCTGTCGTTGTCGTTATCATTTTAATCATTATAGTCGTCACCAGCGACTCATCATGCGAGAAAAATATGATCTCACCTCATCATCTAGAAGTAGATAGAAAATAAAGCCGTTTCGCCCTAGAAGGGCTCGTCAGGATATATATCATATATCGACGGCCTCCCCATAAACTTGGGGGTCTTTTAGCCTCAGTTCAGCTGAATGCTAAACTGAATGGGAGAGCAGACGCCCAACCATGTCTGTTATGAACTGTTGGAAACGCCTCAACACCAATTAATCATCTTTCAAGCGTTCTTTCAATCTTCTAACATCTTCTATCGCAGCCTCATACGCCGCTTCTTGTTCACGTAATTTTTCGTGAATTACTTTTGCCCTTTCTTTGGTTTTCAGCATGTTTTGGTAAGTTGCATCTCTGCGATTCTTCGCACGCGCCAACTCTATTCTGGTAGATTTTTTAGACGAACCTTCATCTTTCGCCGCCTCGTCTATAAATGCTTCAAAAAAGCTGCGCTTGTGTGACATGTTTAAACCGCTCATAGCAACTGACAGACTCTCCATGTATAGAAACTGACACGTATGTTTCAACAGCAGGCTAATATATAGCAATCCATCAGATCATTCTAGAATCTAACGCATATTCACGAACGCGTGTTTAACGCCAACGTAAGACAGCTGGAATTTCCAAAAGTTTCGATAGGCCTATTACTCAGCATCATAAGAGGGGCTGATATAAGCAGGAACTACGATGCAAGACTGGCTGGAATTATAATTAGCTATAACAAAATATCATGTGACTGGAACATAGATTCATCATTCGATTGCATAAGCTGAAAGTTTCCCTTAGCATCTCACTTTTATTTAGCAAGAATACTTTTCATCTTTCCAACTTGTATTCGACCAACGCTGACTCGCCATGCAATGGCGAGTCATTTACGACGTTACATAGACTACACGCTTTCTTCTTCGATCAGCAAATAACTAGTTTCATCAATCCAACTTCCAGTTTAACTAGGACTTTAACTAGGACTTTTCGTTTGGGTGGATTTAAGCCTTGAACATGGCAAGTGTTGTGGCCCGAGCCAATAGTCGAACCGGTGGCTTGATTTATTTTGGAGGCTTAGGCTTCGTTTGGGGTCTTAAGCCCCCCCCCCCAGCCCAACGCTTCGTTCTTGGTATGTTCGTTATGGATTTCATTTCAATATTTAATTATTACATTATCGTTTATTTCTTACCTAATTTCATTTCATATATAAAATCATTTTTTTCTGTTTTTGAGTAAATTCCTTCTTCTGATAGCTAGTAACCTGAGCAGAAAACGTAAGAACTCTAAAAGTGAATTTCGTTGAGATCTCTTAATGAGACGAAATAACAGCATGGGTAGTTAATAGTCCATAGCGCACTACACGAATTTGCCATGTAGCATTTTTTGAACACCCAGTAATTGCCGCTATTTTATGACATCTATGGCATTGTGGCCGCAAAGGCATAGAAGAAAAATCTTATTAATAGCTGGTCAGGTATAGGAGTTAGAGCAGCGAATACCTAGAAGGACGGATTGGGGTCATTTTTGACCCATGACACTATTACTGCAAATACCTATTTTTCTAGTTTTTATCTTATATTAACCTTACATATTTAAAACGGCATTGCAAAGCTCACGTTCTTCCTGCTATTTGCAAACAGTTTTTTTTATTGTTTCAATCACAATTTATATAAAAACAGCAATATATGAGGGTTATCGATACCTGCGCTAAAATGAGTCGTCGTGTACGATATAGGCCAGCAGCAAACCAAGCCCTTCGTTTGATTCAAGAAATCGGTGAGGACACTTCTGCTAATCGGAAGACAATGATAGGCCTAATGAGGCCTCTGTCTCAGATACCAGAATACAAAACCTGCCTGTTGAGGCAAGTAGCAGTTCTTCTGTTTCAAGTGTCGAAAATGATCATCATGGTGGACAAGACGAACTGTTAGCATTAGAAATCCTGAAGTTCCTATCTCTGGAAGTGTGCGTGCATGTGGTCGAGGGGGTGCACGTGGTCGAGGACGAGGTCGTGGTTACAGAGGGGGTCGCTCATCATTTCAACATCATGACACCAAAATGTAGCAGCTACAGAAACCAAGTAAGCATCAAGGGACGGCACTGTCTGGATTGTGATTTCACACGATGATGCACCTCGTGGAAGGCTAAGCAGTCAGAACGTGCTCCGCGAAGTTTCAGGACTAACGCTGTTTGCGACACAACGAAATAAGAGAAGATTCTAGTTTGACCGCGTTTAAACTTCTGTTGATGAAGGTAGGCCTATAATGCGTCACATCATCCAACGATGCACTGAAACAGAAGCACGAGCGTGTCTGGGAGACGACTCATGTTCAGTATCGCTTGAGAACTTGACGCCTCACGCCTCTAAATAATACCTTCAGGCAGAATAAAGGCACTCTAACCTAGACACAAATAAATTAAAGTAGGCCTATAACATTCTAGCTAAGAAGCCACACCAGTAAATCATTCAGTTTATTTCAGGACTCGTGCAAAAATGCGCGGTGCTTCTACGGCGGAAGATTCCGCCACCGATAGATGAAAAATTACTTCTGCGGCGGAAAGTGTTTGGTATTTTTATTTAATGACGACACTAACCTAATCTGACCTAACCGACCCTAACAGTTTGGACAATGCGCATGCGCCGAAGACTACGCATGCGCAAAGGTCTCGTTCCAGTAAATAGAAGCTGGACACCAAGCTAGTTGCATGGATGAAACTAAGTTTCCATTCAATAGAAGCTGGATGAAAATAATGTTTTCAGTAATTAGAAGCTGGATTCCTGAGAATATATAGCACGTTTTAGCGAAACTATAAGAAAAGCCTGCCTATGTTGATTAGCTTTCATTTCATAATTTGGGACCGCCGTTGCCAGGATTACCTGAAATTGTATGCTATAGTTACTAAAGTCTTTCGTTCTAAGTTCCACTGCTTGACAACTTCATTGTTGCAAATATTCAATTTTACTGCAGTAATACATCTTCTGTACAGTACTAGACATTTAAACAGCGGTTAGCTGTACATCATTTTATGAGACTATTTTAGACTACTGATACTTAGCCCAGTGTTGTTGCATTCGAGATGCATTACATAATAAAATTAATTAGTTTATACTACTTCGATCAAGTGTTGGACGATATGTTTGATAATTACGAAAGATAAATGTGTGATCAAGATTGTCATTTATCCTGATTATTTGGTGGTTTGTTGTTTTTGGTAATTTGTATGGTATATTTAATTCTGTTCTTAGCCTCTAAATATATAAGTTGCATGTCATAAATTGCGCATACGTATGTTTCTGTAAATGGAGTATATTTCTTTAAAACACTGAAATTTTAGTAAATATGCATTTCAGTGAATTTTATTGACAGTGGAGGTAGAGTTCTATTTTAGCGTATTTTATTATGTCAATGATTTTCATGATAACTGTTATGAATCCAGTAGGACCGATCTATTTATACAAGATTCTTTTCATCATACCCACTTGTATTTAAGCTACAATAATTTTAATCAATCTCACTTTTATTTAGCAAGAATACTTTTCATCTTTCCAACTTGTATTCGACCAACGCTGACTCGCCATGCAATGGCGAGTCATTTACGACGTTACATACACGCTTTCTTCTTCGATCAGCAAATAACTAGTTTCATCAATCCAACTTCCAGTTTAACTAGGACTTTAACTACGACTTTTCGTTTGGGTGGATTTAAGCCTTGAACATGGCAAGGGACGCTCTCGTCTTCAGGCAACTATACGGCGACTGGTCCGGTCTCGTTATCTACCGGAATTCTACCAAAGTTTCGAGCAACTTTGCAGAAAAGCAGACTCTAACCTCTTTTCTACCATCATCAGCAACCCTGCACATGTATTACATCAACTACTGCCTTCCGTGAAAACTGTTTCATACTCGCTACGCCCCAGAACCCACAATAGAATAATACCTAAGGCAAACTCTCTATCTCGTAAAACATTTTTTCATCATACCCACTTGTATTTAAGCTACAATAATTTTATAATCTCACTATTTAGCAAGAATACTTTTCATCTTTCCAACTTGTATTCGACCAACGCTGACTCGCCATGCAATTCATTTACGACGTTACATACACGCTTTTTTCTTCGATCAGCAAATAACTAGTTTCATCAATCCAACTTCCAGTTTAACTAGGACTTTAACTAGGACTTTTCGTTTGGGTGGATTTAAGCCTTGAACATGGCAAGTGTTGTGGCCCGAGCCAATAGTCGAACCGGTGGCTTGATTTATTTTGGAGGCTTAGGCTTCGTTTGGGGTCTTAAGCCCCCCCCCCCAGCCCAACGCTTCGTTCTTGGTATGTTCGTTATGGATTTCATTTCAATATTTAATTATTACATTATCGTTTATTTCTTACCTAATTTCATTTCATATATTAAATCATTTTTTTCTGTTTTTGAGTAAATTCCTTCTTCTGATAGCTAGTAACCTGAGCAGAAAACGTAAGAACTCTAAAAGTGAATTTCGTTGAGATCTCTTAATGAGACGAAATAACAGCACTATAGTTAATAGTCCAGGCGGTACACGAATTTATACTGCATTTTTTGAACACGGATTGCCGCTTTGCACAGTTGTAGTTGGAACCTGAGAGAACATTTTAGGAAGGGGAGGCATTCGAAATATCCCTTAGAATTCAAGATGGCGGCTTTTTTCAAAATGGCCGACCGAAATTGAGATTTTTAAAAATCTCGGCTTCTAGTTCACTTAGAATCATTATCTTGGTGTCTAAACATACATATTTCGGGGCAATGATTCTACTAGGGCCATCACAGATTAGCCCCGGTCTCATCGGTCAACACAGCAATGCTTTCATCAATCCCACTTCCATTTAGGGAAACAGTTTTTTCATCAATCCAGCTTCCATTTGAAAGTGACAATATGAAATAACTTTGTAGACGCAATGTCGGTAGACGAAATATCTGTAGACGAAGTGTCGTAGACGAAATGTCGGTAGACGAATTGTCGTGACACCGTAATTTCTGTCATCCGTAGCTGGCAGAAAAAAGTAATGCGGTCTCGTATACTATACATTCTGTATACTCGTGCCACTAATGCACACAATATACACAGCCGACCTCACTAATGTCATCACTTCTTTGGAAGCACAGTACACCGACGACTTTCAACAGTACATTTTCCTACCCATCCTACAGACTTGCCTGGGTGTCGTCCGCGCATGATAATCAGGCAGAATTACAGTATTTGATGTTTGCCAATCGGCTCAGGACTGTTGAAACCCGACGAAGACTTAATGCGTCTGGTTAGACCCAATCCAGGAGCGCTCAACGATTGTCTAAGCAGCGGTTAAGTCTCGATTTCCTGACTGTAACCAGCAACTCGTTGTTTTGGACTGTGGTTGTACCACTGGAGGTAGTGGATGGTGAACTATCCATGGCTGGTGATTTGTACTCGATGCAGGTGCTGCTAGAAATGTAATCAGCTGCGTCAAATGCTTGTCATTACGCGTAATCTGCCGTCGATGCCGCAGAGAAACTCGTACAATTCTTTTACCCTGAGGCGCTATGGTTTAATTGACCTATTTCTTCTATAATTTTGTAGGTTGATATTTAAAGTGCCATATTTTCAGTTGCTGTGATGTTTAATCGTCGACTTGAAAGCTCCTACTTTATTTCTACTTTCGTCTTCTTATTTGTCAACCATCCGAAAAGCCAAATTGTTCAGAACTCTGACTGGAGCCAGAACTAGTACAGTCATGCAAGTCAAAATAAAAAATAGTCCTTGCGCTTAAGCTTTTCATTAGCTTCCTGTCAGAAAAGAATTGTTTTAAAAGTTGCTAATATTGGACGAAACATTGTGTGCTCACCATCAACGATATTCAAAATGTCAGGCTTCGTTTTTTTCAGACTTAAAAATTATTAATTAGTAATTAGGCTACATTTGCAGTTACTTACAATAATGATGTTGGAATATAAGGGCAGATGTCCAGTCCTCTTGCTTGGCGGCTGAATTTCATACCGACAGTTTACGGGCAGTTTACGGGCATTAGCTTCCTGTCTCATTGTACTGAGACGATTAAAGACTTGCTCTGGCAAAAGGAGGCTTTTGTCCAAAAAATTAGTTTTGTATATTTTGTGCTAAAATTGATAAGTAATCATTTCTGCTTAAAATGTTGCAAAAATTAGTATTCTATCTGGATGGGTTCCAGAGATATGAATTTTATAAAAGAAGTACAATTTCCAGAAAAATGCATGCAAAGTTTATTATCTTAATACAAACCCTAGATAGATCGCAAAGTTTATGTGTAAATTTGTCATGAAATAGGTTAAATATTATTAAAATAATATTTTTTCCGTATAATTTAAGATCTATTTATTTATATATTCCAAAAAATGTGAAAAATTTACACCTGATTGGTGTTTTAGCTAATTTCTTCAGTTTTATCACTGGCGACTTCCGCCTCCTTTTGCCAGAGCAGGCCAAATTTTGGCCAGGATTGAGATGGATCCCGGCTCTTAATCGATTTATACATTGGAGGATTTGAACTTCAGACCTCTGGTTTTAGAGTCCAGCAAGTTACCCGCCTGTGAAATGCTAATGAAATAACACGCATTCATAAGAAATAATGCCGGTGCAAAGACTAGATTTAGCCTAGAGTTAGATATCTGGAACATTGCAATTTGCAAATACAAATGACTTAAACCAGCGGTTTTCAAACTTTATTTTTATTGTACCCAGGTAAAAAATTGAATTTTTGCGTACCCCCAACAAGGTCAGATCAAAAACAACTTGCGAGCGTGAAGTCCCCTTGCAAGTAACAACTCCTTTAAATCATTGGTGCAAACCGGGTATTAGGCCTAGTCATAGGTAGAAAATTTTAAAAGTAATATTATTTTAACCTAAGAATGTAGTAATATCAACAAAAAGGAAAAATAAAATCACTATTAGAAAGTGTTAATGTGAGCAGTGGGTTGTTTTGACAAGCACAGATTAACAATAATTATCTGATTTAATATTTGTCAATATCAAACGTAACTCTGGTTCGAGTTCAAGCTTTGTTCTGTAAGCTTACTTGTTTTTGATCACAAGCATTGCTGAAAAATCTGTTTTACACAGATATGACGTGCTTAAAAAGGAATGAAACATTTTAGAGCTCGGTCAGAAATTATTCCATAATTATTAAGCTCTTCGTTTCAGGCAAAAATCACAAATGTCTTTCTTGAATTTTTTCTTCAATCCACCATATTAATGTGGCGCTCCAGGGGGTCCCTGGGTTGCCTTAGCTTGGCCTCTTTTAGGCTTGGCCTCTTTTAGGCTTGGCCTCTCTAGCTTGGCCTCTCTAGCTTGGCCTCTTTTAGGCTTGGCCTCTTTTAGGCTTGGCCTCTCTAGCTTGGCCTCTCTAGCTTGGCCTCTTTTAGGCTCCGCCCCTTAGGCTTCGCCTCTCTAGCTTGGCCTCTTTTAGGCTCCGCCTCCTTAGGCTTGGCCTCTCTAGCTTGGCCTCTTTTAGGCTCCGCCTCCTTAGGCTTGGCCTCTTTTGAGGGCTCCGCTGATTGGCTGGGTTAGCTATAAATAGAAGCGTTCTTGTGTAGTTAGGTTTGGTTAGGTGGAGCATTAGTCTGTGCGGTTGTATTTGACTTTGGACGTGAGAGTGACTTTGATGACGTCATAGTGTTTGTGATTCGAATAAAGATCGTTAATTTAACTTCCTGTGTTGAATCCTTCGGTGTTGACATTGATTGCTACGGCTCATCGACTGGCAGACGCGAAACCCTTCGATAAACGACGGAGGTCCTACTTACGCTGCCATCCTGAGCGACACGCGCCTTACACTCGCATCCTGAGACGGAGAAGGCTGAGTTCAGTGACAGTGGTCCCGTCAACCGGGGTCAATAGAGACGACACGGGCAGAAGAAGGCCAATTTCCGTTACAGTGGTACCAGAGCCGTGGGGTTTTGTCCGAGAGTTCCTGCCGCCGACGACGCCAGAATCAACCGAAGATGTTCCCAGGAGACGACGACGATACGATCGCCTATCCGATGCCTAGTCAGATCCGCATGCCGGCCGAGACGTCGACGCCTGCTGCCGGGAGAGCAACCGCTGGGACGCGACCGGACAGAAGCCGCTTCCTCGAAGATCTCTCGTTCCCGATGCCTAGAGATGTTCGCACGCCCGCCGATGCCTTGACGCCAGCTGCAGGGAGAGCAACCGCCGAGACGCGACCGGACCGAAGCCGCTTGCTGACGGAGATCGACTTCGACGACCCGATGCCGGTGAAAGCGAGCTTCCGCGAGAAGATGAAAGAAGAGGCGACCGTGGAGCCGGAGAGAACGACCTTCCGAGGAAAGACGGGAGAAACGACGACGGAGAAGATGAAATTGAAAGCGAGTTTCCGCGAAGAGACCGAAAGACCGGACGCACCGGGGACTTCGATACCGAATTTGTTGGAAAGTGTCAGCGGTTTGCTGCGAAGCCGCCCGACACCGATGAAGCCAGGCAAGTTCGATGGGACGGGCTCTTTGGAGTCGTTCCTGGTCCAGTTTGAGGTCTGCGCGACGCACAACCAGTGGACGGCCGCGGACCGGGTCGACTATCTGCGATGTTCGCTAGAGAAGGCCGCTACACAGCTTCTCTGGGACTTTGGCGCTCAACCGAGCGTAAGTTACGAAGAACTCGTGGAACGCCTCCGCCAAAGATACGGAACGGAAGGCCAGGCAGAAACCTTCCGTGCCCAGCTGTACTACCGACGCCAACGCCCGGAAGAAAACCTGAGCGACCTGCTGCATGAAATCCGACGACTGGTTGTCTTGGCCTACCCGGTGCCCTCCAACGAGACCACGCAGATCATCGCGAAAGACGCCTTCTTGGAAGCCATGAGAGACCGGGAGCTCTCGCTCAAAGTACGCGAGCGAGAACCGAAGAATCTGGACGAGGCATACCGGACGGCGCTGCGTCTGGAGGCCTATCAGCGAACGAACGACTCCGACGATCGCCGCAGACAGCCAAACCGAGTGCGCGGGACTCAGGAAACTGATCTGAGTGCCCAGCTTCAGGCGCAAATGGACCGATTTCTGGCGACGCAGAAGGACGAACAGCGGAGATTTCAGCGAGAAATTGAGAGAAGAATTGACCAGCAATTCCGGGAACTCCGCCAGAGCAATCCGCCTGAAGAAACGACCCGAGACGCCCGGCCTGAGCGAGACCGCGCGGGCCCTCCGGAGAATCAGCGACGCACAATGACCTGCTTCAACTGCGGACGAGCCGGTCACATCGCCCGCAATTGCCGCCAAGCTCGCCGATTCCAGAACCGCCAGAACGAGACTGCGACGACCGAGCCCGATGCTTCGACGCCACCGGACCCGGTGGCCATGAACCATACGACACGCCCGAAAGTGCCGGACCGCGCTACGAGCAACGCCGTCTACATTCGCGGAGAAATCAACGGACGACCGCAGCTATGCCTGATCGACACTGGATCGGAAGTCAGCCTGGTGCCTTCATCTACTGTCGACGGGTTAGAACTTCGCTCTTGCAATCGCTTTTTGATGGCTGCTAACGGGTCAGATATACGTGTCCTTGGGGAGGTGCGGGTGCCCATTAAGATATTTAAGGATTTTTATATCCAGTCTTCTTTCCTTGTGTCCGATCAGATTACAGAGCCCATGTTAGGCATGGACTGGTTACGGGAACATCGCTGCCGCTTAGGGTTTGGAATGGGATCCCTATTTGTGAGGCGCAGGCGTATCTCTTTGGTAAAGGGAAATGGGTCCACGTGGTGCCGGCGCGTGATCGTCGCCGAGGAGGTGTTGGTGTCCCCTAAGTCCCAGAGGGATATTCCGATTAAGACAATGTACGGGGATCTAACGACCGTAGCGCCAGCCTGGATGACGGAGGCTCGGGAGATTCAACCTGGGGTCCATCTCGCCCGCGTAGTTGTTGGAGACCACGCCGATGCCCGGGTAAGGGTTGTAAATTTAAGTGAAGATCCGGTCCGGCTGCCTAAGAACCAGCCACTAGGGGATTTGCACCCGGTGCAGGTAGAGCTGAGCGAAAGGAACCGCGGGAATGGAGACGCGGTTGTCCATGCCTCGCCGAGCGAGAAACTACTCGCGGATTTGCCCGAAGAAGTGACGCCCGAGATACGGGAACGATTGGGCGCTTTGCTTGCTGAATATAATGATGTCTTTTCCGCTACTGACCGGGATTTAGGCAAAACTTCTGTGTGCACCCATAAGATAGAGACCGGCGACGCGCGCCCCGTAAGACAGCCATTAAGACGACAGCCGATGCCGCCTAGAGTTACGATTGATACTCAGCTAGACAGCATGTTAGCCGACGGGATAATTGAACCTGCTGTAAGCGAGTGGGCCGCGAACGTGGTGTTGGCACGCAAGAAGGACGGCTCGCGGAGATTTTGCATAGGTTATCGGCAATTGATTGGGATGCTGTTCCTCTTTCTCCTGATAACCATGAGTGGCTTTGTTAAGAGTGGGAATGTTATTCCAAGGGCCAAACAGGGGGTTTCCTCGGTAGCTGGGGCCCTCGAGGGAAACGTAGTTGTGAGGGATGGGGCTCCGCGTCCAATACTGGCCGATCAGGGTACGGGTCCTCGGGGAGACCTGTTTCGGGAGGTTTATGGGGTCAATCGGCAAGGAGCGTTTAGCTGCTATCCCAGGGGGAATGGCTTAAGTGGGATCCTACCCGAGACCGTGGGGGAAGTTATACGCAGCCATCAAGGGGTGTGGGTTGAAGTTCGTTCCCTTGTCCTGGCCGCCTTCCCGTTCACGGTGATGGAGCGCTGCGGCCTCGTTAACTACCGGCTCCGCAAGACCGCGCACTCCAAGCCATTCGTCGCCCATGTCGACAAGCTGAAGCCTTGTTTCGAAGATGGCCCGACCGACGCCAGCGAGAACGCCGCCTTTGATGACGGCCTGCGAGACATTCTGCCGGACGCTGACCCGAACTTTGCGCGCCCGAAGAGGACAATCCGTCGTCCTGCCCGCTTCCAGTAAGCGAGCCGCTGGGACTCTGGGCGCTTGTCTAGCGCGACAGCGCCTTGTTCGACGGGAATCTTCCCTTGCGTCGCGGCCGACGGCGGCTGCCTGTCTTCCGTCTAGAAAGGACTCCGACAGAAGGCAATGCCGTGCCTCAAGAATCTGAAAGACTTAGTCTTTTCCCTTCGTGCGAGACTTTGTTGCCCCGCCCTTTTCGAATATGATGGACTTTGCTTTGTTGCCGAGAAACGGCGTGATTGTTTTCATTTTCTGTGCCGAGCTTTCGGGCCCGTTGGCCACGATTTTTAATTGAAATGTATGTTTTGCGGACTTGATGGACCGCTCGTGTTATCCGGACTCTGGCTGAACATTTTGGGAACTTGGCCCGTTGGCCGCGCAAAATTTTGAGAGAAATGTCTTTGGAGACTGGGCCGATGGCCGCGTATGTTTTGTGTTTGGCCCGTTGGCCGATTTCTGTAGTTGAACATTGTTGTTTCGGGGTCTGGGGGTCTCGAGGAGCTTCGAGACATGTGGGCATTGTCTATTGTGGCGGGGGGAGGGTGTGGCGCTCCAGGGGGTCCCTGGGTTGCCTTAGCTTGGCCTCTTTTAGGCTTGGCCTCTTTTAGGCTTGGCCTCTCTAGCTTGGCCTCTCTAGCTTGGCCTCTTTTAGGCTTGGCCTCTTTTAGGCTTGGCCTCTCTAGCTTGGCCTCTCTAACTTGGCCTCTTTTAGGCTCCGCCCCTTAGGCTTCGCCTCTCTAGCTTGGCCTCTTTTAGGCTCCGCCTCCTTAGGCTTGGCCTCTCTAGCTTGGCCTCTTTTAGGCTCCGCCTCCTTAGGCTTGGCCTCTTTTGAGGGCTCCGCTGATTGGCTGGGTTAGCTATAAATAGAAGCGTTCTTGTGTAGTTAGGTTTGGTTAGGTGGAGCATTAGTCTGTGCGGTTGTATTTGACTTTGGACGTGAGAGTGACTTTGATGACGTCATAGTGTTTGTGATTCGAATAAAGATCGTTAATTTAACTTCCTGTGTTGAATCCTTCGGTGTTGACATTGATTGCTACGGCTCATCGACTGGCAGACGCGAAACCCTTCGATAAACGACGGAGGTCCTACTTACGCTGCCATCCTGAGCGACACGCGCCTTACACTCGCATCCTGAGACGGAGAAGGCTGAGTTCAGTGACAGTGGTCCCGTCAACCGGGGTCAATAGAGACGACACGGGCAGAAGAAGGCAAATTTCCGTTACATTAACATGATGGTTCAACAAACTGGTATCTTTCCTGGACTGAAAAATCAGCCGCAACACTACATCCGATGGCATAAACTCATAGAAATGTACAGAGAACGAAGCGAACGGTGGACGTAGAATGGCTAACGAAAGAAAGATGGACATGAAGTCCGTAAACTTATAGAAAATTTTAATTTTTTGAAATTTTTCGCGTACCCCTTAGCGACACCTGGCGTACCCCAGGGGTACGCGTACCACAGTTTGAAAACCTCTGACTTACACGACTCACTTAGACTGGTGCAAGCGAACTTATTGGGTCTGGAAACATAACTAGTATCTGATCTAGTGAATCCCTTAGCGTCGTCAAAAGTAAATTACTAAATAAATAAATTACTAACTGCACGGCTGTCTTAACTTATTACATTTTTGTTGAAGTATTCCTGTGACCGGTAACCATGGGGGAAGACTAGATAAGGTGTCCCAGCTTCACCTCCCCATGAATCATTTCCAACTTAACTAGCAACAGTGAATTTAGCCGTGTTGGCTCACCTAGGCCCTGTTATTAAATCTCCAACATGCTGTTAATTCTGTTGTTTTATTTGAATGCTGTTTATGTAGGCCTACTTGTGATTTTGAATGCAAATGATTCAATACACTCAAACTCGAACTCAAATAAATAACTGATTTCTCGTTCTTACACAGATAGGTGCTATCTATTTATGTCATCGACATAAATGTTACGTCTGTGAATTTACCCTGAATTGCAGATAGAGCATGCATCGTCATCAATCCATTTAGAGCCTTATTTAAATGTCTAATTTAGAGTTGTTTTGATTTTATACTGAAACGCCATTCTCACAAACGTTCGTAGAGGTGAGATCAGAACTTCTTAAAGTGAAGCGCATAAAGCAAGAAAAACAGAATTTATTTGCTAAGTAAATTTGTAAACGACTCTTGAACGTGTACATCAACGACAATATTTGAACGAAGTTTCTAGGTACCGTACAGGTGGCAGGCCTAATAGCAGGAAAAGACAATTATTACATGAGATATCGAAACTATTTTATACAGATTGTTTCCATCGTTAAGATCCGTTACAGTAGTTTATTCTTCTGTTAAGCGGAATATGGTTAGAACATTGAAATCAGAATTTTTAGAATGAATACACACAACCTCATTCTTCTCGCTATCGTAGTGAAGTAAATGATGATGACTTAACTGGCCCCCATTCAGCTGCGCATCAGTAACATTCAAGAGATTCAACTCTGAATCCAACAGCTCCACTCTCTTGGACACTTCACTTATCACAATTCTGCCATAAATATCGGCAAAACTTACAGCACTGTCGGAACCAAGTGTTGACTGATATTGGCGCACAATACTTCCACTCATTGCTATCTCCGTTAATCGTGTTTTATGTTGGTCGTTAAGTGAAACCAATACAAGGTTCCCATTTGATTTCTTCAGTATATTTCTCCCAATACATTTGAAAATGGCGACAGCCTCAGATCACTGATCCATGGTGATAATATACTGAACTGATGTTCTTCATCCTTCGTAATGCGTAAGACTGAAAGGCAATTGCATTCTGAAAGGCAATTGCATTCCTTGTTTCGGTCATACCCTGGTAACATACACGCAGTTGGAAATGATGCAGGATGCCATGTCGACTATAAGTATTCGTGGTAGCGGGATAACATCCTTCAGCTCAGCCATGTTGCTGCGATCGTAGACAATTATCTGTTCTCCTCTGGCGTGCATAAAAATTTCATCTTTCAGTGTAGTCACCGTGGAGATGTGTTGCTGGATCTCAGACTGACACAACATTTCCATACGAATCGTCTCCTGAGCTGAAAATAATTACCCTGCATTATGAGTTGCGCTGACGAATGACAACAGACGACACCAACTTGTTCAACTTGCATGCATGCATTTATGCGTGACAAAGCATGTCGCATAATACACTGGAGAAGCCAGGTTCAAACACAATGCTAACTTAACCTATACGTTGAAGAGTGCAATAAAAGTTCGTTGTGTACATTGTACTTTCATGTATTGATGACAATGAGTCATAAAACCGTTAAAAGAAATTGCTGTAGCTAGGTCTAGCGATAAAATCGTACATGCTAGGTAACTATAGCTATTAACTAGATCTATGTGTGTTGTGAATTTGTGATGTGTTGTATGTATTTATAAATTAGCATTAGATATACACTGCTACAAAAGACGGCTCATAAGTTGGACACAGGCAGGGCAGTTAATGGCTTGTTTTTTTTGTTTTTTTGTTTTTTAAAAATGTTCAGCAAAATTTGTCCTTTCTTTTTTTTACAAATTTAGAAATTATAAATGCCAAAAATGGCGTCTCTTCAACTCTCTTGGCAATTGTTGTACGGTCTTAGTTAATTTCGTTATATGACATATTCAATGGTTCTACTCTTCCAGTTAATTTCATTTATGAGTCTGATTAATTTGAACGGTATTGTGCCATTTTTATGAGTTTTATGATCCGAAATAGGAAAATCTTAAAAACAAAAACCAAAATAAACGTTTCATTTAAAAAATTGGTTTTTGCACCCCTAGAGACAGGTAATCACGAATCACGATGTAGAGTTTCCGTCGCGGAATCTTTATTCATAAAAGCAGGAAGAATAGTAAGAGGAAGTTCAAAAGCAGCAAATTTTTAAGAACATATCAGCATCAAATCAAAAAGGAGAACGAAAGACACAATGTCTGTGTAATTTATGAGCACGCTGTAACAAAAAACGCATGGAAAATTTGAAGAGTAGGCCTATATGCATAGATCGGAGATCTGCGTCAGTAAGACCGTTCGTAAATGGATAGGCCTACTCTAATGGTTTCCGTGTGGTTTGTAAATCGAGAGGTCGTGGTTCATAACCTGCTGGGGGCAGAAACATTTAATAATTAAATATAATTTTTATATTTGTTCCCCTAACGAATGCAGCCTCAAAGAGAATACGAGAACTAGCAGTCATAATTTGCCGAGGTCAAGGTAAACAAAGTCGCAAACAGTTAACACTAGTCTAGCTGAGGACTGACTCACACATATAGCGTAATTCTAATCTCAGATCCGAGTTATTCCTACGCACGAAACAAAACTATTCTTTTTTTACGAACTTACCCATGCGGTCTAGAGTTCTGTGAAGTTCATTTCGAAAGAAGTTGGTCGTAAGGACGCTGCTCCAATGCGAACAGACAGATCGAAGTCTGCTGATCACAGGACCAGACTTTTCTTTCCACACACTTTTAGCCAGCTTCAAACCACTCACCTTCATAGCTACGACTTTTACAAGGATATATTCAAGTAGCTCGATGGGTAGATCTTGCAGCTACAAGATACAGATATCATATCTGCTTACAGACAATTTTAAGAACACTTCAGCATAAAATCAAACAAGTGGAAGGATTAATTAAGATAAGCTGGAAACACTACACTGTACAGCAATCCACATAGAGGACACGTTCGCATAGCAACTTATTTTATACAACTGCCTTTGACATCGCCCAAAGCTCTGAAGTGCACACGGCTCGGCAGCGCAGAAGCAATTATATTGCAAAGCAATTGAGCGCGAAGGACTTGCTCACGGTCCCTACACAATAACCGACCGGACGAGGATCGAACCCATGCTCTCCGCGTTACAGGCGATTTAGTTCTTTTCATGACGCTCCGTGACAAAAGAATGTACGAAGTTCGGAGACAATGATTTAAGTTGAAATTATTAAGCATTTTAGTAAGGGGTGTCATTTTGTCCTTGCCTATAGCACAAAACTGTCAAAGATTGTCAAAGGCCGCCAGTCAGTGGCTCGGAGAACCTTGCAATTTTCTTTAAAAAATTGTAATGGTTTTTGTAGTTCAGAATTTTATCTATATACAATTATACATGTATACAGAATCTTAGGCGCCTCTGTAGCTCCGTAGCTGCAGCAACCAAGGGCCTGGTCTGCTTCGCCCTTATACCAGGGGTCCGTGGCCTGGTTGAAGTCGTTGAACGGCCTGACGGCTGCAGACGAGCACAGCACACGAGTCAAAGAGGGGATCGGAAGTCTCTTCAGTCGGCAGACAGTCAAAGTCCACTTTCTTCACAGTATATTTTATGCTATGCAGAGATATTAAGTCGAACCTGTTCCCACTGTACGTATAGGGTCGTAGGATTGGGAACAAAGAAACAGACTGCATGACAATAAACAAAACTCAGTAATTCTTGTAAGTTGTTGGTGACAACGTGTTGACGTGTAAGCTGCCTGGTCTCATTTTTCAAGTTTCCACTTGGCAATTATTTAACAAAAATAGCGGTCAAAATTTCTTTAAAATTTGAGAGGGACAACTGTATACTGCGTCCCCCCACTACTAAAGGGGGGGGACATGTCCCCCCCGGGATCGCCGCCTCTGTCTACTAGTACTAGCTACTATCATGCACAACACAGACAAAATTCCAATAGACTACTAGACAGACCTGCCGCCTTACCGGAGGGGGGCGGCACACAGCTCTTCGCACCACCTTTGAAAAATCCACGCGCCGCCACTGCCCCGGTGACCCTATAACGGTTAAGCAGAGGTAAAGGCATAGCAACCGCAAGCCGTGGCAATCTGGAGAAGAGCAAAAGAAACTAAATGTGATACAGAGCAAGGCGTGGCAACTTTAAAAAGACAAGACAGCACAATAGAAGGCGATTTAAGTTAAGACACAGTGATCGCTCAAATGCATTTGAGGCCTGTTTGTTATATAGGCCTACTGAAGTTGCGGGTCTGTTTATTATCACGCCACTTTTTGCGATGTAGGCCTAGTTTGTACCGCAACCCAAGTGATGTAGTAAGACATTTAGCGAAACTGTTTGGTTTGTAGAAACGACAGCAGTTAGTCTCAGTACACCGATAAGCACGCTGCCGCCAAACACTACATTTAGTCCCAAAGATGTGTTTTCTACACTTTCAGCTATCGTAATCGTAAGCATAATCATCACTATCATCATCATCACTTTTATCGTCGTCATCGTTATGATCTGTAATTAAAAAAATCATCAATATTCAGCTTATTGCAATGTTTCTTGCTAGTTATTACTTTGCTAGTTTTAAGCAAGTTAGATATGAAACGGTTTCGTCTTAGAGAGAACTTTACTAGAGAACCTTAGATGGTTGAATCTCAACTGACTCAGAGAGAACATTACATTATAATTATTACTATATAGACACATTGGTTTTATTTTCTGACAGGTTGACAGACCGCAACCAGTTACAATAGGAAGAAGTGTGAAATAATATATTATTAAATCATAAGAGGACGAAAACAGTTAGACATAGCTTCCAATATAATGTTATTAACTCGCATAAAATTCAAGGCAATTCTCAAATTATCCAATGAGATCATAAAAAATCTGTTTTCCAATTAGGCTAGAAATGATTAAACGTAATTTTCAAATGGGAAATTCTATCATGGTTTCTGTAGCGGCCGTGTGCGATGGTGTCACGTGTCCAATTGGAAGGAAGTGTGCTGTCGATGAGAATCATCGTCCAGTCTGTGTCTGCCTTGACGAATGTCCCTCCACAGAGGACATAGTCTGTGGTAGTGATGGCCGGACATATGGCAATGAGTGCCAGCTTCAGAAGGAGGCATGCCCTACGGACAAAGGCATTCGAGTAGCTTACAAGGGTTTCTGCCTCGAAGGTAGACAATGTTCCCTCTAATTTTCTTTTCGTGCGAGCATTGGCCTGCCGCTTGGGCAGTGACATTTGCGACCTTTGCTAAATATATCGTGCAAGGTTGTACATCTGTTCAAGTTCGCCGCCTCTGTGCAGGTTCTAACTTCGAATGGCGAACTGGTGATCCCATTGTCAGAATAGTCTTACTCGGGAAGTTTAGAGAAGTGGTTACCAGTCTGTTGCCTTTCTTTCGGTGTTTTTACTGAAACCACCATCTCTTGCTTCGATCTCCTCCATAGTCCGTTCTTCAGACTCCTTATGTCGCGAATCTCGATTAGGCTATACCCCCGAGGACTCGGTAGTCCACAACGCTCTTTGTTCCAGCATGGTCACCTCGTAAAGGTGGCGTGAGCGTGGTGGGCACCTCAGGGTAGCAGAGGCCTTTAGAGAGGCCTGCTCTCCCATTTTCACCATAAGACTACACTCAAAGCCTAATAAATCGCTTCATACAAAACGAAAAAGGCTAAAGACAGGTTGATGTAAGTAAGTAGCATTCATGTGCATATGACAAAACACTGTAGTAGAACTGTATAGATTAATTAGACCTACGTAGTCCTATAGCCTACACATTTACAACTGATCATAACAAGAACAAAATGTAGCCTAATTGACAAGCATGTAGCCTACAACTTCTTCTTCTTCATGGTCTCTGCAGCATTGATGCCGGTTCAAACGTCCGAAGACTCCACTCAATATAGGAACGTAATATACCTTACCTTAGACCTTAGTCCTTCCTCGCGCTGGCAGCGCATCGGGCGACACAGCCTCTCCACGTTATCCTGTCTTCCGCGGCCCGCATAGCATCGTCCCACGTCATTCCGCCGCCTTCCAGATCCTGAGTGATCGTGCTTCTCCAAGTCTTTCTGGGTCTTCCCCGCCCTCTTCTCCATCCCAACGGAGTCCAATCCAGTGCCTGCTTTAGCGTTCTCTCCTCTCCCGATCTATGTATGTGCCCCAACCAACGTAACCGCGTCTTCCTCAGCATGTCTTCCAGTTTCTCCATGGATGTTCTCCTTCTTACTTCCTCATTTCTGACCTTATCCCTCCAAGTGATCTTCAGTATTCTTCTCAGCCAACGATGATGTGCCGCCTCCAGTTTCTTCATATTGGCTTTTGTCATAGACCATGTCTCTGCCCCATACAGCAACGCTGTCAATACCAAAGCTCTGTACAATCTTATTTTTGTTGTCAGACTGAGTCCTTTGTTCTTCCATATATTGTTCAACCTTCCAAATGTGGCATTGGCTTTTCCCAATCTGCTTCCAATCTCTTTATCACAGCTGCCATTGCTTGAAATCATACTCCCCAGATAGCAAAAGTGCTCCACCTCCTACAGCACATCCTCTCCAACTTTGATGTTTTCAGTCACTGTCCATTTTCCTATTTTCATAATCTTTGTTTTGGTGGTATTGATCCTCAGTCCGACCAGACCCGCCTCTCTCTCCACACTGTCTGTGAGTTTTCTCATTCCTTCCCAAGACTCCTCCAGTAGCGCTATGTCGTCTGCAAAGTCTAGATCCGCCAGCTTTCCCTCTCCTTCCCACTCCAGGCCACACTCCCCTTCTTTTGTGCTTCGTCTCATCACCCAATCGATCGTTAGCAGGAATAGCAATGGTGACAGAATGCAGCCCTGACGCACGCCCGTGACAATCTGGAACCACTCTCCTAGTTTCCCCTCCGTTCTCACTGCACACCTGCTTTCTGTATACATTCCTTTTATGATGTTTATAATCTTCTCTGGTATACCGTATTGTGCGAGGATATTCCACACCACAGGTCTTTGGACGCTGTCAAATGCCTTCTTAAAATCGACGAAGTTGACAAGTACATTTACATTTCCCTCTACGCACTTCTCGACAATCTGCCTCAGTACAAAGATCTGTTCGCTGCATGATCTGCCCTTTCTGAAGCCCGCCTGTTGTTGTCTCAATACGCTGTCCACCGCTCCCTGTATTCTTCTCAAAATTATGCTGGCCAAGACCTTCCCCGGTATGGAGAGCAACGTGATTCCTCTCCAATTGTTGCAATCACTAAGGTTCCCTTTCTTCGGTAACGGTATGATGATCCCATCTCGCCAATCTCTTGGAACCTCCCAGGTCTTCCATATCATTTTGCATAGGTGCGCCAGGATCTTGTTCATCTCTCTCCCTCCATTTTTTTAGCAGTTCTGGTTGAATATCATCAATTCCTGCAGATTTTCCATTCTTTAGTCTTCTCATCGCATCCTCTACCTCCTTCTCCGTGATATCGTCCAAGTTCACATCCAAAGTTTGTAAACACTGATCCTGTGAGAAGTCGTGCATAATCTCTGGCTCTGGGCAATTCAGGATTTTGTCAAAATGTTGTCTCCATCTTGCTGCCTGCTCCTCGTGTGTTCGAAGCGTGTTTCCTGCAGCATCTCTAATTGGTAGCTTTTGCGTCATCCCTCCCGTTAACTCCTTTGTGATCTTGTATAGCGTAATATAACTAAAGATTAATTCATTCACACAGCACTATGCTTTCTACGATTGCATTTACCTGCATATGCATGATTCAAGCTGTTTCCAAGACAATAATAAGACACGTCTGTAATTAGACTATTAAAGGCTACAAAATCCGTGTAGGGTATAAAAGGGACCAAACAAAATTAAGCTAAGATTTTGTCGCGTCTGTCTATAGCCTGGAAGCCTACACTATATTATGTTCTCAATTTACTCCTATTCTTAATTATCGGTGAGTAGCACTGTCTCGTCTGTCAGTACCTAAAGATGACGTTTCTAGTTCCTATTGTTAATGTAGGGCCTATGCGGTCTATTTCTACTTGTCTTCTAACCTACATAATCATACAGTCCATTACCACAGCTTCTATAGAGCTTAATGCCTGTTTCATACTCCGCTGCGTAAGAGAGCGTACGATCGCAGTTCGCCTCTCGAAGGTGGCTTATTTCGTGTAGCCTACAGTTACATGCAGCCTACACTCATGCTTGGCTGGAAGTAATAGGACGACAGGGTATTAAAACATGTGACTGGGATGTTGCTCAGCCTCAGTGCCTAATAATATTGGTTCACGTTAAAATCTCCCGGCAAGAATGCACTTTCGTATTCGCTCGAATTATCTCAACGACTTTCACATTAGGAATTTAATCTAAACATTGCATTATAAAATTTAATTTAAACATTGCATTATAAAATTTATTTTAAACATTGCATTATAGATTTTAATTTAGACATTGCATTATAAAATTTATTTTAAACATTGCATTATAGAATTTAATTTAAACATTGCATTATAAAATTTATTTTAAACATTGCATTATAGAATTTAATTTAATCATTGCATTATAAAATTTATTTTAAGCATTGCATTATAGAATTTAATTTAATCATTGCATTATAAAATTTATTTTAAACATTGCATTATAGAATTTAATTTAAACATTGCATTATAGAATTTAATTTAAACATTGCATTATAGAATTTAATATAAGCATTGCCTTAAAGAATTTAATTTAAACATTGCATCATAGAATTTAATTTAAACATTGCATCATAGAATTTAATTTAAACATTGCATTATAAAATTTATTTTAAACATTGCATTAAAGAATTTAATTTAAGCATTGCATATATAAAATTTATTTTAAACATTGCATTATAGAAGCTCTGTTCATTGTCTCAATGCATATTATAATACTCATCTGTTGTAGGATCTGTTTGCTACGGCTACAAATGTTCATCGGACAAACCGTGTACCGTCGATCAGAATAACCAACCAGTTTGTGTCTGTATTCAGTACTGTTCTTATGACTACGACCAGGTCTGCGGCAGCGACGGAGTCACCTACATCAACCTATGTTGGCTGAAGAGAGAGGCATGCACAACGGGCACCAACATCACAGTGGCACGCACCGGTCCATGCGTCTATAGTACGACGATCAGTCATCCTACTCCTACTCCACTGACACTTGCTACTCCTTCTACTCTTTCTCTTCCTACTTAGGCCACTTCTCCTTGTCTAACCCTTCCTTCTCCTCCTTCTACTCCTTCTATTTCTACTCCTCCTTCGTTTACCCTTCCCAATCCTCCTTCTACTCCTTCCCTTCCTACTCCACCTTCTATTTCTTCTCTTAAGTCTCTACTCCTCCTTCTTTTTTCCCTTCCTAATCCTCCTTCTACTCCTTCTCTTCCTCCTTCTCCTCCTTCTATTTATTCTCTTAAGTCTCTACTCCTTCTTTCACCCTTCCTACTCTTCCTTCTATTCCGTCTCTTCCTTCTCCTCCTTCTATTTATTCTCTTAAGTCTCTACTCCTCCTTCTTTTACCCTTCCTACTCTTCCTTCTATTCCTTCTCTTCCTCCTCCTCCTTCTATTTATTCTCTTAAGTCTCTACTCCTCCTTCTTTTACCCTTCCTAATCTTCCTTCTATTCCTTCTCTTCCTCCTCCTCCTTCTATTTATTCTCTTAAGTCTCTACTCCTCCTTCTTTCACCATTCCTACTCTTCCTTCTATTCCTTCTCTTCCTGCTTCTCTTTTCGTCCTCCATTTCTCGTCCGGTCAATTCTCATCTACACTAGGCCTATAATTCACTTGGACTCGTTTATTCATAATAAGGCGACTAATAATTTGATGATTACTGAACTCTTGGCATTCAACCGAATTCGTACCCCTAGAACTACAAGGCTCTATGTTCACTTTTGCGAAATCGAGAAAAACGATTTTTAAGATTTGCTGACGAAATGTTTTTGCTCTGTTTCATTGATGGCAATTAAATTAAACTTTTGGAAAACAATGTTTTCCCTTAGTATGGTTATATGTGTATTTCAATCATAATGTAAACCGATTACGAGTAATTTGACTATAATTATTTATGGCAGGTGTGACTATTTTTGGACATAGCGCTGTATAACATTATTGATTGCAGACAAAGTGAGTGCTGTAGGTTACAAGTCCAGTCACGTGTTAAGATTTCTCACTGGCATTGGCTATGGACATAACACCGTATAATTCTTTTTTCAAACCTTACTCGATCACGGTTATATCTCCAATTCACGTGATACAAAATTAATGATTCTATTGGATGACTGAACTTGTTCCACTCTAGCTTTGAGACACTGCACAAAACAGGTCCAAATTTGTAGACATATAGCTTTATAGCACTGAAGATAGAGCTTAACCCTCATCCACATTCCTGGGGTCCAGGCGGACCCCAGCCGTATTGGCATAGGTATAACTTTTGTGTGCTAGATACCACAACCTTATGATTTCATGTAATTGTCAGTCCTTCATCGACCAATAACTGCATGCATTTATAGGTTGGCATATGATGTCGAACATATAGAAATTTCAAAATTTCAAATGGGGTCCGGAGAGACCCCTGGGGTCCACCTGGACCCCACAACTATAAATCTATTAAAACTAACCTAAGAAAAATTATGTAGACACAATTTTTTAGTAAAATTGACACCTGAATAGAGCAGCTGTCGTAATAGACACTTTCCTAAAGAAAAATGGCTCGGAGTAGTGAGAGATATAATTGCACGTTGGTAGGCCCAGTTCTCCATATTTACCAGCTGCAAGATACTGCAAATGACCTGATATCACGCAGTGGTTCTACGTGCATAGACTTGACCCACAAAATATTATCCTTCTTCCTCATGGAATTATTAGAGATGAGAAAGGAACAGCAAAAATGGAACCACCTCACCGATTTATTATACCTGCCATGATGGACATTATGGCGATGCTAACAATGGAAAATAATCATGTTACCTTTGTTGCACTTTAATGGCTTCAATAAAAGAATTGAATTGAATTGAATTGAATTGAATTGAAATTGAATTGAATGGCCAACGAAAGACAGTTTGAACATTAGAGAGTCGTCTCTATATGAAATTTTATTCATGCAGATAATGCTAAGAGGTTGGAATCCGATTACTACAGCCGAGATAAATACATTCCTAGTTCTCTTTTTCTATTGGCTGGAACATAAAAAGCCAAATTGTAGCCTTTGCGTGACATGTGGTGAAGTGATTCAAGTGAATATCGAACATGGACAGTCAGTCCTTACTGCAACAGTGTCCGTAATTCGTGTCAAGAGTATATTCCATTTTCTTCTAAAATCTTCTTTAAAAATTCGTTTCAAAGACAAGTAACTTAATTAAACATTTGTGCAATCATGTTTAAAGGAAACTTATGCAATATTTTGGTGTTGGAAGGTAGTAATCACTTGAAATACACATTCCAGGTGTTGGGGTCCAAACGGACCCCAGGTATGCAATAACGTAACTTTTATGACCAGTGTGGATGAGGGTTAAGAAAGCGTCTCCAGTTAAGCTAGACTGTTCAGGACATAGCCCCTGTCATCCCGGTAACGGATATAGCGTTAGGTTGATTTTTCAAAAAAGTGGACATAGAGACTTATAATTCTAGGGGTACGAGATTGAGAGAAACGCTGGCGAGTAATGTAACGCTAAGATATGAATTTGTGACTGTGTGCGTGTGCGTGTCAAGAAGAGGGAAAGAGGAAGGGATGGCCATTGATCGAGTTCTGACACATGGTCTTAGAAAGTAACCGCATTAAATTTTGTTTGTAGGGGATTATTGTATCGGAGTTGTGTGTCCTTCGCCGAAGTCTTGCGTTGTTGACGTGAAGAATCAAACGTCGTGTGTTTGCATAGACGAATGCGGCGACTCCTATGATCCCGTTTGTGGCTCTGATAACAAGACCTACGACAGCCAGTGTCACATGATTGTAGCCGCCTGCAAGACAAACACCAGCATCATGCGTCGCTCTTACGGCTTCTGCCCCGAAGGTCAGACTGCACGAGTGTGTTTTTTTGTTTGTGTGTGTTTGCGTGTATTTCGTGTAGATTCGAAAACAGTGGCGGCGCCAGCTATACAATTTCAGCAGGTCGTATCAAGGTCATGGTAGTTATTCAGCAGGTCGAAGATATTAACTGACGCATCAAGCAGCATAACCTCAACATAAGCAGCAAAACTTAGATATAATTATATAAAACGAAGAAAATTATTATTGAACGCTTTTAGCCAAATTCTTGTAGAATTTTCAAATTTAAAACAGTTCAGCATGGAAACGTTAAAACTTTAGTTACTTTACTAAAACAATGTGACAAATATTTATAGAAGTTCTGTTTCGATTTTCTTTTTAAAGTTCTTTATGAAGTTTGACTACTGAATACGAAAATCACATATTACTTTTTGTGTATCATCAACGGTGCTCGTAACAACTAAGAAAATATAAAATGCTGTCATATGAAATATGACAGCATACTGTAACAGCTAATCTGTTATTACTCGTGCATAGAAATTAATGGTACACGCATAATACTGAGCTAACAACAACAGTTTGCCATAAAGAGTTACTACAAGTGAGTCGTCCAAAACTTCAGACGTGTACGTTGGCTCGTTTTTGTCTTTTATTACTAGTATTGTCCTCACGAACCAAGTTCCAGACGTGTGTGTGTGTTGTAGATATTTTTATTTATCTGAATCTTTATATGACGCCTTTGATCACCTCTCAAAAGCTGATTATAGGGATGCTAGGCGCCTGTTCTTACGTTCAGTCATAGTTTATCTGCTGCGTTTGTAGGACCTAACTGTCAAGGAATCGTTTGCCCTTATGGGAAGCACTGCGACTCCCAGCATCAGCCAGAACCCAATTGCGTCTGTGACACAGTCTGTCCCAAGTTCTACAAGCCTCTCTGTGGCACCAACAACAAGACTTACAACAACTCCTGTGAACTCAAGCGAGACGCCTGCCTCACCAACACCTCCATCACAGTGCGGTTCGACAGAAGATGCGACGAAGGTAAATCAACGAGGGTAAATTGTCGCATCTTCTGTGCTGTGAAATGGGAAGATTCATGTAAGATAATGTCTTACGAATGGAGAAGATGTTGAGCTGGGATGTTTTCCGTATCAGTTGATTGTACATGTAAGACGCGATTGAACAATATTGCAGAATGTTAGTGATTGGAGTACTGTTCCTTGTGAGTTTCTATTGGATTTATGGCGAGTGTTGTTGTCATTGTTGAAGGTCCTGGATGCAGTTACGCCCATTGTCCTTACGGTCGAACTTGCGTGATTGATGATCAGAATCAACCAATATGCGTCTGTCTTCAATACTGCAGCTCCAACTCTAAAGAGGTCTGTGGAACGGATAACAAGACTTACACCACCGAATGTTTACTCAACGTCGCTGCTTGTTTGACCAACAAAACTATCGCAGTGCAGAGCTATGAACGGTGCAAAGAAGGTTGGTTATTCAGAGCGCCTCTGATGAAACTGTCTTTGGGTGGTGCCATCTAAATCAGACCAGTTTTATAGCGACTCTCGTTGAATCTTGGTAAATTTTTATTCTACAAGTCACATGATTACCAAAGAACTGCCTTCAGTTGCAAAGCAATTCCGAATTTTGCATTTGTCAGCCAAACAACTTCAGTAATGAGTCTTATGACCTTTCCGTAGTTCAAAATGGCAAAATGGTTGGGAGATTTCAAGTTAATTGTTAATTACGCAGAGATATTATTTAAAATCAGTTTCATGCAACCTAGAAAAGTCAATGACATAACTTTCAATACCAGTCCCCACTATTTCCAAAGTATTTCTCAAATAAATCAAAGATATTATTAACCTGATTTCAAATTAAACCATAAATAATTGTGCTTGATTTCCGACCAAGATATTTTATTCTCTTTTCTGTAGCAACCGTGTGCGATGGATTCTCTTGTCCAAAGGGAATGCAGTGCGCTGTTGATGAGCGTCACAGACCAGTCTGTGTATGTCTTGATAAGTGTAACTACACGACGGACATAGTTTGTGGCAGCGATGGTCGGACCTATGGCAATGAGTGCGAGCTACAGAAAGAGGCATGTCATTCAGCCACTAACACCCGAGTAGCTTATAAAGGCTACTGCCTCGAAGGTAAGTCGGCTTCTTCAGCATCCAAATTCTTGATTAATGAAAAAAATGAAAGACTTCGAAATAAGAGGATTTAGAGAGACTGACTCTTATACCAGAATCATAAAAGACGCAGTAAGCGTTTGAATCGCATGCAAAACCATTAGGAAAATCCTTTTTCAATATCTTCATAGAGATGTAAACGATGAAACTGCTTAAAAAAAATATCACCTCTTCCTGGTTCCTGAATTCACAATGACCGTCTTTATGAATAATCATGCAAATACATTATCACGAGCTATGTTTGAGCCAGTCATTTGCACATTAGGAGTTTAACGGCTATAAACAAACAATGTCTTACAAAAGCTCTGAACTCTTATGTACATTGTATATCTATTCGACTGTTTCAGGATCTGTTTGCAATGGTTATCGTTGTTCATCTGATAGACAGTGCAACGTCAACCAATACAACCAACCAGTTTGCGTCTGTATTCAGTCCTGTTCCTCTTCCTTCAACCCGGTCTGTGGTAGCGACGGAGTCACCTACTACAACTTATGTCAGCTGACGATACAGGGATGCATCGCTAGCACCAACATCACAGTGGCACGCACCGGTCCATGTGTCTACAGTAAGACGACGAACTCTTCAATCTGTCCTCCTCCTACTCCTTCTTTGTCGCCTTGCCTTCGTACTCTTTGCTCTCATAGTCCTCATACTTCAACTCATCCTAATGTCAATTCTTTATCTGTCTAAAAATACGCTTAGATGCGTTTAGTGCTGATCTAAGGGTTGAATTATTTTGAGTATAATTAGATGCTAATTAAAATGTTTGACTGGCCAGATGTTTAAAGTAACACATGAGCTCTGACGAATATTACAATAATAATTATGTGTGTGTGTTTGTGTGATGTGTAGATGTGTAGATTGATTGATTGATTGATTGATTGATCGATCGATTGATTGATTGATTGATTGATTGATTGATTGATTGATTGATTGATTGATTGATTGATTGATTGATTGATTGATTGATTGCTGGCTGGCTGGCTGGCTGTATTGATACACAGGGTGTAACATAGTTCTATGTATGAACTAATGATACAGGCGATATCCTCCTTTGCGATATATATATATATATATATCCTCCTTTGCGATATATATATATATACATGCGTAGTTGCATACGTACGTAATACTACGTATAGACAACACATATGTCTATGCGTAAATGAGCGAAACTAGTTCATTGTGGAGATCAGCTGCGATCAGATTCATTTTAATTTATGGGATAATGAACCCACCATCGTTATCTACTCGGTTCAGCAACACAGCGTCGTTGAAAAACAACTTAAGCGCCATATATATATATATATATATATATATATATATATATATATATATATATATATATATATGCGTACGTACCTGAATATTTAAATTGCGACATTAGCAGGTCTCAAAGGCATTGCACCTGGCATTTAAATGCCTAGCCTTATAATGCTCAACCAGAATCGATTTGCTGTTTTTCTAGGATCCAACTGTCAGGGAATCAACTGCGGTGTTGGAAAGCATTGTGACTCCCAGCATCAGCCAGAACCCAAGTGCGTCTGTGACACAGTCTGTCCAAAGACCTACAGTCCATTATGCGGTAGCAACAACAAGACTTACAACAACTCTTGCGAACTCGAGCAGGACGCTTGCCGCACAAACACTTCCGTCACAGTTCAATTCTACGGAGGATGCGAAAGAGGTAGCCAAATATACTGTGACGTTGTAGGCGTAGCAAAGTTAACCTACCTACTAAAACTATTTCTCCGACATCTCTACATTCGTGGTTGAACAACTTCACTGGCTTCCTCTATCTGCCCGAATACAATTCAAGGTTCTTATTTAAGTCCTTATGTCTTCATTACGAAAAAGATTTTACGAAGATTTATATAGCGCCCCTTCAAGGGTTATTTGGGTCTTGCTCCGAAGTACCTTTGCGATCTCATTTTTCGCCCCATATCTACCACTTCGCTGCGTCCTTTTCGATCCTCTGATCGGCTTGACCTCCTTGTTCCCTGTGTAAGGACTGTCATGGCTCAATCCTGATCCTTCACCTGCATAGGTCCTTCTCTGTGGAATGGATTTCCTCCACCAGTCCGCTCCGCCATCCTTTCTGTTAGTCTTTCCTCAGTGTGATTATCGTTAACGATAACGGTGACGAAAATGTTCGTTAACGAAAATAAAATGACTGCGTTAACGATAACTATAACTATAGCTAATAAATATCATTAACTATAACCATAGCGAAAATAACACTGACGAAAATTCATTGTTATTTTCGTTAATACAAAAACAATAAAAAGTGTAATATCGTCAAACACGAGGACGTGAAAATGCGCTGCAGCTAATAACCTATGTTCGCCCTAGATTCTGGATTTGTGAATTAACCCAGTAGTATTGGAGTATTTAAAAAAATTAGAGTTAGCTAATTTGTTAAGGTTTCTATAGCGATTGCGACTCAGGTTGACTAGCGCAAATTAGCAAACTTACATGTAGTAGTCGTAGTAATCTTGTAGTCAAAATTTCTCTAAAGATCTTGAGGTTACCGCAATTGTGGAGTGCTGTCTGGAGTCATTTCAAGTATGAATCAGTCGCAAATAAAAGTTCATTGTATCATCAGCGCTTGTTGATGTTAGTGAAGGGAAGTTGTATGGCCGGCTCGCAGCTGGTAAAAACACGACTAATCTAGTGAATCATCTCAAGCATCACCATCCATCTGCATACAAAGAAGTCTACTCTGCAGAGTGATAGGAAGAAGTGTATGGAAGGGAACTCGGCGAAGGCAATCAAAACTGTTGGGATACCCGGTATTATAGTGTGCAGTAAAATTAACAGACTTGATATTCAATGTGTTTCGTGATTTTGTTGGCTTTACAACGTCTCTCTTTCTACTGTAGCTGTCATTATATAGAAATATTTCTATCTTTCAGGTATTTAATCAAAGTGTTTCAAATAGCCGTGCCGCTGATGCAATATCGTACTAGGAGACTGAGATATAATAGCCTACATTTAAAGACTCAGTGTTGTTACAGCTTATACAGTTACCGTAAGGGTAATTTATTCTTTATTTTACAAAGTGTAAACAATAATTAAAAACATGGCAGCAGATCACTCTGAAATAGCTACCCACCCCATCATCAGAATTTATGAAGTTTTAGCATCAAGGTAACATGTAGCCTATTCCTAAAGCTGAATGCACCATTTCTTCAAAGCTTTTCGAAGCACTAAGCAAATTGTGTAACGCGTCTAAATATGTACAGACTGTAGGCACATTCACGTAGACTTATTGTAACTATAAGTAGTAACTAAAATTAACTAAAATAAAAAGCCAGTAACTGTAACTATAACGGACAAAAATACTAACTATAACTGTAACTATAACTACAATTTTAAAAAACATTAACTATAACTGTAACTAAAATAAGATCTGTAAGGAGAATAACACTGTCTTTCCTCATTTTTTTTAAACTAACATCCTGCCTTTCCCTCGCGGTTGCTTGCACTGGGAGCGCTTCTGAAAGGTTTTTGCTGATAGCAGCGCTGTATAAATGGCCAAATACAATACAAAACAATATAAAAAATGTGCGACGAAGGAAACCTTCTGTTGCCTGAATGCGAAGGTGCGCGTTGTTAACTCACTCTACTGCGTGAAGGAGGATGTGATTTGATTAATCGAATGTTACTGGTAAGATACGATGAAGGTAATAATATATAATATTATATTCTTTATTAATTCAAACTGACAATTACGCAGGATGATTACAATTCAGTATGAACGGATGATCACAAGTTATTACTGGAGACGAATTTAACTGTATTCGGCAGCCATGCAAGGCGCCCATCACGTCCTACATCTAGTTGTACCAATGCGCCATCTCGCAAATGATAGGCTGAGTGGACCTTTGGGAGGGTGCGGGAAGCGATCCCGCTTCCGACTGCTCCTCACGCCAGTGATGTTACCACTACACTATGGACGTCCATAGTGGAGTGGTAACATCACTACACTATTGACTAGTGGTAACATCAGGGTTTCTTATTTTCTTCTGAACCGTCAGCATCAGAACGTTTGCAGAAAGTAAACAGTGAGGCATGCCTATAGGAGGTTTACTATCAAAAGGGCGACTTCGAAAGGGCGACCATCAAAAGGGCGCATTCAAAAGGGCGCCGTTTAAAAGGGCGACTGGTTAAAAGGGCGCTGATCAAAAGGGCGCGCAAACAAAAGGGCGACAATCGAACGGGCGACAATGTCCGCAGTAGTTCAAAGCAACTTTGGAATGTCCACCACTCCGCACTCCATGATCTTCCCAAAACAAACAACTCGGTCGAAGGTTGGCATAGGGGCTTCAGTCAACTACTTGGAGCTTCTCATCCCACCATATGGAAGTTCATAGACAGCTTGAAGGAAGAACAGAGTCTCAACGAAATGAAGTTGGAGCAATTCGTTTCGGGTCGACATCGTTCGCACGGTAGGAAAATCTACAGGGAAGTTGCCAAGCGTCCAGGGACCCGGGAACCTATGGCGCCAGAGGCGCCCATGCTCACACAAGATTTGACTCTGTGGCGCCAAGGCAAGGGCGTGCTCACACAACTTTTGGAAACATTGATAATACTACGAAAATAACACAGTAAATTAATGGAACCTAACCAAAGCGCCCAGGCACTAGGCAAGGGACAGCAAGCCTGCCAAGTCTTGTAGGATGATATATTGCGCGTATCATGGACACCGGTAACCTTACTCTTTGGTCCTGAACGGTACAACAGATGTCTAAATGTGGCTAATGAAAGCAGGGGAACTCCTGATGTGACACGCGCCATTTATCATCCTACAAGACTGGACCGAGAGTGGCTGTAGAGTGTAGACTGGACATCTGATTATTAAGACAGCTGTGAGATATATTATATACGTACATATATAACATAACATACATACATATAATACATACATACATACATACATACATATATATATACATACATACATACATACATACATACATACATATGTATGCCTAATATTCAGTGTGTGGGCTCCGAAAGTGCGAGAAGAATTGAGGCTAGATCAGTTCTTCTAGAGACTCCATTCGAGTGTATAGGCTACGTTGGATTACAAATAATTTTGAACAGGCCTACATAAAATTGATAAATAAAGGACGTGCTGCAATGTCTAGCAGACAGCCTTTTGAAACGTTTAAACGGTCTTATCTGTCGTTTTCCAAGTCATCAGCAGGGAGATATGATTGTACATCTAAACAAATGCACACTGCTTTAACTTTTGAGATTGCATTTCACATTTACAAACAATCCCCCACAGCCTAAATCTGTACATAAGAAAATTTTACATAGGCCCTATGGCATTATTATAGATGACCAAATTCCTGTAAATTTAATTTTCTTCCACGAAAAAAATCCCTCTTGATATACTTGTAATCACAGTCGTAATCTCGAGATTTCTTCAGCGTCCACAAAAACTATAAGTCACTGGAATCAGCTTATTCACAGGCGCTCAGTCAAAACTATAATGATATTAGGCCTATATAATCATAAAAAATCGATAGCCACAGGGTCAAGACTTAAAGGTGCCTATCAGGCACTGTCAGGCACTGACAATGTGACATGCAGGCAGGCAGGCGGGCAGGCAGGCAGGCGGGCGTCTATGCTTCTATGGTGTTTAGTGGATGGTGTTTAGAATTGAAGTGCAAGTGAAGCAAGAAGGAGAGGAGGAATCAGTATAAGATTTGTGAAAGAGCAGCGTTTTCGGTTTTCAGTAAGAGACCTGGGAGAGATAGCAAGACTGAAGGAGGTGAGGTTTTAATGAGTTAGTAGGAAGCATCTTATATTTTTCGTAAATCTGGCGGGAGTTTATTCCAGAGAGGCAGAACTTATATGGATCATAATTATGGTTGTGGAGCGATTTATAAATTTTAGCAATGAGGTTACTGATGGTGGACGGGGTTGTGTTAGGGCGGAGGAAGAGCGGGTTGAGCGGCGTGGTTGGTTGGACTGTGAACAACTGACGAATAGCCTATAGGAGGGCTGGGAAAATTGGAGTGTTATATATATATATATATATATATATATATATATATATAATATTATACGCACACGTGGAAATGGATAGTGGCATAGTTTGTAATGAATAATTTTATCCACCTTAAATCTGAACGTGGCTAAGGTTGGCTCACACAACTTTTAAACACTTCCCGGGCCTCTGCAAGCGTCTCAAGACCATAGTTGAAGATTACGGCAACAGAAACAACATGGATTTTCTGAGAGGGATCGCTCATAATCTCAACCTGAACTTTTGATTATCATAATCTCAACCTTAACATTTTAATAAGAGACATTAGTGTATCCTAACACACAAATTTCGAATTCAATTCCTTTTTCCATAATATTACAATTCTTTACGATAATAATAATAATAATAATAATAATAATAATAATAATAATAATAATAATAATAATAATAATAATAATAATAATAATAATAATAATAATAATAATAATAATAATAATAATAATACAATTCTTTCAGTAATTATACGATTTTAACCTATTTGTCGCCTTTTTGTCTGCGCGCCCTTTTGATCAACAATAATATTGTTTCATTTATTATACGATTGTAACCTATTTGTCGCCCTTTCGATTGTAGCCCTTTTGTTTGCGCGTCCTTTTGATCAGCCCCCTTTTAACTAGGCGCTCTTTTAAGCGGCGCCCTTTTGAATGCGCCCTTTTGATGGTCGCCCTTTCGAAGTCGCCCTTTTGATAGGATACCTGCCTAGGAGACTGGAACTCTGCGTGAGTTTCTAATTGAGATACGGTCAGTGCTGTTTTCTTGAAGGTCCTGGATGTAGCTTCGGGTATTGTCCCAACGGCCGAACTTGCGTTCTTGATGAGCGGAATCGACCAACGTGCGTCTGTTCTCAGTACTGCTCCGCCGGATCAACTGAGGTCTGTGGTACGGATTACAAGACTTACAGCAGCCAATGTTTCCTCAACGTCGCTGCTTGTTTGACCAACAACACCATCACAGTGCAGCGCTATGAACCGTGCAAAGAAGGTGAATCATTCATCAACAGATCTTTTGCGAAGAAGGAATTTTAGAAATATGGAATAAGACAGAGTATAGCTTTAGTGTTTAATCTAATTGTAATTGTAATTTTTAAAGGAAGATGACTAAATGGCTCCCAGAAATCTCTGGACCTTTCAATACGCGCATAACAGGTTTCCGTCGTCAGTCTAAAACGTGATCTGTGTCGACTGTAGGCCTAGCTGTTTATATGAAAGAGTTAAACTATGTATTAGCTTCGTCTGCTGTTTCTTTATAGCCTATGTTTCGTCATAAAAATATTTACATAAAACACGGGTAACGAAAACTTATTCTACGTGTAATGGGTGAAATATATCTGTAATTAGTGTAGGACTTGTGCTTTTAGTCTAACTTTTGGATGTCTATTAATATATTCCTTGATCGATGTAAATATCGATTGTTGTATTATGAGACAATTGAACAGTTTTTAAACTGATCTGTCTTGAATTTTGTTGTTCCAGAAGCAAGTACATCTACAACAGCACTCCGATAGCAGGACATCCTTGAGGTAATCAAATTTTGACGTCTTTATGTAACGTTACTATATTCGACGCTGCAACTTGCTCAAAGTATACAATTGTAACATCATCATTTTGTTCATAAAAGTCATTATGTGTGATGACACTGTACCTATCTATTAGAATGATTTATGTAGCGCCGTTACTTACAATGAAGCATCAATCGATGGTCGCCACAATAGTACTCAGAGCCACTTTTGCTCACATATCTTATAATTTCGTTAACGGAAATAGGAATTAGAAGTAAATTTATCAATTTCCGTTAACGAGAATAAGAACGAAAATTAGGAATTATTTTGAGAACGAGAATAGAACGAGAACGGAAATACGCAACTGAGAACGGAAATATGAATAGAAATAGGAATTATTTCCGGAACGGAAATTATTACACGATGATAACTTTTGCCCTATATCGTCTGTATAAGTGAGACATCCGTTATATTATATCCCAGAGCCGTCGAGATCGATAATCATTGGCAACGACCTCATAATGGTATCTTTGGTATGCATGATCTTTGTTAAACTTCCGGTCTTCCTGCGGTTTACTTTGACAAAGTTTAAGTTGGCTTAGTGTTTGTTAAGCTTAATTTACACGACAATGAGTTTATCCCACATAGGCCTATTCCCTGGACGAAAAAAGGTAGCTTAGCGTCGTAAATTATACAAATTGGATTGACGAAAAGAATTCTTGCTAAATAGACGTCGGATTCATAATTTTTTAGCTTAAATAGAAGTGGGTTTGATGAAAAGAATCTTGCATAAAAAAAAGCTGGATTGATGACAAATAATTCCAAATTAAATAGAAGTTGTATTGGTAAAATATAATTCCTGCCTAAATAGAAGCTGGATTGATTAAACGAATTCGTGCCTAAATAGTAGCTGGATTAATGAAAAAGATTGTTGCCAAAGTAGAAGTTGGACTGAAGAAAAATTACAATGCTGCCATAGGCGAATAATTTAAGATGCCAAACTACGGTACACGTTTACCGAAAAAAAGATGGTCCAGTTTGGAAGTTCTATGTGTGACATTGTGTATGATGAAAATTGTGGTTAATCAATTCGGGTTAGTCTGTGCCGGACAAAGTCACTAGTGCTGTTTGTGGGACAAGGCTGGCTGGCAAGAATTCCAGCAATTTATAGCGCATGTGCACCGGATTCACAAAGATGCCTATGAATTATCTATATAAAAAAAACAGAAACTTAACGAAAACATGTTAAGTTTAGGCTATTTAGCAAGCCGGAACTGACTAGCAGCTGAATGGTGTTTTTGCACTGTGATTCGAGAGCTGAAATAGGAAAATACTTATTCAGAACTGGAATTAGAATGTAAATTAGAACTGAAATTATTTTAAAACGAAGTAAAACTGAAATTATTTCATAACTTGCATTAGAACTTAAATTATTTCAGAACTTGAATTAGAACTGAAATTATTTCAGAACTTGAATTAGAACTGAAATAGGAATTATTTTCAGAACGAGAATAGAATTAGAACTGAAATTCGATCCTCAGAACTGAATTAGAATTAAAATTGGGAATTAATTTTGAACTGAAATATCAATGGGTAAAGCCTCAACCAGTTGGAGGTTGACTGGCTAAGAGATGAATGTTAATAGTTTTAGAATTTGATTATTGTCTACATGGGCGTAGCCAGGAAAAGGTTTCGTCGGGGTTTAAGATTTTGGGGAGTTTCCACTGAAAATTATCGCAAAAGTTAAGGTTTTTTGTATTTCGCATGTAAAAGCATTATAACAAAATTTCCGGAAACTTACTTGGGCGGGCTTGAACCCGTAACCAACCAACCCCTAAATACGTCCATGGGTGTCTGTTATGGCAGACGACAACATTACTCGTGGCGTTGCTTTCTGGGCGATTAGTTGATGACGATTTCGTGAAATTACTTGAATGATTTTCTGTTTAATGCAGGCATGAAGTGCAGATCGAATGGCAGCCAACAGTTGCTTCAATATGTTACTGGAATCCGACAATCATGGCTTTTCGTCTTCTTCAATCTTAAAAACAACTTCTGCTGTTTCCTATGCACATATTTGCGGCTTAAAGCGGCTCAATACAAATGTGTTTCTTTTCATTCGTAATCGTAATCGTAATCGTAATCTCCAAACTTCTAAAGCGCCACTCGAAAGCCAAGCGCAGGGCACCAGCTTATTCACGAGCGCTGCGTCTAGTCAGAAGGGTTGTCCAGAAGAGTAGTCCGAGGGAGATCCGAGTCCGGTTTCCAGAGAATCAGAGGGGTCAGAGTAGCTGCTAAGGTGGGTGTCGTTTAGGTCGAGAGTTTAAAGGAACAGGATCGGTTGAGTCATTGATATATTCTGACATATATATATATTACGCTTCTCTCTCTTTCTCACTCTCTCGCTGTCTCACTGTTTTTCTCTGTTTGTCTAGCTCTCGCTCTGTCTTTGCCTCTATCTCTCTCTTTCTCTTTGTTTCACGCTTTCTTATACAATACAAGGTTTAGGCTACAGTAAATGTGACGAAAAAAGGAAAACCATTGCACTTTTATGCAGACTAGCTTAGATTAGAATCGTTTCTAATTATCGTATATTTCGTGGTAAATAAAAAAAACATGTAGTAGAATTAAAGCCAGATCAGTTAATACTAAATCGTTTTTCGAAGCCATAGCGAGTGGGGCCAAATCATTTATCCAAAGTCGAATCAGTTATTGACAAAGGTTTTCCCCTCCTGCAAAATCTCTACGGGCGTACATGGGAGGTGGCGAAAGTTTGTTTGACTTCAGTCGACAGATGGCTCTAAGTCTACTCAAGTGCCATGGGGCCGTCCATAAATGTGCCATCTATTCAAGGTCGGACATACATTTTGTCAGATTGTTTTTCTCAATAAACGAATGTATTTTATATATATATATATATATATATATATATATATATATATATATATATATATATATATATATATATATATATATATATATATATATATACACATATATTCATGCTTTCCCTATTTAGTTATTTACCAACATCCGAGGGATGGTAGAAAACAAAGACTTTGTATTAGCATGATCTGACATTAAAAATAAGTAAGCAATTATAACTGTCCTTTTAAAAGGACGCGGTCAATAACGGGTAAAATTTAAGTGACGGCAATGGGGGAGGAAGTGAAAACATGAAGAGATAAATTATAAAGAACTGCGCAATTGGAGCGTCCATAAATGACGTCACACTATTTATGCCAAAATTGACCACCACACTCCCTTCGTCACAGTGTAGGCATCATCACTAACACGTTAACTGTTGCATAAACGCAATACGTCATACAAGTCTAGCCCCTCCCCCTCTGGTCTCTTATGCATTCATGTAGTAACAGGTAACCTCCTTCATCCAAGCCTGGATGAAGGAGGAGGGCGACGCTAATGGTCTTTGCCACCACACAGTGCTCTTTAGGGGTCGTCCATTAATTATGTCAACAAATTTTAGGCAGTTTTTGACCCCCTACCCCCTGTCAACAACTGTCAAGCATTGACAGACACCCTATAAAAATTATGTCAACAATCCCAGAACCCCGCCCCCTACATAAAAGAAACACAATGGCTCAATTCATGTAGAATCTTTTTTGTTTAAATTTTACACTAAAAAATGCAATCTCGAATTTCAAAATATATGAGTTTAGTTTATTACCAGCTTTTTAGTAGTATTAAACATTAATCACTTTATACATTTTTAGCATTAGGCTACTTAATGTTTTCACTACCATTTTGAAGGGTCTGTTAATTAATTGGTAAAAATTTGTTGACGTCAAATTGTATCGAACTCCCTTACCTCCGTTGTCAACATCTGCCAGACTTTTCCAAACCCCCTCCCCCTACTTTGTTGACATAATTAATGGATGACTCCTTAAACAGTAAACAAGCAAGTAACAGGTGCAGGTCTGTCGAGTCTGCATGGTAGCTCAGATAAATTAAGTAGCCTACCGTAAAGTTGACTGTAGTTTATTCGAGACGCATAAATTATAGTTTACAGTATGCTGCATCCTATGGCTTTTCAATCAAAATTTTGAGTCTCATCATTTTCAAGAAATTCTATTTCTGCCCTTATCTTTCCAATACTCTGCATTCCTATCATTATCATCCTTGACGATATTCTATCTACAGCAGCGCTCACTAGTAAGATGGTTCTCAGTGCCTAAGTTTGATTTGCGAATTAGATACTGAGATTTCGATATCACCGTTTGTTAATTGGGCGTGCAAAGCCGTGCATGTATTGCACATTACGTTGATGCACTATAATGAGCGAGCTCTCCAATAAATAGTCTGTTCACTTCTTTCTTACTAGTATTATCAAAAATAGCAATTTTAAAATATTAATGTTAATAATTAATTTTAATGCAAGCCTAATATCTGTGTTGATGTAGCACTTTCAAAAGATTCGCTAGATGGCAGGATATAATTCCATGCCTTCCAGCTTACTAGTGACAATGATGTAAGTCATAGGATTTACATTGTGCTAGTGATAGGATTTAATCGTTCGCCATTTTGTGCTGATGACAGTTTGGACCAGATTATGGAAATAATTCCACTTTAATGCGAAACTTGGTTAGATTATATAACTCTGTGCATATAATATGGTGGACAAACACGTTTAGTTTACGACTGCTAAGTTAATGGGAGAGTCGCTACTATCGGACCTATGATTTGAACTTAATGTTTTATTCTTCGAAGGCCATGGCTGGAAAGTCATTCCGTCGAACATTAGACCACGCTATGTTGTCAGACGCAGTTCCTTATCATGCACGGTTATTTATAACGTGTTCTTGGTAAACGTGTAGTTTGTCGTCGTAAACTATCCGCCATTGCATGGGTTTCAGCGTTGGTCGAATACAAGTTGGATTGACGAAAAGAATTCTTGCTAAATAGAAGTGGGATTGATGAAAATAAGTTTCACTTAAATAGATGTGAAATTGATGAAAAAATCTTGCTTAAATAGAAGCTGCATTGATGAAGAATAATTTTTAATTAAATAGAAGGTAAACCCGTAGATTAGGTTGCTAAATTATTTTATATCGTAGAATTGAAATGGAAGCTGGATTGATGAAAAAAATTGTTTCCCTAACTGGAAGTGGGACTGATGAAACCATTTATATCTTTCAATAGAAGTTGGATTGATGGAAATAATTTGTACCGTAAATAGAAGCTGGATTGATGAAACCTAGTTTTTGATGCAATAGAAGCTGGAATAATGAAAATAATTGTTTCCGTAAGTCGAAGCTGGACCCATGAGAAAAGTTCTTTGCTTACATAAATGTTCCATTGATGAAAAATATTTTTCTCGTTAAATAGAAGTTGGATAATTGTTTTCGTTAAATGGAAGCTGGATTGATTGAAACAAATTCTCAACGAAATGGAAGTGGGGTCGATTATAGTTATGATGGACATAGGTAGACTGCTTACTTACCAACGTCAAGTACGGCATTGAAGATATTAGAATAATTTAGCAACCTAAACTACGGGATAACCAAATAGAAGTTGTATTGATGAAAAATAATTCCTGCTTAAATTGAAGCGGGACTGATGAAAAGAATTTTTTGCCTGAAAAGAAGCTGGATCGATGAGATGGATTCTTGCCAAAGTAGAATTCGTATTGACGAAAAATAACAATGGTACAATGGGCGAATTATCTACGACGCTAAACTACACATTTACCTTGTTCTTTATAATCAATCAATCAATTTTATTGCAACCCTTTGTACAAGTACAAGACAGTTATACGTTAAACAAGACATACAGGTAGCAAGAGGAGCCCCAAAAGGGATGAATCCCGCTAAAATAGGGACCCCAATTTTCTGGATACAAGTTAACATGATGCCAGCATGTATTGCAATATAATGCATTATGATTTTGAAAAGGTTAATGATAATAACTCGTTGGTCAACAAACTAAGTAAGGTAATCGGTTAAAGTGTATCCTAGCACGTAACAAGACTTAAATTCAAGGGGAGGCAACTTCATAGACCTCCTGGTCATTGGGGTCATCGGTCAATAGAAGTTCCAGTGTATAAAAGAGCAAGAGGAAGCAACTGTCTCAATATAGATGCGCCTATTCCAGTGGCAATGAGTCAGAAGGACAGACGATGGTGCTTACATAAGTAATTGCATTTTATTAACCGACAACATAAACCGAACGTTTAAGACTTTTGTCCCTTTTTTGACTGAAGTACTTTGTGCACAATTCAGTTGAGAGTTTAAATCATGTATTCTGTAAAATAATCTGGTATACTGTTAACAAATTTACCAGCTTTTAGCTGTGCTACTTTTGGAAACTACTGCGAAGATATGGAATGGTGTCATCTAGAATTTGGCATTATTTTAGTTGACTTTACATGGAATGGTATACTTCGTAGTCTACGCGTCCGGGAAGTCTATTTAGAGACAGATCTGTAACACCAAGGGTTTAACCAAGACAAATTCTGAGCAACAAATCCGTTAAAGAATTCCTGGAAATGTGCCTTTCCACTGTTACTAAGTAGTCACTCAACTAAGAATGGGGAAAAGTCATTATTCTGTAATGGGCAGCAACTTAATTATGTTCTATATATGTTGATGCATGTTAAATATTTACGTTTTACTGTTATTGTTAGCAGGTACATGAAGATAACGAGCTACATTCTGTTAGAGCTTCAAAATTCAGTTGCAAGACAAGCTCTGCATCGCATTAATCTTCACAAAGAACATTACAGTGTTTTGTCTTTATACAACTTTTGTGATAGTCTAATACTTCATTCATTTCAGGTGTACTATTGTTCAAAGGTTGGATAGCCACAGTATTTCGTCATAAAGTTTTTTCCATGTGACTAATTCTTACTTCACTCGAAAATTAACTGATTGTAGTCATCTGAAACGAAAACTGAAGTCGTCGTAAAGTGAGAAACTGGACACTGCTGGTGCTGGAAAGGCTATGACAACAACAAATGTAGCAATATTTTACACAGGCAATTACTTTGAAGTGCATACCAAAACTCATGCTTAAGAAAAGCTTTACAAATTCAAATGTTGTGTAGGATCTGGTGATTGGAGAAATCAATTTCAAAAGACTGTGAAGACATAGATGTCAGTTATTTCAGAAACCGTTTGCTCAAGGTGATCACCTGGCAGCTCATCAAGGAACATATGCTGAAGAAGAACAGTGAAATTCTCATTTTAGTGCATAGCCTCATGGCGAATATGACAACACATATAGAGGAAAAGCAATACAGGTGTCAGATATGTTGGAAGTCATTTCATGAGGGTAGTAATCTGAAAAAGCACATGAGAACCCATACTGGAGAGAAACCATATACATGTCAGTTTTGTAAGAAATCATTTACTCAAGGAGGTAGCTTGGTGGCACATATGAGAACCCATACTGGCGAAAAACCATACAGGTGCCAGATATGTCAGAAATCATTTACTTCTGGTAATCAGCTGAAAATGCACATGATAACTCACACCGGAGAAAAACAATACATGTGCCAGTTATGTCAGAAAACGTTTGCTCAAGGTGAAAATCTGAAAAGGCACATGAGAATCCATACTGGAGAGAAACCATACACATGTCAGTTATGTCAGAAATCATTTGCTCAACAAGATAATCTAAATACACATATGAGAACCCATACTGGCAAAAAACCCTACAGGTGCCAGCTCTGTCAGAAATCATTTGCTAATAATAGTCATCTGAAAACCCACATGAGAACCCATACTGGCGAAAAACCTTACAGGTGCCAATTATGTCAGAAATCATTTGCCAAAGGTGAAAATCTGAAAAGGCACATGAGAATCCATACTGGCGAAAAACCGTACAGGTGCAAGCTATGTCAGAAATCATTTGCCACAGGTGAACATCTGAAGAGGCACATGAGAAGCCATACTGGCGAAAAACCGTACAGGTGCCAGTTATGTCAGAAATCATTTGCTGATAGTCATCTGAAACTCCACATGAGAACCCATACTGGCGAAAAACCATACATGTGCCAGTTATGTCAGAAATCATTTCGTGATCGTATGCATCTGAAAAGGCACGTGGTAACCCATTCTGGGGAAAAACCATACAGATGCCAGTTATGTCAAAAAGGATTTACCAGAGTCAGTGGTGTAAAGATTCATATGAGAACTCATACAGGAGAAAAACCATACATATGTGAGGTTTGTGATAAAAGATTCAGAGAAATTGGAAGTCTAAAGAAACACAGAAGAACTTGTGCAACTGGTGAAGAGGCATACAGATGCCAGTTATGTCAGAAACCATTTTGTGATCTTAGGCGTCTGAAAAGGCACATGGGAACCCATACTGCTGCAAAACCATACAGATGCCAGTTATGTCAGAAAGCTTTTACCAGAGTCGGTGCTCTAAAGATTCATATGAGAACTCATACAGGAGAAAAACCATACATATGTGAGGTTTGTGATAAAAGATTCGCACGAATTGATAATCTAAAGACACACAGAAGAACTTGTTCAACTGAGAAACATGCCAAGAGAATTTCTTCAGCAAAGCAGTTTAAACTCTATGCAAGAACACAGCCCGAGGATCTTAAACCGGAAAGTGAAGTACTTGCTAACCTATCTGATCATTTCATCACCTGTAGTAGTGGAGGCGTTATCGATAAACCAAATGAACGCTTCTCAAAAAATGTATATCCAGATTCCAATGGAATTGCAGGTCATACATCAAAATTTAGAGATGGTCTGTGTATTACAAAGTTCAAATCTCCTGTAGATTCAAAAGCGTCTTTGTCAAAATCCTTTGGATGCGGTATATGTGATGAATTACTTGAAAAAGAAAACGAATTTCTTGAGCATTGTTCTAGCCATAGATTTTCTCCACCTGACGACGTATTTGCTGACCTGTGCTGAATTATGATTCCGCATAATTACAGATGAAGACAATTGTAATTTGAGACAAAGAAAGGATAGTATAGAAGTGCCTGGATACAGACATACATTAATAGTTACTTTACACTACTTTCATGTTAGAATACTTGTAGAAAGTAGGCATTCTGATATAGAGTATCCAGATGTTCCTTCTCTTAGACTCCACTTAACTAAGGTATTGTCTTAAGATAAGATAAATATTAGATTAAAAAATTCTTTAATTGACCAATTGCTATCCGCATTTTGATGTAGAGACATGGTAATAAACATACATATTAAACATGGTAATGAACATAGATCATCAAATACGCTGATCAGGACAGTCAAATATTGCTTCATTGTAAGACTAGAATTGCTGGAGGTCATCAAAATGAAATTGCATGATGCAGTTACTAAAGTGTTTAGTTCTAAGTTCAACTGCTTGACAACTGTTGTTAAACATTCAATTTCGCTGCAGTAATACTTCTTCAGTAGGTATCTTTACCATTTAAACAGCGATTAGGTGTACATAACTGTATGAGACTATTTCAGACTACTGATACTTAGCCTAGTGATGTTGCATTGACGATGCATTAAATAATAAAATTAATTAGATAGATTCTACTTCGATCAAGTGTTGATCATTATGAAAGATAAATGTGTGATCACGATTGTCATGTATGCTGAATATTTGGTGGTTTTTTGTTTTTGGTGTGGTAAATTTGATGGTATATTTAATTCTGTTCTTACCCTCTAAATATATAAGTTGAATGTCGCAAATTGCGCATACGTAAGTTTCTGTAAATGGAGTATATTTGTTTAAAACACTGAAATTTTAGTAAATATGCATTTCAGCGAATTTTATTGACAGTGGAGGTAGAGTTCTATTTTAGCGTATTTTATTATGTCAATGATTTTCATTGATAACTCTTATGAATCCAGTAGGACCGATCTATTTATACAAGATTCTTTTCATCATACCCACCTGTATTTAAGCTAAAATTATTTTAATCAATCTCACTTTTATTAAGCAAGAATTCTTTTCATCAATCCAATTTGTATTCGACCAACGCTGACTCGCCATGCATTGGCGAGTCATTTACGACGTTAGGCTAAATACACGCTTTCTTCTTCGATCCAGCAAATAACTAGTTTCATCAATCCAACTTCCAATGACGCAACTAGGACTTTTCGTTTGGGTGGATTTAAGCCTTGAACATGGCAAGTCTTGTGGCCCGAGCCTTTAGTCGAACCGGTGGCTTGATTTATTTTGGAGGCTTCAGCTTCGTTTGGGGGTCTTAAGCCCCCCCCCCCAGCCCAACGCTTCGTTCTTGGTATGTTCGTTATGGATTTTATTTAAATATTTAGTTATTACATTATCGTTTATTTCTTACCTAATTTCATTTCATATATTAAATCACTTTTTCTGTTTTTATTGAGTAAATTCCTTCTTCTGATTGCTAGTAGGCCTAACCTGAGCAGAAAACGTAAGAACTCTAAAAGTGAACTTCGTTGAGATCTCTTAATGAGACGAAATAACAGCACTATAGTTAATATAGTACTATATATTCGTTCACATATGCAACAACTCATCTGGTTTGGCACTCTCCAACAACTCGAAAAACTTAGGTTTTTGCTTCTCGCTGAAAACCTTCCCCAGTTTACCTTCGCTACAGTCAGTGTACGTAGCCTAGTTGTCAATTTGGGCAGTTGACATACCTTCTCTGAATTCGCAGATTTCTTTCTTCATATTCATTAACTTCAATGGCTCATGCATTTATCTGTTCTAGCATTGACTATAATTGCAACTCTCTTCTAATACATGTATGCCTCCCTAAGGTTCGCTGTCCCCTATCCAGTCTATTCTCAGTGCTGCTGCCTGATTGATAACTCGCCTTCCTAAATTCTCCCACATTTTCGCGTAGATCTATGCGATCAAACAGATGCACTGGTTTCCTCTCCCAGCTGGCATTCAGTTTAAAGTTCCTGTCTTGGTCCGTAAGTCCAAACTGAGTATTGCTCCTAAATATCTCAGGGTTCACGTTCGCTTCCCTCTTTCTGCAGCTTCTCATCGATTTCTACTCTCCTTGAACCAAGATGTTCTATTTGTTCCGCGAGTTAAGACCACTATGGCCCAAAGTAGATCTTTAAACACCATTTGGCCCTCCCTATAGATGGAATGCCCTTCCCTCCTATCTACATGTTTCTATTTTTTAACGGATCTCTTTCCACATACCTGCTTAAGACCGTATTCTAGTCTCGGGGTTCTCAATTAAAGCACCTCGTACATGCCAATAAAATAAAATAATTAAAAGAGAAATAGTCACATTAAATGTGCTTCACGAGTGGACCTCTCAACAACGTTGTATTTTAGCAAACCTTACAGAAGTAACAAATTCATTGAATAATTGGACGAAGAATTGGGTAAATTCTACAGCAGTGAATAAAATGCCTCCGAGAATCAGTCCCAAGGGGGCACCGCTACAATCGCCAATCAGTGTGAGGAAATCGTAGACTGCATGGGGTCGTTTGGATGTCGACGTAGCTCAGCTCAGAGTAGAATTATCCAGATTGGCGAGATCCTTCTTTAGTGTAAACATCGTCAGATTCCGTCCCTTGAACTGCGACCTTTGCGACGTGTATTTGAGAAGATGCTGTGACTGAGGACTTGTCGAGATTGAATATGGATATGTGGGTTGATGGCCCTGAAGATAAACATGCGGTACGTGCCGGAAGTAATCCCCGTTCTGATACCTTCGCCATGCAGTTGTAGTACTGTTCAAGAGTGCGTGGTGTTCCTGGAACTAGAAGCTCAAGATGGACATTCTGATAGACTTCCTCAAGTGACTGTGTATTAGTAATGCTACTATGACCCCCTGTATACATATATATTCAGTCACAGCTACAAGTAAAGGAACGAAATTTTGTGTTAACGCCTCCAGCGGCTAGGGCTATTAAATTGCTTGACGACAGTTGTCAGGACATGCTTTAATTCTGAGTAAGGCATCCGAAAGCATTCCTTAGGAAAATATGCATTAAATAGGGGCCTAGTTGGAGAACGAAGAAAGAAGTGAAACAGTTTTTTTAGAATAATTAAGATCTGTAATAAGGTCTAAAGAAAAATGACCTGCCAAATCAACACACTTCAAAACATGGCACAATAATAATAATATTTATTATAATTATATAGTATATAATAATATTATATAGAAATATATTTTATACCAACAAAGCATACAATAATTATATTGTTGTATGTTACCTGCTAAGTTGGAGTCACAGTTGCAAATGTTGAGTCTGTGGCTGAGTCTGTGTGATTCGCCAGAGGAGCGATGAGTGTTGGATGCGATCAAAGTGACGCTTCTGTAGGTTTGTGTTGCTGTGTCTAAGTGTGTGTGTGTGTGCGTGTGCGTGTGCGTGTGCGTGTGCGTGTGCGTGTGCGTGTGCGTGTGCGTGTGCGTGTGTGTGTGTGTGTGTGTGCGTGTGTGACTAAAATTCGCGACTAAAATTCGCCTGTACAATGCCATGGTTTTGAACATGCTGTTGAATGGATCCGATTCATGACCAATGACGATGGCCAATGAGAAAAGACTGGAGATAGCACATCGTGTATTGTATTGTATTGTATTTGAACACTTGTTATAGCGCCCCTCACAGATTCCTATTCAGAGGCGCTCCCGACTACTGCGCGGACGCTGAATCGGAGTTTCACGCCGAAGCGCATGAGCAATTGCGAGTGAAGGACTTGTCCAGGGTCCCTACGCGGCAGCTTTGAGGTGGATTCGAACCCGCAACCTCCAGCTGCAAGGCACCGAACATACCCCTCCACCACCGCGCCCCAGTTGTATTGTGTTGTATTGTATAGTATTGTTCTCCACGTTTATATTGCGACCGAGCCACCCGCAGTAAAGATCCGAGAAATTAATCTCTGATAAACCGACCGACCGGGAATCGAACCCGGGCCGCCGGCGTGGAGAGCGGGCTACCAACCCACTCGGCCACTCAGGATCCAAGATGTCTGGCTCAATGTACAGCACTGAATTGTTAATTCGTTTATTGGTAAACGCTGGCTGTCATAACGCAGTTAGTTACAGAAATTCTTCTATGAGAGACAATTGGAGTGAGACCAAATTAGGCCTTGTATACGGCAGGCTAAGCCTAGCTTTATTTGTATTGTAGGCATACTGATTTAAGGCTCCTTAATAGATGCTTTTAAAAATCATCCGTGGGATGAAGTTAATTGTGTTTTTTGTCCCAATCGATATTTACTATTTTAGTTTTTTAAAAGTTAATAAGTTAGCCCTACCACATTATTAAGATCCTCTGCTATGGTTCTGCCTCACTTTATGCAATCGGAACCCATAAAGCACATGGAGCCTCTGTCAAAGATCTTCAAACTATTACGAGAGCTACAACCATATCTCGCACGAAGTATGCCTCTCCTGCATGGTGGGGCCTAGCGAGTAGTAGGGACAAAACCCGCCTTGAATGCTTCATGAACAGAATCAGGCGTGCTGGTTACTTAAAACCCGATGAACGTACTGCTGAAACATTAGCACAAGCGGCAGATGACGCTCTGTTTAGTGCCGTCCAGAATAATGAGCTTCATGTTCTACGTGGCCTCTGCCCAGAGCAATGTGAACCTTCATATAACTTCCGACAAAGGGCATACAATTTTACCCTCTCTGATAAAGACTCGATGATCTGTGTTCCTAGAAAGTTATATAAAAACATGTAGGCCTACTAATTAACCCATCCATAAGTAGCCATGCATTCTGTCAACAGTACTGTTATTGTTCCCCTACATCGTTTAGCCTGTTGTTTTATTAAATAAACGAATACATAAATACTCCTATGTAAAGGCCATTCTCTGGCTGGTCTTTTCTGAGGTAACATTAATGCAACGATGTGGCGTGGTCACCTATTCAGATACAGTTGCGACACTCAGGCTGAGATCAATCGATACATCAAGTGGTTTGTTTGAGCGATTCAACACAAAAGGAAAAATCGAAGATAAGGACGCTAAACTGCAGTATCAGAAAGGCCTTAGCTTACAGTCAAAAGTCATGTCTCAGTCACCAACTAAAAACAGCAGCTTGCGATTGGTCAGATAGCGTACGACGTAATCAGATATCACTGAAAGATACAAACATCTTGTAAAACTCTTCATGTTTGTAATTCCTGAGAACGTTGCTGCACTTGTAAATCTTCCGTTTTCCTGTCTTGCGTCATTTCTCTCGTATCTAATTTCCTTTTAGAAAATTTCTACAGCGTCTTTTCAAGCTGTTTTCTCAGCAGCGAAGCCACAAACCCATTCAGGAGAAGAACTACAGTCTATGAATGTGGATAATAGGTGCATGGAGTGGAGTGGAGTCGAAAGACGACGCAGATCAATTATAGCTGAAGTTCAGTCAATCTACTCTCTCTCTCTCTCTCTCTCTCTCTCTCTCTCTCTCTCTCTCTCTCTGTCTCTCTGTCTCTCTCTGTCTATCCTCTCCCTCCCTCTCTCTGTCTGTCTGTCTGTCTGTCTCTGTCTCTGTCTGTCTCTGATTCTCTGCGCCTCTCTCTCAGTCTGTCTCTCTCTGCCTGTCTCTCTGTCTCTCTCTGTCTGTCGCTCTCTCTGTCGTCTGTCTCTCTCTTTCTTTCTCTCTCTGTCCATTCTCTGTCTCTCCCTCTGTAATGTCTCTCGCTCTATCCGTCTGTCTCTGCTCTGCCTGTCTCTCTGTCTCTCCCTGTCTGTCGCTCTCTCTGTCTGTCTGTCTGTTTGTCTATGTCTCTGTCTTAGTCTGTCTCTCTCTATTTATTTTTCTCTACTCTCTCTCTGTCTCTCTGTCTCTCTCTCTGTCTCTGTCTCTGTCTGTCTCTCTCTCTCTCTCTCTCTCTCTCTCTCTCTCTCTCTGTCTCTCCCTGTCTGTTGCGCTCTCTGTATGTCTGTCTGTCTCTGTCTCTCTCTCTCTTTCTTTCCCTGTCTCTGTCGCTGTCTCTGTCTATTTCTCTGTCTCTCTGTCTCTGTCTCTGTCTGTCTGTCTTTCTGTCTTTCTGTCTTTCTGTCTGTCTGTCTGTCTCTGTCTGTCTGTCTATTTCTCTGCCTCTCTGCCAGTCTCTCTCTTTCTGTCTCTCTGTGTCTCTCTCTGTCTCTGTCTCTGTCTCTATCTCTGTCTCTGTCTCTAACTCTAGTCTGTCTCTGTCTCTGTAAGTTATCTCTGTCTCTGTCTCTGAAATCTGTCTGTCTGTCTGTCTGTCTGTCTGTTTGTCTGTCTGCCTAGTCTGTCTGTCTGTCTGTCTGTCTGTCTGTCTGTCTGTCTCTCTCTTTCTCTCTCTAATTAGCATTACGTCTTATGCCTAGAGTTCACTCAGATGCGTTTTACTGTAGCCTTAAGACCATCCTTTTCAGCCGGGGTTGGGTCGGGAGCACTCCTGAGTAGTAATCTTGAAGGAGCGCTATATAAATCGTCGGAATGAATGAAACCAGATTGCGTTACATCATATTAGATTGGAATTAAACATTTGATTTAAAATAAAGTCAGGCTTATTCTAATTAAGTCAGACAGACTTAATGATGTGAGAGTGATTCAGATTAGAATTTACATGTATGGCCATGTCAATTATAAACATTCGCCATTGCTAAAAATTTAAAACTGTAAAATATGCCGTTATCAGCGCCCCTATCTCGCTTATTGTGCTCTGATGATCGTTTTGTTTCTATTGGACCTGGACTGCAGCTATGGTCCAACATCGGGCGTTTACTATGGTTGGTCCCTCCATTTGGATTGATCTTTCTCCCTCACTAAGGGCTAAAATTAATGTCTGGTTTTTCATCATCGATCTCTCATTCTTTAAAGTCGTTTCTATTTCCATGGGCTTTCCATGCTGAGAGCGCCTCTTAATATCTATTCTTCGAGAGGCGCTATATAAATCCATTGATGCGATGCGATTCGATGCGCCAGAAGATCAGCGTAAGCCCATCGGGTCTCTTGACATCGGTTCTCGACAGGCCTGGGTCGACATCGCACGAGAGTCCGTGCGAGCCATCCGTCGCCACCAATGGCCCAAAGGGACAGCCATGCCGCTCGAATATACTTGCCCCAGGTGAAGGTCAATATTACTACTCTAATTATTATTACTGTTTGCCCGTCCTAAGCCCATAAATAAGCTTATTTATTCGAGTTTCGAGAGAAATTCTGCCAGTTACCGAATCAATCAGTTTTCAGTTTAGATTACATGAACTATTTACTATTGTATATAATTATTATATGACATTGTATAAGTCTAATGTAATTTTTTCACTTACGATTTGCAGCAACTAAGTACATTTGCGCCATTAAATAAGGTTTCGTAAGATTGAAACAATACAACAAAAATCCTGTGATATTTGGATAATTTAGTGATGTAGGTAGCCTAATCTTATCCAGGTCTTTCTTCATTAGTCGGCGAATTTCGTTTGTTTCTTACTGCTGTGATATTTCCGCTCGGTAAAAATCAAAGGACTACAGATGCGCATTATATATTTAGGCTGCATGGCACAATGTGCGACCGTACGTAAGGAACGTAGTTTATGTTTTTCTAGACGTTATTATGCCGTACGTTGGCGAACGTTAACATTTTTATTCTCTCGTGTGCATCACTCATCTGTTCAGTATTGGACTCGATGTCACTGGAATTACTGCTACTATCAGGGCAACCACATTCATAATTCAACTCAACAACTGACTAGTGACAATCAGCATCATTAACATGTATTTTATCCAAATGACGATCATTTGCATGGATGCACACCGATCTTTCCATAGATGTATTTTGTTCATTCTCCGACAGTGCAACTGCAATTACATTTTAACGTAGTGATAAGCGTACGGTACACGCACGTTATTCTTGTCGAGAACGTAGGCTACGTACAGTTACTGTACACGTACGTTATTCCGGATGGCAACGTACGGTTGCACACTGCATGAGCAGCCATTTCTAACCTATAATTCAGAGCAGTCTCTAAGCCCTATAGAGTCGCAGTTGATGTTCGTCTCTTGCACTATCGCATAACAAAACGTGCACATTTACACTGACTACTAAGCGTTTTGGTTCTGGAAATCTTCCTAGAGAATATATTTTAGTATTTCAGCATCGAAGCTGAATTAAAGGCCATGATGATAGAATAAGTCTCACATGTAGGCCTACCTGGCATGATCCTGTATACCAGTGAAAATTGTAAAAAATACGACGACGGCGGTCTATTATAATATTTCCTGTTAAGCGACACAATGCATGTCGTCTGCGAACGACGAGAAAAGCGATCAACGCATGGATCTGTTTTAGTGCTATGTGAGTTTTCCTAAGTGATCACACGTCGTGTGCTTAATTAAACTTTGAGACTCTGTGACCGTGTTCTAACCGAATTCTCATCATATTGACGAGTGCTATATCGATATTCCGGTGTAGCCTACATTGCAGTGATCTTCAAGCTCAAAGCAAATTTTGATAGACATACGATTTTAAGTAGTTAAGCTTATTGGAGGAGACCATGTCTGAATACCAATCTGTGATCAACGCATGTAAACATATTTTGTAGGCTATAGTGAAAAGGTAATCGAAGTAGCAGTCTTAATGAAGATGACGCAAGTGCTGGTGAAAAGTGATGAAGAACATTCACTGGACTGATTTAGATGGCAATTACTATTACGATGATGACGATGATATCGATGACAATAGCTGAACATAACTGTATTTAATCAATTTAAGAAATTACATAAATTTAGGCCTGGTGATAACGTTTTGCTCCTATGTTTCAGGTGGAACCAAACAAATCACATGGACTCTTCCTATACTTTACATAATTCAAAATTAATAATAGCAAAGATTTAACAGAATTTATTTGAGTAAGCTGAAATTAACTAGAAATTATAGTTTCCATAAAACCATATTTTAAATTTAAAGCGACAAATAAAGCATTCAAAAATTAATTCGCTAATTTGTAACACTTTTTTAGACAAGTGCATCTATCCAGTGGGTAGGAGCGAGTCAATGCGTCCTTCTGACTCTTCGCCTCTGGGTATAACTCCATATCCCGGAAAGGAATCGGTCGTCCACCATTTACACTTGGCGGATCTTTCTCCTTATTCCTTTGAGCATGCTTCAAACACGCTAGGCTGCTAGCGTGTCAAAATCTGTGTATATTTGGCTTAACATCACTGCCAAGGAACTTACAGACACATGTTTAGGCCTAGACCTACCTGTTCAAGTTTCGTCTTTGCCATTTTCTCAAACATTCTAATAATCGGGCCGCAGCCGGAAGAATGGGCGTTTCTTTCCCATTGCGATTTAGCTGTTACTTCAGAAAAATTCCAATCCGAAAGCCACTTGTAGAGAATCGCAATTTCTTAAATAGGCCTATGCAGTGTTGTTCAGTAATTGAAATACATGTAATTGAATTACGTAATTGAATTAGGTTCTGTAATTTGTAATTGTAATTGAATTACATTTTAAGTCCAGTAATTGTAATTGTATTTCAATTACAATATTGCATGTAATTTGTAATTGAATGAAGTGTCAATTACCAATTACTTTCATAAAGTCGGCCATATATATATAGCCTATATACAATTAATATACAATTAACATTAATTTATTTTTAAATATAAAAAAAAGTATAAACATATTTTTCTTCGTTGGCCATCGACAGCCATATTACGCTTGACGATCAATGGACTTATATATATATATATATATATATATATATATATATATATATATCATACACGGTATGTGTCAAACATACTATATATATAGATATATATATCATACACGGTATGTGTCAAACATACTGTATATACCAGTAAGTCTTTAAAGTCAACATTTCTTTGTTCTTCAACACAGCAGGTATCACTTAGTCAGAGTCCTTTTATGGCCGCTTATTCAACCCCATGCGCATCAGCAGCCCCTTGGGGCACATCATACGTCCAGCCAAGGCTCTATATACAGAGGTCATTGACTCCTTGATGTCTTAATATACAGCTATTAAAACCTTGGTCGAGTCACAGACCCTTGATATCCAGAGGCCCTCAATTGCATAATTTATTGTACAAGTGCTGTAACCGGTTGTCAACCGGATTGTTTGAATAAACGAAAATATCCAAAATTCTCATCAATCGTTGTTGGACAGGTTCGCAGATTAATCGTGGAAGACCTTTGCCAGACAGACAGGTAGGCTATGTCGGGCTCGAATACAAATAACTATTGATAAAGATTCAAGTCTGTGCATTAGCCTCGTGCTAGCAATCTTAATATTTCAGTTACTGACAACAGGAAATGTCTTATTAGAGTCTTACAATGGTTTTGAATTATAGGCCTAAACTTTTCTTCATGTCTATATTCACCACTAAATTTGGTTATACGCAGGCTCGAGACTATACTTGTTCAATGTTCATTAAGCTTGAAGTATCTTTAACTCTCTGTTCTTTCCTCTTGTGACACATCTGCGCTTGAAGTTGCTCATAATATAGTCTGTGCGTTTGATTTTATGTTTGTTCAGATTTGTGCATGTATGTTTTGTTTCTGCCTTCGGGCGTAATAAAGTACTGATTATATCTCAGTAGCATTAAAGAAATTATCTGTAGGCCCTAATATATAGCCAACATAAGATGTTGCCAGCTGCAGTTAAAATTGCACTTAAAGGTTATACTTACTTACTTACTTACTTGCTTACTTACTTACTTAAAATCGGTTAAGCTATAATTGAATCTATATCATTATTATATGTAATGTGCACTGGGCCACACACATGCATAAACGGAAGACAATCCACGTGCTTAGTATTAGACACTCAAATTTGTCATTTTTAAAGGAGCAATTGAAAAGTAATTGGTAATTGAATTACAATCAGAATGTAATTGTAATTCAATTACTTCCACAATCAAGTAATTGTAATTGTAATTCAATTACATTTACAAGCATGTAATTGCAATTATAATTGAATTACATTTAGAATGTAATTGATAAATAGGCCTATGTGATTTTGGTTCAAATGCCGACTGCACTAGACATTTTATTAAAATGCTATTCTGTATATATTAACTTGTGCATTTTATTAAAATGTTCAATGCAGTCGGCATGATTTTATCGGCATATATCGAAACTCGTGGAGCATAACAGGGCGAACATGTGCTAATTTGGTGATGGATATGTTTTAGCGAATTTAGCCTGCCCGATGCTCAGTGGCGTAAATAGGACCTTTTGTTTGGGGGCTTTAAGCCTTGAACATCGCGCGTGTTGTAGCCCAAGCCTATTGTGGAGCCTGGCGGCTTGATTAATTTGGGGGAGGCTTCAGCTTCGTTTGGGAGGCTTAAGCCCCCAAGCCCAACGCTAGTTACGTCCTTGCCTGATGCTTGTGTGCATGCGTTTTGTGTGGGAGATAACTCTGGTGCATTTGTAAACTTTCAGCCTACATGATACATCGGAGAGTGAGGGTCATTCAGGGTCATGCCAATCTTCCATGCCATGTCAATGTTGTCTGTCTCTGCAGTTTGTAGCCTTCTGGCCCCTCCATACTTACAGACGTTAATATAGACAGAATAGCATTTTCGCTAGATTTAACATAAAACAATTTCTTCACTTCCGAAAATTCGGGTCCTCAAAACTGCGGGCCTGGGTTCTGCAGCACCCTTATCACCCCCCTAATACGGCCCTGACCCCCGTTGTGGAGGCCCATAGCACACCGCAGATCAGGCGCGGAGATGCCAGCCGTGATAGGCTCATCAGTCACGAGCCACGATGAGTCGACTGCAACATATCCGGAAGACAAAGACAAACATGTAATTGAAGCTAGGATAATCTATTGTTTTAGCCATCTAAATTATTCGCCCAATGTAGCATTTTTTATTTTTCATCAATCCAACTTCTACTTTGGAAAGAATCCTTTTAATCAATCTAGGAGCAATTCAGGCAATAATTCTTTTTAATTAATCCAGCTACTATTTAAGCATCAATTATTTTTAATCAATCCAACTTCTAATTAAACAACAATTATTTTTCAGCAATTTAACTTATATTTAGCCTAAACGACAATTATTTTGCATCAATCCAACTTCTATTCAAGCAAGAATCTGTGTTTCTTAGTTTAAGATATTTGTGTTAAATTGTGTCTGTGCGCTCTGCTGAAATATTTCATAATAAGTATTATTATTAGGCTATTACATGCATGCTGCACAGGCTCATGCGTGAACCCCGGATGCAGAGAGCGAATAGACTCTTGCACGTTTCTCTCGCAAGGGGTGCGTCTCTGGGGAGAGAATTGCTGACGTGTGTTACAGTACAGATAGGTGGCAGCTGTCTGCATGCCACTCCTAGCAAATCTGACTTGCATCTGAGAATACAAGTTGCAGAGTATGGCCAAGTCCGAGAAAACTCCAATGTATCCAACTCCAGGACGAGGAGCAAAACACGCTCAGAAAAGTTGAACATCTGAAGTTGAACTTCGACTGAAATAAAACAACTGAAATTAATGAAAATGACTGCAGCAATGAGATCAATCTGAATCATGATCATCATTAGCCTACCGTAGTATACTGGCTGCGACAGTTATACTCTGTTTAAATGTATGTTCACCAAAGTGCGGATATGCAATTGGTTGAATAAAGAATATACTTATTTACTTACTTACTATTGTTCACTGAGTACGCATTCTTTTACAATAGAAATGACGTAATTTGCTGTGAAATGGCCGTGTTCCATTTCCTAACTCAAGTTTTAGGTCAGCTCTGAAACATCAGATACTACTACTACTACTGCTGCTGCTGCTGCTGCTGCTGATCCTGAGTGGCCGAGTGGGTTGGCATCCCGCTCTCCACGCCGGCGGCCCGGGTTCGAATCCGGGTCGGTCGGTTTATCAGAGATTAATTTCTCGGATATTTACTGCGGGTGGCTCGGTCGCAATATAAACGTGGAGTACAATACAATACAATACAATGCAACTGGGGCGCGGTAGTGTATGGATATGTTCGGTGCCTTGCAGCTGGAGGGTTGCGGGTTCGAATCCACCTCAAAGCCGCCGCGTAGGGACCCTGGGCAAGTCCTTCACTCGCAACTGCTCATGCGCTTCGGCGTGAAACTCCGATTCAGCGTCCGCGCAGTAGTCGGGAGCGCCTCTGAATATAAATCTGTGAGGGGCGCTATAACAAGTGTTCAAATACAATACAATACAATACTGCTACTACTACTACTACTACTACTACTACTACTACTACTACTACTACTACTACTACCATCATCATCATCATTATTATTATTATTATTATTATTATTATTATTATTATTATTATTATTATTATTATTATTATTATTATTATTATTATTATTACTACTACTACTATTATTATTTTATTACTGTCACTATTATTATTATTGTTGTAATATATATTATTATTGATTAAATTTTGTAACGTCGAGGTCGCACCGAAATATGAATCTGAGCGCGGATAGTCAGCCGCAAGGAAAAGATACAATTAGATATCCAAGTGCTTGAAAGCCAAGGAAAAATAGAGATTTGTTAGCCGCTTTTTGCACGAAGTGAATTCGAGCTACAAAAAGAGAGTGGTAGTAGATTCCATTCCTATAGCGGTTAATGGACAACCATGGTTAGGCCTACATTATGCAGCTATACGAATACGACAGGCCTACACAAAATACGCTGTACACAAAATGTCCTGAGGTCGACCGCGCACCGATCGCCTACTCAATCCAGCGCGATTAATTTTCAAATCGCCTTCTATTCTCAAATGAAAACTCTGTTTGAGCAAAGGCATGGAATGCACGCGAGCCCTGTTCTGCATCGTCGCTCAGTTAACAGACACGTAGGATGTACTTGGTGATCACAGGGAACGAGGAGGGATGTAAGGAATTAGCAATGATTGAAAGTAGGGAGGCGTGCTGGTGCTAAGGACTTTGTAAGTTTTAAACAGGACAGTTTAAATTTTATTCTGAATTCAATAGGAAGCAAATGCAGCTGATGCAGTAGGACGAGGGGATTGTTCGTAGTATCTGTTAATTTGACCACATAGATTGTATGTTTTTTGTCAGACACTGCTCATTCATTCATTCAGGAGATTTTTATAGCGCCTCTTCAACAAGCCTGCTCAGAGGCGAAAACAGCACCTGAATTTTGTTTAGCGAATAGCTGATTAGAAGTTTTGGTCAAAAATGTATTTATAAAGCGCACAAACGTTCTTTTTCGTTCGATTTAATTAGATCTGTCCTCTTTTCCGAGTTTGGATCCATTTAAAACACAAACACAATTCAACCTTTGTCTTGGCTTGTGCCAAGACAAAGGTTCTTCTGTTTCTTATCCATACATGCATACATCAAACCAAAATACATATATTTTTTTGCAATTGTCCAGTTATAACCGTGGAGCGGAGATTCATGCACATATATTTTTGAATCGAGGGAAGCACAGTTTCACTGACTGCAAATTGGATCACGATTCAGGGTTCGCTACGGGGTTGTACCGGTACAGAATCAACTGTCTTTGTATGAGACTATTTGCATGGAAGTGATAGGCTTTTAAAAAACTTAAACCCTGAATATGCTACACGATGAAATATTCAATGACTAAAATCGTACATTTTACTGACCCACCCTAAAGCAATTGAATAGTATACTGTCTTGTATTTTCCTTTATTCATTCAGTAGAGGCAGACAGAACGCTGCTTCTTTACATATAGTTATGTTTAGTTATTTAAATTATGTTTTGTTTAGATTTAGTGGTCAGTTGCAACTCGCAATCCTTCTTCGAGTCCTGTCTCATTATACATAGAACAGTTCCATACATGTAGATATCTCTGCCACGTCAAAGCGTCCCCTCAGATCCTCTGACCGACTTGATCGTTGAGGCGTTGACCTTTTTGTTCCCCGTGTTAGGACCACAATGGCTCACTCCAGATCCTGTGTGTCCCTAGGTCCCTCCTAGAGCCCTGCGCCGGCCGCGCCGCGCCGCCGCCGCCGACATTTTTGGACGCCGCCGCCGCCGATTTTTGTGGATCGGCGCGCCGACGCCGCCGCCGCCGATAATTCCTCGGCGCGCCGCCGAAGCCACGCTGAAGTGTTTAATTGTTTTGTTGCATTTTTCATGTTGTAGCATGTTTTCACGATAAATTGTTGCTTCAGTTGGTAATAGAAGTAGACACAGACAGACATACCGCCAGACAGTCAGAGACAGCCAGACAGAGACAGAGACAGACATACATACAGAAACAGAGACAGAGAGACACAGACACAGACAGGCAGACAGCAGACAGATGATGGGATGGATGGATACATAGATGGTTGGTTTGGTGGGATGGATGGATGAATGCATGGGTGGGTGGACTGAATGAGTGATAGATAGATTGAATAGACGGATAGGAATGAGAGAAGATCGAGAAGGTCCTCTGTCTTACATCATACATGCATACTACATATATATGTAAGACAGAGGATATATATATATGTATATATTATATATATACGGTGATTGAATTGTTGAGGGGTTGGGATGTTCAACCCCCGAATTCATTTTCAACCCTCCAGTTAATTCCATGAAATTACCTGCGGGTTTAAGTTAACCCCTCTGTGCAGCTTTGAGTGAATGTACGTACATGTAAAGAATACTTTATTATGATCTATACAATATCGGCAATATTAAGTCACATATCTGGGGCGAACCGCCCTCGCACCCCTCCTGGTTGTATGCCGGCGCCCCTCACGACCAGACCCGCCCGTCATGGTGCGCTGCTATAACGGGCCACGGGCTTTGCATGGGCGAGGTTTAGTTCCTCTCATAACCCAAATAATTTGCTTCCCCAAGTATTGCTGCTTGGTCTATGTTATGGTATGTAAGTATGGAGGTGCCGGATTGGAAGACAGACAGCATCGACATGCCTCGGAAGATTGGCATGACCCTAAATTGACCCTCATTTCCTAGTGAACAAGGTGTCCTCTCTCTCAGCATTTTGGCTAAAATTTCCGAAGTTCAAGAGCCATCCATTCACAAAACGCATACACAGTGAACGAGTTATCCTTGATATGATACTCCATCTGATCATCTTACATCCATCATCAAATTAGCACAGCTCATGCTCCAACAGTGTAATATAATAATATAAAATTTCTAGTGCATCTAAACCCAAGTCATACAGCGTTTTGGGTAGGCATGCATTTTAAGAAATTGTAAATCCCTAAGTAGCCTACTAGTGGCTTTCGAATTGGCGATCTGCATTTTTAACTGCTCTGGATTAAACTGCTATGAAACAAAGACTATTTGGTATTTATAAAATCAATTCACGTTCTTGAAATAAATAAATATTAGCTTTAAATGTGATAAATGGGATATAATTATAAATAGTATCGCGATGGCTGAAGCTACTAAAAGCAAACTCGCGGAAAAGCAGTTTTTAACTTAAAAAAACAGATGGCACCAAGGCTCCTTAATCTATAAGTACAGGATGCACTCTTCTATTGCGTTGACTAAAGTCTTAGCAAATTGAAAATAATTAAAATGATTTACTTGTGATACGCCATGGTAAATAGTAACACTTTGGCACGAAAGGTAGAAGATCAGCATGGACGCGGGATCAAATCCCATTACCCTCCAAAGGTCGACTCAGCCTTTCATTCACCATATGGCGTTCGTAAAATGAGCAGTAGGACGTCATGGGCGCCGTGCATGGCTGCCAAACAGTTTTATTTGATTATCCATTCATACTGTGAATTGTAATCATACTGTGGTGTGTCAGTTTGAAATAATAAACAAAGATTATTATATTTATAATTGTGTCTTATAGTCAGCAATTCGTTTACTAAAGGCTTATGGAGTTCTTGGAAATTAAACGTAGGCCCTGTTTTCTAGTTTTTATATTAATTTCAATAAATGTCTAACTACGAATGACAGCTGATTCCTATCAGCACTGAAATAATAGAGCAATTTGTTCAGACGACAGCTTAAAATGCTAGAATTACAGTGTGGAAATTCAAACTATTTCAAAAGTTCCGACGTCCATTTGATCCCTTCATAAACTTTTGGATCCATCACGCCACGCCGCGCCGCGCCGCCGCCGCCGCCGATTTTTTTGGGTCGGCGGCGCGCCGCCGACCAAAAATGACCGGCGCGCCGCCGCCGACACTATGAAGTCGGCGCAGAGCTCTAGTCCCTCCCCATGGGCGCCGCCAGGCATACGCACTTTACGCTAGTGCGTACAGCGCTGAAAGGCTAAGAAATGACAAAGTGCAAATGAAAAATTAATGGTTCCCTATGGGAACCCCAGAGGGGGCATGGACGAAATTCCGCCCCCCCATTTGAAATTTACACAGGACGTGGCCCCATCCCATCGCCAAGTAGACTATGTTCACTCTGTGATCTTTCGTGAAGAAAAGAAAATGAGGATATATAAATAAAAAATATTACATTTGTACAACTAAATAGCTTCTCTCAAGTGTAGTCTCTCAAATTTCAAAATATCAAATTTTAAAATGTTGTGTTCCTTGAACATAAATTTTAGTAAAACTACATCATTACTACATGGATTCCCAATAAGGTATAGCTGAATCTTTCTTGCTTGGTTTGTGTTATCTATTTCTGCTGAGTCGCGGTAAGCAATTCGTTTACCTTAAGGCTTATGGTGTTCTTGAAAATTGAACGTATTTTCTAGGTTTTATATTAATTTCAATAAAATTATGTATGGTTTCCTACTACTGTCTGCAGTCAAACTCAAAAACGACTCGAGCAACATCTTAGCTATGAGTGACATCTGATTCCTATCAGTTTTGAAATAATAGAGCAATTTGTTCACATGACAGCCTAAAATGCAATCATTGCAGTGTGAAAATTCAAAATTTTTAAAGAGGGGAGGGGCACAACCCCTTCCCTAGACCTCTCCCCCTGCTCGGCGCTGCGCGCCTCAACGATCGTCCTTCGGACGCCCATTTCGCCCCCCTCATAAACTTTCTGGATCCGTCCCTGCCTGTGATCTATATTGTTTGACCTTGCTGGTTAAAAATATAAGCTATATAAGAAACTAATATCAAGCAGCGGGCCACCCCTGAAACAATTTCGAGAGACCTGCTAAATTTTCGAAATGATGCTTTCAAGTTTAGTTTTAGTTTTAGTTTTGTACTGTTCAGTTTAGTTTTAGTTTCAGTTTTCAGAACTTTTCAGTTTTAGTTTTAGTTTCTGTTATAAGGATAATATTACAGCAGAAATGATGCAAGCCGGAGACGAATGTTGAGTGGAAATGTTACACATGTTATGCAACAAGATCTATCAGGAAAAGAAATCTCTAGCTGACTGGGGAAAGCTATAATCGTCCGAATACATAAGAAATATGACAAGAGGGATAGCAGTAATTATCGAGGCAATAGTCTGTTGAGTGTTGCTGGGAAAGTATACACGCAGATACTACAGCAACATCTTAGGAGATATGTTGAGGAGGTGGTGGCTGAGGAACAGGCGGGGTTCAGAGACGGAAGAGATCCAATAGTTCAACTCTTCACTGTTCGACATCTATCAGAGAAATACTTAGAAAGAAATCACACTGTACAACAATTTCATAGATTTTAAACAGGCATTTGATAGTATATGGCAACAGGGATTATGACAGGTACTAAGGAACTATGGAATTCCATAGACGTTGGTGATACTACTAGAAGATCTATACAGCAAGTCAATGAGTGCAGTCAGAGTAGATGGAGAACTAACGGTGTGGTTTATGATCACAGTAGGTGTGAGGCAGAGATGCTAATTATCGCCAGATTTGTTTAACCTGCTTCTGGAGGCCATGATGAGCTGTGCAATGAATTCTGTAGAAGCTGGAGTGACACTAACAGATACTTAACAATCTGTGATTTGCTGATGATACTGACTTGGTAGCAGAGTCGCCGTACCAACTGCAGGAAATTGTGGAAGGGACAAATTGTGGAGTTCGAAGTGCAGCTCTTGAGAGAGGCGATTCCTGAATGTCCCTCGCATGCATACGAAGGACAGTCAGGAGTCCATCGGCAGCCGACCGAAGGGTGCCACAACTTAGGACCGAGGTGAAATGCAGAAGTCCCTAAGGTATGATGGATCAGAGCCAACAAGACAATTGTGCATAAGGGTCAGGATCTTAAACCGAATACACTGCTGGATGGGGAGCCAGTGCAAAGTATTCCGCATAAAGGAAGCTATATGGCCAAACCTGAGGATATCTGTAATAAGACAGGCAGCGGCATTGAGAAGAGATTGACACTTTGAAATTTTAACTAGTGAAATTTCAGTAAAGACGGCGTTACCAAAGTTTACTCTGGAGCAGAGAAGGGCTTGAATTAAAGTAGTGACAGCACGAAAGGAGAAGGAGCAGGGGATAATATGGAACTGACGGAGGGGCAAAATCATGAGCGGCACACACTATTGACATGATCAGTCAAGGAAAGCTCCTGGTCTAGGACAACTCCAAGATCTGTGGAAGAGAAAAGAATATCTGGAAACTGATGGCGTAAAGAGAAGGTATCAATCTTAGCAAGCTGAGTGCCACCACCAAACCAGACAAACTGGGATTTCGCAAAGTTCACACGGAGACAGATGGGTGACATCCAGGTACCAAGCGCCTTTGATGCCTGAAGCAATTTCTGCGTTAAACAGATAGCCTCTTTCGCTGGACATTGGAAATATGTCTGTATGTCATCAGAATACTATTGATGAGCTGCAACCCCTGGAGAATGGGGGTCTAAAATGGAACCTTGAGGGAGATCAAATGTAACCATGTGGAACCAAATATGACTATTAAGTGTGCATGGAGAGAAATGAATGCAGTCATGACAGCGAGCGACCCATGACACCAGACGATCTTTCAAGGTGCTTCAATAGTCAATGTCAATGGTGTCGAAGGCCGCACTTAGTTCAAAAAGGGCGAGAAGTGTAATGTGTGCCCTCCCATCAAGAGCCCAGGAAATCCCAACAAGAATGCGTGTAATGACTGACTCTGTGGAGTGAAAATTTCAAAACTCTGGCTCATGCTTGGGTAGCAGCGAATTGTCCTCAAGGTTAATGGATAAGCTGTATCGTCAGATATTTCTCAACCATTTTGGTAAAACATAACGAGGGTTTTAAGTGGTTCATAAGTCTGTGTTAAGACCACTGTAAATAAACCTGGAACACATAATAGCCCAATTTTCCTACCTTATTCTTAAACCTGGGACAGTGTCCCTTGAGACAGTACTATCATCCAAACCATTCCACAAGTCTACAACTCTTGCACTGAAGAATGTTCCTTTCGGTTTCTTAAATAATTTATACACATGACCTGTGTTGCCTTTTTGGTGTTAATTGAAAGAACCTCTCCCACTGTAGTGCTCCTTTCCAGTGATAATCTTAAACGCCTCAATTAGATCTTCTCTACTCCTCCTTCACTCCAGTGTTGTTAGTCCACACCTTTTCAACCTTACTTCATAGCTCAAATACTTGTAGCCCCCATATCATTCTTGTAACTCTGCTCTGCACGTTCTCCAGTTTTTCCATGTCCTTTTTCAGGTATGAGTTCCATACCTGGATGCAATATTCCAACTGCGGCCTAACCAGTGATTTGTAAAACATCATTATTCTATCCTTGTCTCTGGTGATTATTCTTCTTGTCAAACCTAAAGCTGGGTTAGCCCTTTTGATGCAGCAACACATTACCTTCAACGATTTCACCCTCTTATGCAAAATCACTCCCAAGTTCCTTTTTCTTCACTCACTTTCAATACCTTACACCCATTTCAATACACGAAAACTCATTGTTTCTCTTCCTCTATGCATCACTGAGCACTTTTCCAAATAAAGGAGCATTTGCCACTCCTGTGAACATCTGAACATTCTTCTAAGATCTTACAGCATCATTTCCGCTACTCTACTTCTTCACCCACTGCTCTACTTAGTTCTATATCATCTGCAAACTTAGAAATTATTCATAAAATCCCATTTTGTCATTGATAAAAAGTACAAACAGCAGTGGCCCAAGCACTGATCCTTGTGGCACTCCACTTAGCACTGTCATCCAGCTATAATGCTTATAACCTATTGCCACCTTTTGTCTTCTATATCATTGTCTTTTGTGAGCTTTGAATCCATCTTAGTACCTGCCGTTTAATCCATCCTGCTTGTTACTTTCTGTGCAGATTAATATGAGGTACTTTGTCAAATGCCTAAGTAAAATCTAGGTAAATTACGTCTACAGGTTTTCCCTCGTCAATCCTCTCACATACCTCCTCAAAGAACTCCAAAAGATTTGTTAAACACGAACGGCCTCTGGTAAAGCCATGTTGACTGCTGTTTATTATATCATGCTCATTCGAACCGTATTGCATTTGGCCATTTATAAAGCGCTTCTCTCAGCAAAAGCCTTTCAGCCTTGCCAGACATTGTCCGTAATAATTTTCTCCATGACCTTGCACACTGCACTGGTTAAAATGACTGGTCTGTAATTACCTGGTTCACTTCTAATTCCCTTCTTAAACAATGACACTATGAGTGTATCCCTGCATTCTCGTGGTACGTGTCCAGTCTGCATTGATTTATTGAAGATCTGGGCCTTTCCAATTTCTTCTCTCACTTTATGCCTGGACTCTTTAGGTTGTTGGTCTTTTCAGTTGTTCCACCACATTTTCCTTAGTAAACATTATCTGTGTCAATCCCTTCTCACCATGGTCTAAAAATATTTCGTTAGGCTCAGGGATATTTTCCTAATTCTTCTAATGTAAACACTGAGCTGAAATATTTATTGAGAACTTAAGCAGCTTCCACATCATCCACAATAACTTCTCCCTTTCCATCTTCCTTTTTCAATGGCCCTATCATGACTTTGCTTCTCTGCTTTAATACTTCTGACACAGTTGTAGAAACTCTTACTATCCTCCTATACATTCTTTGATAATTTGCACTCAAAGCTTTTTTTGTTTTCTTGTTTGCATTATTGCAGGTATAGGTATTTCTGTTGTTCACGTACTTGTTTCTTAAATTCTCAAGTCTGGTCCAAATCCAGTAGATTCCTCGTTCCCTTCCTCAACTTCTAAAATTCTTCCATGCTTTGTTCTTTGCTCTTCTTTTTCTTTGAGCATCACATGTCACCTATTGGTTCTTTTGTACTTCAGTATGTTTTCCTCAATAATCTCCCTCATAAGTTCCATAAACTTCCTCCAAGCATCATTCACTCCCATGCCCTTCATTTCACCTACCAAATCCCTTTACCGAACCTCTTCCTCACTAACACATAATCTGCTTTAAAATAGCTCCAAGGTCTTTTCATAATTATAGGTTCTGACTTCCTAGATCTGCTCCATAACAAATTCCCATTTCACTACCAGCGCCATATAGATATCTTTTTATCGCTTCCTTTCTCCATTGAATCCTCTTCACTGTCTTCAGGCTTTCGTTTGATAATCGCCTCCAAAGCGACCAAGCGTTTCAGCACAGTCTCCAAATGCAAATACTCAAAATACAAATTACAAAATCCTCATGTAAACATAAATTTCCATGTTAGAGCCATCAAGGGACCCATGTACCCACATTGCAAAAGCAGTATAAAATTATTTTCTGATTGCCTAGGTCAATAACTCATGATTAGAAGAATAAAATTTCCAGACACACAAGCTATGTGACACTTAGAGTGAGAAAATGTGTGAAAATAGCTTTTCCCCATGTTTAGACCCACATTTCACCCACTTACCCACATAATTATATCAGTTTGAGATTATTTTCTGATTGCCTAGGTCAATAACTCATGATTAGAAGAAGAAAACTTCCAGAAACACAAGCTATGTGACACTTAGAGTGAGAAAATGTGTGAAAATAGCTTTTCCCCATGTTTAGACCCACATTTCACCCACTTACCCACATAATTATATCAGTCTGAGATTATTTTCTGATTGCCTAGGTCAATAACTCATGATTAGAAGAATAACATTTCCAGAAACACAAGCTATGTGACACTTAAAGTGAGAAAATGTGTGAAAATAGCTTTTCCCCGTGTTTATACCCACATTTCACCCACTTAGCCACATAATTATATCAGTCTGAGATTATTTTCTGATTGCCTAGGTCAATAACTCATGATTAGAAGAATAAAACTTCCAGAAACACAAGCTATGTGACACTTAGAGTGAGAAAAGTGTGAAAATAGCTTTTCCCCGTGTTTAGACCCACATTTCACCCACTTTCCCACATAATTATATCAGTTTGAGATTATTTTCTGATTGCCTAGGTCAATAACTCATGATTAATGGTGGATTTGTTACAAGATATTGTGTAGAAATGTGAAAATATGAAAATGTTTAAATACGTATTTGACGTGCGGCTTTCCATACCGAATATCCAATATCCGAATGTGAATATCAAACCAACTTGACAGAGGTTAGGGTAAACCCGTAGTTTAGGTTGGTAAATTATTTTAGATCGTCAAATTAAAATGGAAGCTGGATTGATGAAAAAAATGGTTTCCCTAAGTGAAAGTGGGATTCATGAAATCACTTATATATTTAAATAGAAGTTGGATTGGTGGAAATAATTTTTACAGTAATTAGAAGCTGGAATGATGAAGCTAAGTTTTTTATGCAATAGAAGCTGGATTGAAGAAAATGATTGGGTAAAGTCGTAGTTGACGTTGCTAAATTATTCTAATGTCTTCAATGTCGCACTTGACGTTGGTAAGTAAGCAGTCCACTTATGTGCATGTTAACTATCATCAATCCAGCTTCCATTTCATCGAGAAATATTTTCATCAATCCAACTTCCATTTAATTGAAAAATTACTTTTATCAATCCAACTTCTATTTGACGAAAGAAATATTTTTCATCAATGGAACTTTTATTTGAGCAAAGATATATTCTCATGGACCCAGCTTCTAATTACGGAAACAATTATTTTCATCAATCCAGCTTCTATTGAAACGGAAACAATTATTTCCATCCATCCAGCTTCTATTTACGGGAAAAATATTTCGATCAATCCAACTTCAATTTTGAACACAGGAATGTTTTCATCAATGCCACTTCCATTTAGGGGAACAATTTTTTCATCAATCCAGCTTCCATGTTAAAGTGACAATATCAAATAATTTAGCAACGTAAACTACGACTTTACCCCCTTTTATTTAGGCTAAGAACTATTCTCATGGGTCCAGCTTCTACTTACGGAAACAATTATTGGTAAAGTCGTAGTTTACGTTGCTAAATTATTCGAATGTCTTCAATGCCGTACTTGACGTTGGTAAGTAAGCAGTCTACCTATGTGCATGTTAACTACCATCAATCCAGCTTCCATTTCATCAAGAAATTTTTTCATCAATCCAAGTTCCATTTAATTGGAAAAAATTACTTTTATCAATCCAACTTCTATTTGATGAAAGAAATATTTTTCATCAATGGAACTTTTATTTAATCAACGATATATTCTCATGGATCCAGCCTCTAATTACGGAAACAATTATTTTCATCAATCCAGCTTCTATTGATTCGAAGACTTAATTTCATCCATCCAGCTTCTATTTACGGGAAAAATTATTTCGATCAATCCAACTTCAATTTCGAACACAGTCCTCAGGTATGTTTTCATCAATGCCACTTCCATTTAGGGAAACACTTTTTTTCATCAATCCAGCTTCCATTTTAAAGTAACAATATCAAATAACTTTGTAGACATCTTTCATTTCATAATTTGGGACCGCCGTTGCCAGGATTACCTAATTCTTAATTAAATAGAAGTTGTATTGATGAAAAATATTTTCAGTTTAAATAGAAGCTGGATTGGTTAAACAAAGTCTTGCCAAAAAACGAAGCTGGATTGATGAAAAGGAATCTTGCCAAAGTAGAAGTTGGATTGAGGAAAAATTATAATTTACATCAATGGTCAAATAATTTACAACGTTAAACTGTGTAGTTTGCCAAAATTCCTTAAGATAGTGAAGTCACTGGGTGTCTTAAGATGTAGAATCTATCACTTATAACCTTGCTGGTGGAATTTCAGTAAGGCAACCATTTTTGGAACAAAATTAGAAATTGAAATACTGAAACTATGCGTGCCATTGATAGGTAAAAGTGTATTTTAGCGCATTAATTCGTGATGGAGGTAGCCGTGTATTTCAGCGTATTTAATTATTTCAGTGATTTTCATGATTACAGTCATGAATCCAGCTTCTTTTTAGCAAGATTCTTTTGATCAATCTCACTTCTATTTAAGCTAAAATTATTTTCATCAATCCGACTTCTATTTATCAAGAATTCTTTTCATCAATCCAACTTGTGTTCGACCAACGCTGAAACCCATCCAATGGCAAATCATTTGTGACACTATACTATATGCTTACCGAATTCTTTTTATCAATCCAACTTCTATTTACACAAAGAATTCTTGTCATCAATCCAACTTCTATTTATGAAAACAATTATTTCCATCAATCCAGCTTCCATTTACTCAGCCAAATAAGAAAAATAATAATGCTAAAATACTCGGTTACACACATCATGAATTAAATACCCTCAAATACACTTTTACCCAGTTAGCCTTCAGTTTATGAACAATAAAGAAATAATTACACTGTGTCTGGGAAAAAGGGTTCCGCGACAACTCGTCGAACGACATTTCGTCTAACGACACTTCGTCTACGACAATTCGTCTAACGACATTTCGTCTACAAGTGTATCTGTATCCATTACGGCTAATCAACAGAGGCCGCTTTCTTATAGTTTCGCTAAAACGTGCTATATATTCTCAGGAATCCAGCTTCTAATTACTGGCAAGATTATTTACATCAATCCAGCTTCTGTTGAATGGAAACCTATTTTCATCCATGCATACAGGTTGATTTCCAGCTTCTATCTACGGGAAAAATTATTTCGATCAATCCAGCTTCTATTTCAACACAGGAATGTTTTCATCAATCCCACTTCCATTTCGGGAAACAGTTTTTTTCACCAATCCAGCTTCCATTTTTAAAAGTGACAACATCAAATAACTTTGTAGACGAAATGTCGTTCGACGAAATGTCGCTCGACAAAGTGTCGTAGACGAAATGTCGTTCGACGAGTTGTCATGACACCGGGAAAAAGGGACCCCTTATTGGTAATACGAAAATAACTAGTAGGCTAAATATTCATTTATTTTTAAAATTGCAAAACTGTTTCAATCCTAACATAATTAGCTAATATTGGCTAAAATATAAAAGTTCCTGTCATTCAATAATGACGTCATACTGACGTCATTTTCATCAAAATTCAAGTAGGCCTATTAAGGATGGCACAAATAGTTATCTAAAAATGTCAATATTATTTTAAAGCATTATTTCTAAATTATAAAATTAGGTTTTATTTTATTTTTATATTTGAATAATATTAGATCGCAGATCAATGTGTCCGCCTTCGGCCTTCAGCACGTGCTCGTCGTTAGTCACTGGCAGCATTGATAACAGCCTGATCAAATTCCTTTCAGGCATTAACGATTCGCCCACGTCATTATTGGACGAAAGGAACTTTTATATTTTAACCACTATTAGCTAACTTTGTCAGGATTAAAAAGGGTTTGAAATTTTAAAAATCGATGAATATTCACCAGCTATTTTCATATAACCAATAAGGGGTCGCTTTTTTCCTGGACACAGTGTATAATTTATCGTTTTAGTGTTCTATGTTATTCTCCCATTGTAGCATATAGTTCGAGCATCAATTCAAAATGTGCTTACACTACGATTTTTTCATCAATCCAACTTCTACTTACACTATAATACATTATTGTTTTCCCATCAGTCCAACTTCTATTTAAGCAAGAATTCTTTTCATCGATCCAACTTCTATTTAAGCAAGAATTCTTGTCATAAATCCAACTACTATTCTACAAAATATAATTTCCTATGCTAAAACTCGGTTTTGACCGATTTGTCATAATGTTATAATAATAAAGAATGTTAAATACAAGGAATAATACTACTTCAAAAAAGAATACTTCGCATCATAACCGGATCCTCTTGGAACACACATACTGACCCCTTATTTAAACATTATCGAATTCTAAAACTAACCGATATTACCGGTGAGCAAAAACAACTTAATGAATTTTGTGCATCGTTATGTATTTAATACGCTACCAACTAACTTTTCCAACCTCTTCACCTTCTCTTCAGACTTACACTCATATAATATTAGAAATCCACTCTTTGTCAGAACAATATTTGCCCGTACGAACTCCCGCAGATTCTTGATCAGAATGGCTGGTCCAGCAGCATGGAATGCCCTACCAAAAGATCTCCAGTCCATACCCAACTTAAACTTATTTTTAAAAAGGTGCACTCATGGTTAGTTGATCACTAAGGTGATTCAAAGTACCTTGGTCTCTTTAAGGCTCTCTATCACGATATTACCCTTGCATAACCTATTTATGTCTGTACCTCCTCTGTTTTTTGTTGATAAGTTAGTTACATTTTGACAACTACCTAAGATTGATGCTAAATATGCTGTTTGTTAGAAATGTGTCATCACAGTTACATTGTCAGTTTGTCTGGTTACTGTCAATGGGTCGAGGTCGGTCACCACAGACTGCTGCCTATGTTGTAAATAAAAGTTTACATAATGTCAAATTGTAAAGCTGCAGATAACATGCAACTGTAACAGTTATTGTTTAACCGACTGCCATCCAATACTGCATTTGGTATTTAGGGGCCCTACTTAGTGGGACCAAGGTCCCTTCTGGTCCCCCTATTGTAACCACTCGAAATATTTGTATGAATTGTCATCTGTGTAATACCTGTTTGGCTGGTACAATAAAATGATGGTTATGGTTAAATAACCGCAATAATTTTATGTCTTAAGACAAACTGTTACTGAGATGTTGCTTTTCTTCATTTTAATAGGTGCTGGTAATTCTTTTTAACAACGAAGTGACTAGCGGACCGCCAGGCGGTCCGCGAAGTTTCCAATACTAGCGGGCCGCCAGTCACGTGTCAGATCATTTCTGTCGGGAAAAAGTGTTTTTTTAGTTTTAACGAGTTAGAAAATTGAAAGAAAGTGTATGAAACTACTAATTTCAATAATCTAACAATGCGTGATGCAAAGACTTTTGAATCTATGAAAAAGTATTCACTAAAGAAGGCTACACATGCAGAATAACATCCATTATTAGTCGTTGCGATTGTATGGTGTTCCGTAGTCGAGTGGTTAGCGTGCTGGAATGTAAGTTCGAATCCCATCAGGGCAGAATTTTTTCTTATGTCATCCCCGTTATTTTTATGGACATCTGAAAACGTACCTATTTCCCTGGGTCTGGACATTGGAGTGCTTATGAGTAGTTACCTTGGTTAGGGTAAGGTTAGGCATCGTGAGGGTCGGTTAGGGTCAGGGTTAGGGTTAGTGTCGTCATTAAAACATGGTTTCATTATATGCAACATGCCAAAAGATACCGTAAAAGGCCAGTAAACTTACGCATCCCGATACTAAATGTTTTCCACCTTAGCGTAATAAAGCCTAAATTAAGGTTATCTGTCAATATCCCCTCTTGGCGGACCGCTAGTATTCGAAACTTTAGAGCCGCCTGTCTCTCTCTGGAGTCACGTAAGACTGGCGGCCCGCTAGTATTGGAAACTTCGCGGACCGCCTGGCGGTCCGCTAGTCACAGCCTTTTAACAAATGGATGAAGACGAACAACATTATTTTAGACCTTTTCAATGCAATGATTTGAGAAGGCATATATAATTATCTTATTGATCTTTAATATCAAGAAATCACCTGTTGATTCAATCAATCAATCAATCAATGAAACGTGATATAGCGCCCCTTCAAGATATCTACTCAGAGGCGCTCAAATTATACTTATCTTCAGGTTTTAGTATCATCAATTATTTCTTCATTATTTAACATTGCTTCTGAATAATAATGCAAGGCAGTGCTATTCTACAGAAATTGGATGTCTTCAATGTTTCATCACAAAAGATGATTGTTTTCTGTGATTAGTTCTTATCAATTCCTATTTATCCCTAAGGAACAATTATTGACACATGAAACATGTGAAAAGTGTCAGTTGCTTCAACAAAAACAGAAAGTATCTACACAATGCATTTGCTTTCAAATGGATACTACTCGTACTGAAGAAAGACCATACAAATCCAAATATTGTGAAGGATCATTTTGCACCTTCTGGTGTTTACAGAAACACATGAGAACCAATTTTGGCGAGAAACGACAGAAGCATCAATTACTGCAGAAATCATATGCTCTAGCTGAAATTCTGACAACTCCTACAAAAACCATTATAGAGCACAACCATACAAATCTCAGTTATGTGGAAGTCAATTGCTGAAGTGCTTTGTTTACAGTGCATGTGTGAATCCATACAGGCGAAACACCATACAGGTGCCAGATACATTGGAAGTCATTTGTTCAAGGTAGTCATCTGAAACAAACATGAAAATGAAAACCCATACTGGAGAAAAACTGTACAAATGTCAGTTTTGTCAAAAATCATTTAGTGAAAGTGGTAAACTGAAATTACATATGAGAACCCATACTGGGGAGAAACCATACAAATGTCGGCTGTGTCAGAAATCATTTACTCAGGGTAGTCATCTGAAAACACACATGAGAACCCATACTGGAGAAAAACCGTACAAATGTCAGTTTTGTCATAAATCATTTAGTGAAAGTGGTAAACTGAAATTACATATGAGATCCCATACTGGGGAGAAACCATACAAATGTCATCTATGTCAGAAATCATTTACTCAATATAGTAAACGGAAAATACATATGAGAACCCATACTGGAGAGAAACCATACAAATGTCAGTTATGTCAGAAATCATTTCATCAAGGTCGTGATCTGAAAAGACACATGAGAACCCATACTGGAGAGAAACCATACAAATGTCAGTTATGTCAGAAATCATTTGGTGAAGGTGGTGATCTGAAAAAACACATGAAAACCCATAGTGGACAGAAACCATACAAATGTCAGTTATGTCCGAAATCATTTACCCAAGGCAGTAGTGTGAAGAATCATATGAGAACCCATACTGGAGAAAAACCTTACAAATGCCAGCTATGTCAGAAATCATTTCCTCAAAGTGGTGATCTGAAAACACACATGAGAACCCATACTGGAGAGAAACCATACAAATGTCAGTTATGTCAGAAATCATTTAGATCAGTCAGTGCTGTAAAGTGTCATATGCAAACTCACACAGGAGAAAAACCATACATATGTGAGTTTTGTAACAAAGGATTCACAACACTTGGATATCTAAAGAAACACAGAAGATCTCATCTAAATGATAAGCAACAAACGTGCCGTAAACCATATCGTAAGGGCAATTCTTCAGCCAAGCAGTTTGAACTCCATGCAGGACTACAGCCACAGGATCTTAATATGGAAAGTGGATCAATTGCCAACCTATCTGTTAAGTACATAACATTAAGCAGTACAGGCGTTATTGATAAACTAAATGAAAGTTTATCAAGGAACTTGCATCATGATTGTAATGAAACTACAAGTCCTATTACAAAAATTAGTCTTGCAGAAAGTCTTTGCATTAACAAAATCGAATCACCTGAGGATGCAAAACCGTATCTGGAAAAACCTTTTGGATGTGGTATATGTGATGAAATTCTGGAAACTCAGAAGGAATTTGTTAAGCATTGTTCTAGCCATTGCTTTTCTCCATCTGAAGACTCATTTATTGATCTTTGCTAATCAAGTGTGTTATGACGCAGTGTCGTTAAACAGCAACTGACTAAGATGTGCTGTTGCAGTGCCGCTATACTTACATAAATTCTTACTGGGTATCATTTTAATTGCAAAATAGTTGGCCATCGAGCAATCCTGCGCTCAGTAGGTTGACACGGGCCTCCCTTTAGTGCTTCTTGTGTAAGGTGTCAATCACTTGTCTTTTTTCACTGCATAACAGTATAACACTGTAAAATTGACGAAGATCAATATGAAATGTTACATATTGTCCGTGGGCGTAGTATAGTATTCCGTTTTGAGTTCTAGTATTTGAAAACTTGACTGTTATGTCTTGAATCTAACTACATGCAGAACTAGATAGTGTACGAATCTGTTAGCTGTGGATCATTTTGTGAGATTATATTATACTATATACTTTGCTATTTGTATTGTCTTTGCATTCTTGATGTATTGAGGAACAATGGTTAGTTAATCTACTTATGGGAGGTGCGATTTATATTTTCATTAAGAAGAATACACATGTATTTACTTGTGGGCCCTTCCATTTGGAATTATATCCCGTCAGAGCTGCGTTCATTACTCCTGATCAACCCAACTGGGTGTTATAAGTTGCTCAAGTCTTTCTTCTTTAGTCGTGGCTAGGCTAGGAGTGCTCCTGAGTAGGTTTCTTAAGGGGCGCCAGGGTTTAAAGTGGTGTGGGAACGTGTCTGTGGGAACGGCGTTCCCACTGCTCTCGAAATTTGTGGCTTGCGTTCCCACTGCTCATTGTGCTCAACATGCAATGGAACCATGATAACACATACTTTCCAATAAAATTCTTCACTGGAGTTTCCGCTGCTCACCCAAACCACTGAGGGGCGCTATATAAGTTCTCATAATGAATGAATGAATGAACATGTGATCAGGATTAGCATGCATTCTGAACCTCACATGAGGAAATGCAGAGCCTTTTTCATCGAAGGTGGACACTGGCGTCTAACGTGGAACTGTAGATGACAGCGAGGCCCCGCCAGCCACCAAGCGACGTGAGGTGAACTCCGATGAACATGAAGAACAGAAAAGCCTTTTGGAGCAATGTCACGCTTGATGCAATCGAGTATGGCGGAACATATCAACGTGTCAGACAGTGCTAGCATATCCAGCCGTTCGTCTCTGGTGAGTTCGTAAATAATGGCAGAGCGACGAATGGCTGAACTGATGTTGAAGCTGCCGAAGTTTAAGGCCGTTTGTTTCGATTCTAGCTTGATGGACTGGACTTACGTTTACAGAGATTCTCAGCTTTGAGCCGTATATAACCCGAACATGTTGTAAGGCCAGACAATCAAAGTGCGTCCTGCGCTTTCTTGTTGTGCATGGCCTCACGGGGCCGCAACTTTATAATGTAGTAGGCTACGTACAATAACTGCGGCTCGTTTACTCTATGCTGCCCTGGCATGGTGAGGGTTTGCGTTACAACAGAATTAGGCGCCCTTGTAACGGCATGGCTGTGTTACGGCGCCATATAAATTGTCACTGTTATTATTATTATTATTATTAATAAGCAAGCTAATCCGCCTCAAGACACCTTCCTAATGACTATCAAAATTAAAGCGACTTTGTCTTGAAGCCGATACCCGTCTTTCCTCTACGGTCCTGATGAACACGGGCCACTTACTGCATAAGTCACTTCCAACAAAATCCTCAGCAATATTACCTTGCCACCGCGATCGCATCACCGTTGCCTACCCCTTGCAGATAATTTACATCGCACGACTTTTATAGTTTGAATGTTGTACTCATATTGACAGTTGGTGGCTCTTATCAGGATTGGCTGCAGGATTTCAGGTTTGGGGACTAAAGCCCCAATTCCTTCCCTTTTGCCCCTCCTCCCTGTAAGTTGCAGTGATTGCCCAAGTGTTTGAGGGCTGAGCCGCTGTTAGGGGGGGCTTAGCCCCTGGCGCCGCCACTGGCTCTAATTACATAATTATGTACATCACAGTGCGGATATGCAATTGGTTTAATAAAGAAATTAGTTACTTTTAAATCCTACGACGCATACCTTCCTGGCCAACACATTTAGCACACCTGGGGTATAATAGACCCCACTGATAACACGGGTAGCATAATTATAATTATACCCTTTTAATAGAAAGTCGAAATGAATGCTCCAAGTTTAGGTTGGAAAGAGTGCGTGCACCTACGGAAAATATTTCAATCATGATACAATATTAGATGCAATGTACGAAACAAAAACTCGTTTATTGTAACCTAAGTATTCGACACCACAGCGATCATTCTAATGCTTGAAATGAAAGTTCTTGTGACGTCTGTGATTAGTATGTATGCATGTATGTATGCATGGATGTATACATGTATGTAAGCGAGGCACAGCAACATCAACGACCTCATCTATCGTAGCCTCAACAGAGCTGGCATCCCGGCAGTCAAAGAGCCGTCCGGCCTGACCAGATCGGATGGCAAAAGACCGGACGGGCAGACCTTAATACCGTGGAGTGGTGGACGGACCTTATTGTGGGACGCGACGGTGGTAGACACGGTGGCCGCCTCATACATTTCGGAGACAGCGGCCACGGCTGGTGGGGCGGCAGAGATGGCCGCCGCAAGGAAGCACGCCAGATATTCGGAGTTGGAAAGGAGATGCACTTTCGTACCAGTCGCCATAGAAACCTTCGGTCCCTTCAACAGAGAGGGCCTCGCCTTCTTATCGGAGAGCGGAAGCCGACTGTCGAAGACTACCGGTGACACTCGCGAAACAAGCTTCCTCTTCCAAGGCCTATCGGTGATGATCCAACGCTTCAACGCGGTGGCTTTCCAGGGCACCATGTCAAGGCTGCCGGGAGCCGACGAGCGGCGAACTCTGGACAGATCCAAAAGAGGATGTCGATAAAAGAGCTACTTTTAGCCAACACTCCAAGATAATAATAATAATAATAATAATAATAATAATAATAATAATAATAATAATAATAATAATAATAATAATAATAATAATAATAATAATAATATTAATAATTGACCGGTGAGAATGACCGTTAACTCCAGAACGAATAATCTTCGTATAATAATAATAATAATAATAATAATAATAATAATAATAATAATAATAATAATAATAATAATAATAATAATAATAATAATAATAATAATAATAATAATAATAATAATAAGACGGCAATATAAGTGCGGCGGCCCGCATCCTCTGCTCAGATGACATCCGATTAACGAAGAAACACCAGAACTCCTGCGCAAAAAAACATCCTGCGCCGCCGTCTGACCGCCCAGTCATCCTCCGCTCAACATCAACAAGCGCACCATTCCAGGCCACTGAGCTGGAGATCCGCACTATGATACGATCCTTTCCCATGGGATCGTCGGGCGGCCCGGATGGCCTGCGTCCCCAGCATGTCGTGGAGCTAATAGGAGATCTTGACGCGGGACCTGGACTGCTGAGGGCGACAACTGCAATCATCAACCTACTACTGGCCGGCACCGGCCCTCAAGAGCTACGATCCATCTTATTCGGCGAAACTTTTTTTCGCCCTTCGCAAAAGCTGCGGTGGCCTAAGACCAATAGCCATTGGGTACGTCTGGCGTAGACTCGCGTCTAAATGCGCCAACGCATACGCCATCCCGCGCGTCTCACCTCACCTGACACCGAGACAGCTTGGGGTGGGTGTCCCTGGAGGCTGCGAGGCGGCCATCCATGCAACCAGGCAGTTTCTACACAATATGGACCCGGGATTCATACTGGTCAAGCTGGATCTATCCAGTGCTTTCAACAGCTTACACCGGGATAGCATGCTGATGTCGGTCGAGGAAACCATCCCAGAGCTGGCCGCGTACTGTCACCTAGCCTATGCCGAAGCAACGTGCCTCCAATTTGGCAGTTTCACCATAAAGTCTCAGGAAGGTCCACAGCAAGGTGACCCTCTGGGTCCTCTGCTTTTCTGCCTCCCACTCCAACCTATACTACCCCAGTTGCTGTCGCCCTTGGGTTTTGGATACTTGGACGACCTCACTTTGGGCGGCAGCCCAGAGGTTGTCAGGGCGGATATGGATCTAATCGAGAGGGAGTGCTTGAGCCTCGGCCTCGCGCTAAACCGCACCAAGTGCGAACTAATCACCGCCGATCTTGCCGGCGACGAACGGGGCTCCCTGAGACAGTTCACCCGTGTCGATCCATCCGCGGCCACGCTCCTGGGAGCGCCACTCCTCCCAGCAGATGCTCTACTCTCCACTTTGGACAAAAGCGTGGCCGACCTCGCAAGGGCTTTTGAAAGACTTCAGAGTATTGCCAGACAAGACGCACTTTTAATACTAAGATGCTCCCTCGGCTCGCCCAGGCTAATGCACACATTACGATGCACCAGCTGTCACGACCACCCACGCCTGAGGGACTACGACGAGTTGTTGGGAGGTGGAATCGAACGGGTTCTGAACGTGATGCTGACCGACGTCCAGTGGGCGCAGGCATCCCTCCCGATTAAGATGGGAGGGCTGGGAATCAGGAGGGTGTCATCGCTGGCACTGCCAGCCTTTTTGGCTTCGGCCGCGGGCACCCTCCCCACTCAGTCCCTCGTCTTGGGAACAACACTCGAGAACGCAGACACGGCCTACACTTCAGCGCGTTCGCAATGGATGCAACTCGCCAGGATTTCCGACCCAACGGCCGTCCCCAGTCACAAACAATCACAATGGGATGGGCCGTTGCTGCAGGAGGCCTTATCACCGGTTAGTGGCGCACTGCAGGACCCTTACGACCAGGCCAGATTAAGAGCGGTGCAGTTCCCTCATGCCTCCTACTGGCTACATGCCCTCCCGTTGACCGCATATGATCTGAGGATGAGCGACGAGGCCGTGAGAGTTTCGGCCGGTTTGCGCTTGGGCCTGGCCATTTGCGAGCCGCACACGTGCGCATGCGGTGCTCCGGTGTCGTCCAGAGGCTCACATGGCCTCTCCTGCCATTTGGGGTTTGGACGTCAGGCTAGACACTGCGCCGTCAACGATATCATCTACCGCAACCTCAACAGAGCCGGCACCCATGCGGTTAACAAGCCGTCTGGCATCACCAGATCGGACGGGAGGAGGCCTGATGGCCAGATCCTGATACCGTGGGGCAACGTGCGGACCTTGATATGGGACGCGACGGTGGTGGATACCGTGGCCGCCTCATACATCCCTGAGACGGCGACCGAGGCTGGAAGGGCGGCGGAGTTGGCTGCCACAAGGAAACACGCCAAATACGCAGATCTACAGAGGAGGTACACCTTCGTCCCTGTAGCCCTGGAGACCCTTGGACCCTCTCAACAGAGAGGGTCTCGCCTTGATCTCCGAGGTGGGTCGCCGCCTGACGAAAATATCCGGAGACACCCGAGAGACAGGATTCATCCTCCAGCGCCTGTCGGTTACGGTCCAGCGTTTCAACGCGGTTGCCTTCCAGGGCACCATGTCGAGGTTGCCCGGCGCTGAGGAGCGGCCACCTCAACAACACTAAGCCTTACCGTGTTTTAACAATGACAATGATAATAATAATAATAATAATAATAATAATAATAATAATAATAATAATAATAATAATAATAATAATAATAATAATAATAATAATAATAATAATAATAATAATAATAATAATAATAATCTTCGTTTAACGCTTCAAACTGACAAGTACGCAGGATGATTACAAATCATTGTATTAACGGATGATCACAAGTTATAACAGGAGTCGAATTTTACTATTTGGCAGCCATGCAAGGCGCTCATCACGTCATACCACTCATTTATTTCAACGCCACCTAGCGAATGAAAGGCTGCGTCGCCTCAATTATCAAAATCAATATTACAGCTATCGTCACTGGCTTCACCAAGAGATAGCATCAGTAATCGCCACATCAAACAGGTTTCGCATTACCACAGAAAGTTGGTCTACGCACATAATGTAGGATCACGTCATGGCAGCCTTTTCGGCGGCTCTTTGTCTGCTACAACACAAAATCTTGTAAGATAGAAGAGTATGGCTCGACAGGAATTTATAATACGCATAATCCTTTCGATAATTCAGGAGATTTTGACAGATTGTGCTATTTAATGGTGGCCGATAGACTGAAAGAAAGAGGCTTTGACGCCTGGCGCACTACAACATATTTTGATGAAGGATGGGACTGATTTTATTACCTAGGACATAAAACCCTATTTAGCAGACCTGCATGTATATAATAGGATCGTTTACGTGGTCCACTTAAAGCTGTTTATAATGAAACTGGTGGCCGCTTAGGCTAAACATAGATTAGGCCTATTCGACCTATGCAAATGTCTAATGGTTCTACATTATGGATACTGAGACATACATAAACCACCGATTTTTGTTTGTCAATAGAATTTATAAGGAGTTGGCTGAATAAGGAAAGAAAGCAATCTCATAAAAAATGAGTAAATAAGTAAATATATAGCCTATAATAGGCGATACAAAACTATTCTGTGAAATCAACTTCCGCAGTTAACTAAATGTTAGCCAAGACTGTTAAGGAACGCCATGAAAGACAAGTGATCATTTGATTAATTATTTTATAACTGGGGCTGCATATAAGTGGAGTACCGCAGGTCTCTCATACCCTGGTCTGAAAACATGCAGTAAACACACACACACATTCTTTGTGCTGACTTCGAAGTCCCAAAGGCAGTGTAGCGTGACAAGTCAAAGGCTTTTCGTTCCAAAAATACAGCAGACACGCGCATAATTATCGGTCTACAAATAAAAAATAAATATGCTGTTTTGCTAGGCCTTTGGTCATTGAATACAGCGCGTGTGTTTGGATTTCAATCGTATTTTTTCTTTACGAACGGAGTATTTGCACCCATCCGTTCGACCTTCGCACTTCTCTCTTAAAGAGAGTTCCAGGAGGACTGGTTCTGATATCCACTATCTTGTGGTATCAAAGGCGGCGATGCCGCCCACGTTTGCCGGCTTTTTCAGGGTTCCTGCTGAGCCTGTCCACCTCGCGTAGCGCCCTAGGTGGTACTTCAGCCAAGCCTTCACCACTGATGGCATAGCCTCAGCAGGCACTCCCCTACTGACTGTTGCCACCCCTCACCACGTTGAGGTGTGAGTCGGACTTTGAGGGGACATATACATGTATTTATACATACATGTAGGCGTATCAATGTCACATGTACCGCCGCCACCGTTCTAATTCCATACATAGGCCTATATGCAACTTGCTGTGGCTTCTGTTGGAAACGAGGCTTTATCACTTGCGACGTAAACTGAGTTTATTAAAGTTTGGATTTTCTCGCAAAAATAGATTTGCTGATACCTGTAGTGATGGAGAAACTGAAGCTGCTACAGCTATATTAAGACGATGTGACAATGATACTGAGAAGGCTGATGAATCAAGAGCTGCTGGTAAGTGTGAATTGGAAATCTCGTGCTGACCAAAATTACAATAATAAGTTATGATTTTGCAGGTTGCTTGTTGCTTTAATGAATAATCATGGACCAAAAATTCTTTGAAAACTTTTTGGTGAAAAACAGGTTGCAAAGTTATGCAAACAGTTTCCTGCTACGGACTGGAGCAGCATAAAAACTGAGGTGCTGAACTTGATGAATAAAGAAATTACTATATTTATTGTAGTCTTAAACCACTCCTATAACACTGAAATAATAGAACAATTTTGTCAAGATGACAGCCTAAAATGCTACCATTACAGTGTGGGAATTCAAAAATATTTTCGGCCGTTCCTTCATCACGCATACTTTTTCTCCGCCGATTTGCCCCCCCACTAAACCTTCTGGATCCGTCACGGATGAACATTGGTATTAAAATGCCATGTATATAAAACGATGAAATGATATGTTATAATGCGTACATTATAAAGAACGCTAAAACGATAAATTACCACTTCATTTTTTGTTGCTATTGTGCTTTTCGGTAAGTTATGTTCCGGTTTTTACTTATTTTTCATTGAATATTCGATTAATCGATTATTCAAACACATTCCAACGACGTGCTTAATTTTATTAATTGTTTAGTAGTGACGTCATAAACTCGTGACGAAGTCAAAATGTTACAGTTGTGCGTTGCAACGGTAATCGGATTTCAAACAAGGGCTGCGTGTGATCTCTAAAGCAATAGGAAAACTTTAAGTTTAACTTCAGTAGTTATTCCTTAAGCGAAAAGAGTTTTCTGATTCTTGGCGAAACTATTTCTGGCTCAGGTAATTCTGTTTGATCTTTTAGTTGCGAGCGCGAGTGCTTTAAACTGAGTCTCGGCTATTTGGATAAAAAATAGATAGGTTCCAAATCTGGTAATCCTTCAGTTTAGGTAGTTTAATTATTTGAATGTCTTCAATGCCGTACTTGACATTGGTAAGTAAGCACTCTACCGAAATTAAATTAAAGTAAAAGCTTATCTAAATAATTTTAAATAATTTTTTATTAAAAATTTAAATTAACAATTATTTTCAATAACTAAAAAGGTCCCGGAACGCCGTTTCGGACCGCTCCGGCTGAAAAAAACACTGCATGTATATATGTATGGATGTATATTTGTACGTATATAAACATGTGTAGGGATGCATGTATGTATCTTGGATACATAGATCAGTTTCAAAACAAACAATCTTATATTTGTTTATCTAACAAGTGCAGGATGTACGCAATATTATAAAATATCGCTAATTATCGGTTCCGTTTTTAAAAATTATGTAATTTCGAGGTGCATTCACATAATGTACAACTAAAATATATACCATTTTGTACAGAATTGAATGCTGAATCCACTGCTGTATTACTAGATATGATATGTGAAACCAAACACGAAACCCAGGGTTGGTGTTATCAACCCCCCTTGGTAGCCGATGTCACCAAAAACCTTGGTAACCTGAGGGTTAAATAGAAGTGAAATTGACGAAAATAATTCTTGCCTAAATAAAAGTTGGATAGATGAAAACATTCTTGGTTAAATAGAAGTTGGTTTGATGACATTAGGCCTAATTCTTGCCTAAACGGAAGTTCGATTGATGAAAAGAATTTTTTCTTAAATCGAAGCCGGATTTATGACAGTTATCATGGATTGCTTACTTAGCAACGTCCAGTATAGCATTGAAGATATTAAAATACTTTAGCAACTTCCCCTCGGAGCGCCGTTCGAGCAACTGCCTCAGAAGTTCACTCGACGGCGTGGATGTCCGATGCGTACGCCTTGTCGTGGCGAGGGGGATTCAGCCGATCCTGACATTTGGCCAGCCAGGGAAGATAATAATGTTGCGAACCATCCCTTGCGGTTCGCTAGGCGTGCTTTCGCCTGCACTCTAGCTGATTCCTCGCTCATTATTTGATCCGTGATCATCACCTGTTTGCAGCGCTGTAATTGGACCTTGCAGTCGCGCGCTGAGCTGTGATTCGTTAATATTGGCGCTTATCGCTCCCGCTTAATTGTTGGCTATATAAACCCGACGCATGTCATGCGCGGGGTTCTTCTTCGTTCTGCTTGCTTCTTCGTCGTTCGCTCTGTGTGAGTCGTCGTGTCGATTGCCGTGGTTGCTCGACTGCTGGTGAAGCTGTGTGCTCCGACGGAAGAAGGACCTGGGTTCGATCCTCGTTTGTGTTCGACTGCTGTGTGCGTCGTGTGTTTTATGCAGGGTTAGTGCTACGTGATTGTATAATCGAAACTGTGTGTTTTAATCGAATCTGTGTGTTTTATCGTGTGATGAGTCATGCGATTGCTATTTTAGTATCCGTCGTTAACTAAAGACTCAACGTTGATTATCTGTACTTAGGTTTTGAACTCTTAACCTTTGTTTGAAGGACCGAGTGCCTGTAACTGATATGAGAACAGATTTTCGTATGTAATTAACCATTTAATTTGAATCTTATAAAAGCATATAAAGAAATTATCAATGTCTGATTCCATTGACCTAGAACGGAAAGTTACCGAGCTTTGCTCTCTTTTCCAGCAAATGATAGAGCGCCAAACAGATCAGGCAAGCAAATTAAATCTAGTAGTCGACTACCTACAGTCTGAGCGGCAGTTAAATGCTAATGAAATACTTGCTGTTGAGGGTTCGAATCCAGCAGGGTTGTTTCCCTTGGCAAAGCCTTCAGAAGAAGGCGCGGACGATATTCACGGCCTGGTACCTGGTTCCCGCTCAGATCTGGTAGTTGGCGCGCCCGCCAAACTGGATGTTGCTGCTCTGCCCCGTAGAAGTGCCAGACTAATGTCTAAAGCGCCAAAGTCCTACACATTACCCGCCATATCTAAGACAAGAAATGTAGTGGTTAAACCCAGGTCTGTGTCAGATTCGAATCTTGTCAGCTCAAGACCGGATGTCCCTCAACAGCAGCGCTACTGCACCTCACCAGGAGGGCAGGACGCGACACGTGGCACCAGAATCGGGGTTCGATTCCCGGTACATGAACCTGAAAATTCTGACACAGATAGATGGGAAGATTATGAATATTTCTTTGATTCAAATAAAGATGCTACCAGGTTAGAATTGCATAATGTTATGGATTTAGGAGAAAAAGAATTAGAATCGTTGTGTGATTTTGAAGATGATTTATTGGTGAAACTTGATAATCAGAGGATTGATTTGAAGCATCATAATGATAATGACAATGATGATGATGATGATAATCATAATGATGATGATGATGATAATCATAATGATGAAGATGATGATGATGATAATCACAATGAGGATGATGATGAGGATGATGTGTTAAATAGATCAATAAGAAGTATTAGTGCAATTGAAAGGAGTTTAAATAATTCTCCTCATATGTTGGAACAAAGTAGGAAGTATTTAGATTTTCTTGTTGACCGACCAGAGTCTAACGATAAGTATCTAGTTTCAGATGCACAACGGGACCAAGACCTGATGAGAGAGGGTCAACCCATCCTCTTCTCATCCACATCCGGGTCTTCGCTCCGCTCCACTCGCTACGGTTCCTTCGACCCAGGTGCACATCCCAGTCACATAAACCCTCATTCGTCGAGCGTCTCTGATCTTCGCGTCACGAATTCGTCAAGCCGCTGCTTGTCGACTTTCTCTGCGCCATTCGTCTCTGCGCCGACCTACGTCATGTCGTCATGGTCAACCGGTGGTCAACGTCGTCCGCGACCGATCCCTAGCACGATCAACTACTTCCGGTCACCGGTGAGCGCTGCCGCAGCTCATCATCACAACCCAGTTGGTCCGGTCGAACCCGACATCTGGCAACGAGCACCGCCTGCTCAGCCTCTGTCGACCAATCGTCAAGAGAGAGACACCGGAACCAGCCGCCAGCCGAAGCAGATTCGAATCCTGACTACGCGTGCCTCAAGTGAAATGTCGTCTCGACCGATGCAGAGCCGACAACTACCTGCAATTCCTCGCGCTACGATGACCTCTGGCTACGATGCACTGCGAACTGAGAGACAACGCAATGAGACAACACCAGAGAGGCATACGAACAACAAAGCTGTTCGTGACGTCAATGAGAAACCTGGTCAGAAACCTGCCCGGATGTCATCCGCCGCTCAACCACCGACCTTGGTCAACAACCTGGCTTTGGTCGTGAACAACGGGTCAGATGATGAACGAAAAGATCCTCCGAAAGAACGAGAGGCCGAAGAAAAGACACCGCCTGGTAAGATCGCATCCTACTCTGCTGAAGTGTCTGGAGTTCGAGCTAATAGACAATGGCTGAAATTGGGTACCTATAACGGACGCACAGCTGTTGAAGCGTTCATCAGAAAATTCGAAGTGTGCGCTAGAAACAATGCATGGACTGATGACGAGAAACTAAACCAGCTGATGGTCGCTCTCACAGAGCCTGCTAACCAGCTGCTCTGGGAGTTTGACTCTGCCACTGTTGCTTCTTGGGAAGACCTGGTCAAAAGATTAAGGTCTAGGTACGGTGGGTCCGACCAGACGGCCCTGTACCAAACCCAACTTAGCACCAGACGACAAAGAGACGGAGAAGAACTCGGGGTCCTCGTCCAAGATGTCCGCCGCCTGATGATCCTCGCTTTTCCTGGACCGACGACAATCCACAGTGAGACAATTGCAATTCGATCGTTCATAGATGCCATCCGAGACAAAGAACTCGCGATGAAAGTTCGTGAACGTGAGCCAGACTCTCTTGATAAGGCTTATAACTTAGCCATGAAATTCGAGGGCTACCAGAAGGTTGATCGCAGTGACGCAGAGTCCTCAGACCGCTGCTACGCTCGTGCCAAAGCTATCAGAGAATCCGAAACTTCGCTGGACGATGTCCGTAAATTAATTCATGATGAACTAGAACCGCACAGACGATCTGTCCAGAAGTTAGAGAAGATGTGGGACTCCTGGCTAACTCAACCACGAGCAGACACTATTCCATCGGCTCCGCCATCGCAAGAGACGAAATTCCAGTGGAGGCCCAACGCTGGAAGAAACAGAAACGGGAACACGATCCGTCAACGCCAGACTCGGGCTGGTGATGGACAAACTCTGAGACGATGTTTCAACTGTGGACAACCTGGTCACTTGGCAAGAGGTTGCCCAGATCGACAACAGACTGAAGCAACGGTTGCATTTGAACCAGATCAACCCGCTGACGCTAGACTGAATCACATTCCTGGCAGCAGTAACGCTTATCTGGCTGTCCGGGTAAGTGGAAAGAACACTTTCGCGCTTATTGACACTGGTTGTGAACTAGCTTTGGTACCTGCGTCACTGGTGAAGATGGCCGACGTCACTAAGTCTACGCAGATGTTACGTGCAGCTAACGGTACCGCAATCCGAGTCCTTGGCGAGACTACCTTACAGTGTGAGACTGATAATTTTGCCTTCACTGTCAAATGCTTAGTGACCGAACAAATTTCTGAACTAATTCTAGGCCTGGCTTGGCTAGAGCAGCAACAAGCCCAGTGGAATTTCGGTCAGGGCTGCATCACAATCCGTGGTCATCCTCTACCAATCGTTAGCCGACCGGAAACGACTGCCTGCCGAAAGATCGTTGTCGCTAAAGATGTAATGATTCCCGCCATGAGTGAGCTTGACATTGAAGCCTTTGCTATCCTACCTCGTCTGAACGCAACGTATGGACAATGGGCTACTCAACCGAAACTGCTGGAATCTGGAGTTTTCGTCGCCGGAACTCTGCTGCAAGAAAGAGCAACTGGTCTCATGGTAAGAATGCTGAATCCCACCGGAAGTGACGTTCGCCTCACGAAAGGAGTGCAATGTCCCACAGAAGACGTGATTGTCCTTACCGACGAACACGTGAACAGTCCTCCAACCGCATCCGCGTTCCGGGCCGACGCTGTGCAAGAATTGTCCGAGAAAGAGGCGGAAGAAGTCCTGTCACCTCTCTGGCAAAGCACCGCGACTGATTTATCGCCAGAAACGAACAGAGAACTTCGCGACCTGTGTCTTCGCCAGCCAATCGACCCGCTACAAGCCAACCCTCTCGAGCCAAGTTCACACGACGCTGAGGTACAAGCCTACAGACCTCTCCGCGCTTTGATTGGCAAAGTGTCTTCGCAACCTCTGCGCCTCCGGGATGTGCACCTTCCCTATATCCTTGCGGCGTACCGTGCGAGTGAGAGCGAGAGCACTGGCTTCACCCCTAATCGTTTGTTTTTAGGTCGTGAATTGTGCATGCCTGCTGATTTAGTTTTAGGTGATAGTTTGGTTATGCCAGAATTAATGTCTTCTGATGATTATGTTTCTGCGCAGTTACTTAGGATGCAAACTGATTTCACTGTGGCCAGAGAATTTATGCAGCGCCAGGCTACTACACGAGCGAACCGCTATGATTTGAAGGTTAAACCCCGTGTGTTTGCTCCAGGTGACCTTGTGTATTATTTCTATCCCCGTAGACGATCTGGGTTGAAAGACAAATGGTCCCGCTGGTATACTGGTCCTTACCGGGTGATAGAACAGTTAAGTTCTGTTCTGTATAAAATCCAGAAGAATCCCCGTTCACAACCTAAAATTGTGTACGTCGATAAACTGAAGAAAGCTGTCGGAGAAGAAGAAGACTCCGAGAGATCTCTTCCGGCTCCCTCAGGATTTGAACCGGCTGACCTGTCATTTGATCTCGAGTCAGTAGACTCCTCGTTTCAGTTAGGTAATAGACCTAAGAGACGAATTGTAAAGCCTGCTCGATTTCGCCAAGTTGTTCTGGTGTGATGCTTTTCTGATGTGAAATCATGTGTAATCTTGTTAAAATAATTACTGTCGATTGGTTATAATTTTGTGGACACACACTGAATATGTTAACCTTGTTTGTTCATGTCGACTCATTGTGTTGTTGACAAAGGGAGCCACTGATACCCTGATTGGTTATTCAGATTGTTTGTCTGAGAAGATTCAGCATAATTTGCCTTGTTTACTATAGGGTGCTTAAATTTCTTCCCTTAGTCAGAAATTTCGGGAAGGTTGAGGAGGGTGTTGCGAACCATCCCTTGCGGTTCGCTAGGCGTGCTTTCGCCTGCACTCTAGCTGATTCCTCGCTCATTATTTGATCCGTGATCATCACCTGTTTGCAGCGCTGTAATTGGACCTTGCAGTCGCGCGCTGAGCTGTGATTCGTTAATATTGGCGCTTATCGCTCCCGCTTAATTGTTGGCTATATAAACCCGACGCATGTCATGCGCGGGGTTCTTCTTCGTTCTGCTTGCTTCTTCGTCGTTCGCTCTGTGTGAGTCGCCGTGTCGATTGCCGTGGTTGCTCGACTGCTGGTGAAGCTGTGTGCTCCGACGGAAGAAGGACCTGGGTTCGATCCTCGTTTGTGTTCGACTGCTGTGTGCGTCGTGTGTTTTATGCAGGGTTAGTGCTACGTGATTGTATAATCGAAACTGTGTGTTTTAATCGAATCTGTGTGTTTTATCGTGTGATGAGTCATGCGATTGCTATTTTAGTATCCGTCGTTAACTAAAGACTCAACGTTGATTATCTGTACTTAGGTTTTGAACTCTTAACCTTTGTTTGAAGGACCGAGTGCCTGTAACTGATATGAGAACAGATTTTCGTATGTAATTAACCATTTAATTTGAATCTTATAAAAGCATATAAAGAAATTATCAATGTCTGACTCCATTGACCTAGAACGGAAAGTTACCGAGCTTTGCTCTCTTTTCCAACAAATGATAGAGCGCCAAACAGATCAGGCAAGCAAATTAAATCTAGTAGTCGACTACCTACAGTATGAGCGGCAGTTAAATGCTAATGAAATACTTGCTGTTGAGGGTTCGAATCCAGCAGGGTTGTTTCTCTTGGCAAAGCCTTCAGAAGAAGGCGCGGACGATATTCACGGCCTGGTACCTGGTTCCCGCTCAGATCTGGTAGTTGGCGCGCCCGCCAAACTGGATGTTGCTGCTCTGCCCCGTAGAAGTGCCAGACTAATGTCTAAAGCGCCAAAGTCCTACACATTACCCGCCATATCTAAGACAAGAAATGTAGTGGTTAAACCCAGGTCTGTGTCAGATTCGAATCTTGTCAGCTCAAGACCGGATGTCCCTCAACAGCAGCGCTACTGCACCTCACCAGGAGGGCAGGACGCGACAATAACAGTGTGATTCTCGTTAACGATAACGATAACGAAAATGTTCGTTAACGAAAATAAAATGACTTCGTTAACGATAACTATAACTATAACTAAAAATACCATTAACTATAACTATAACTATAACGAAAATAACACTAACGAAAATTCATCTTTATTTTCGTGAATACAAAAAAATAAAAATAGGAAGTGCAATATGGACGATTCGACATAAATGAGAACGAAAAATGCGATATTTTTATTGTGCAATTTGTCAGTTACTTTAGAAACTCGTGTATTCATGAAGCTGAATGCACCCATGCTTCAAAGGCTTTCAAAGCTCTGAGCAAATTGTGAAACAGCGTGTTAATACGCACAATTTTGCTTATAGCCTTAATTATTGTAACTAAGTAGTAACTAAAATTAACTAAAATAAAAATCCATTAACTATAACTATAACTATAACTAAAAATAATACTAACTATAACTATAACTATAACTAAAATAAAAAACCACCATTAACTATAACTGTAACTATAACTAAAATAAAATCTGTAAGGAGAATCACTCTGGATGATAATAAATAGAAGTGAAATTAGCGCATTGGATAACATCTTGCGAAGAGAGCGAGAGGTACCGAGTTCTAGCCCCGTAGGGCGGACATGCTTTGTAGGCTGCTATGCTGTCTGTTCTGTTAGTAGTTAAGATTGTTTCAATTGCATAACATGTAAATGTACAGCGCAGTGCGTTTGTCAAGCGTTTAATAAAGAAAAGATTATTAGGAGGGCGACGCTAAGGGTCTTTGTTACCATACAGCTAGTCGTTAAAAGTCCATTATTACTACTACTTTAGCAACGTAAACTACGGGATAACCATTCTTTTAATATGAGAGCGACTGTTTTAAATGCTGCAGCTGAGCTAACTGATTAGATACCGAAGTTTAGCCAATTATATTGAGCTATCTGTTGAACGAGTGACTTTGGTTACTCATCATACCACAGCCTGTGTTGCGCTGATAGCTTCTAATAAGCTTGGCGCCTATTTTTTGATTATTATTCATAAATGCATTTGATGCTTAATTAGGACTTAAATAGGACTTGAATAATAGTAAAAGTAATTGCAATAATAATAACAATAGCAGCATTACAAGCACCACAATACTGTCAATATCAATAATGACTTAGTAATAGAATTAATAAAACATAGAAGATTGGTTAAGTATTGCTAACATATTAAATGCAGAGTTTGGTATAGTTAAAGACAGGTGATCAGAAACAAGTATATTGACAAAAGGCTACACTTCAACATTAGAATATTTTAAGAACAATACCTTTTTTAGTTTTTTCTTTAAAGTGTAGAGACTATTTTCCCTCTTAATATCAATCGTGGACCAATCGAGTATTCTGTTCCGTTTCTACTGAGTAGGTCATAGTCGTAAGTAAATAGGATATTATAATAATAATTATTATTATTCTATTTAATTTGACCTCTGTCTCAGTGTTGTTTATACTGGCTGATATTATTAGGTTACGGACAGGTATAGGCTAAGTCGATAAGATGCATCTTTGCCATACTCCCGTTTTCGTGTGAAAGTGTTATGTGACCTTGTAATCTACTTGGCACTAGTGATTTTAGATATAATTATCTCATGCACAGATTTGATTACTCGCCCTGGTATATATATATATTATAATATATATATATATATATATATATATATATATATTATAATATATATACCTGCGTTTTGCTTTGCCCCACATTTCGTCATACCAAATGCTGTCGAATTGTTAGACATCATTGAAGTTGATGATGATTTTCTGGATTATATTCAATGCTTTATGGCTGTTTTCTATGCTTTATGGTTGGTCGTGATCAATGCTTTTTAGGGAGCTCGTTAATGTAGTGGTTAGCGTGTGGGACTGCAAATCGAGAGCTATAGGTATCTGTGTCATTGTGAATAGTTATGCTTTAATCTTATTGTGCATCTTCGTGATCTGAATCCACTTGTTCTCCTGCAAGTGCTCTGTAGTATCTTGCGAAGATATACGTCACATGCACTCAAGCATCTTGGATATAATGTATAGGCACTGTTACAGACAGTGGAAGAAGAGTTCAAATGTAGACACTTCTGGACACGTTGGTCACTTGGTTTCAAGCACTTGGTTCGTTTTAACGAATATCGAATGAGCTCGAAATAAAACGTTATAAAAGATTACTTGCTCTCTCAACATATCGTTTTCTGATGTTTTGTATCATTTTCGTGAAAAATTTTCATTGAGTGTTCTCTAGACCTCTGTAATTTTTCAGTCTTGTTGATCTTCTTTTTCTGTTGCTTGTAGGGTTAACATAGCAAAGTTATGTGTCTTTTCATTGGGTAATGTCGATTTCCTGAATCGTTTCTTTTGCTGGAAGAAAGTGTTCATAATTATTTTAAAATTGCTTTGACCAAAGAACTGGAGGAGATTCTCCCCGCTGTCACTTCTCCCCAGCGGCGTCTAACACCGCACCTGGATTTGAAGTTCAATGGAGATCGTTCTCCAAAATCCACCATTGGTAGACGCCATTGTGTCTCCCGATCCGAATTTCCAATGGTGCCCATCCAGGTATTGCTCTCTGAGCCTCTCAGCCGACCTTTTTCGAAAAATCCGCAATGACGATTATTTTGTGTCTGGGAAGTCTGCGAAGTGGTTGATAAAAAGTTTTAATTTCTTTATCCGCAGCAACTGGCGTCGGCGCATATGCTTGGATGACGGTCATCTTGGCAAATGTTGTGCGAATTCTTGCAGACATTAGTCGTTCCGATATCAGCTGACATCCTATCAATGAATCTGTTGCTTTCTTGTTCAGACTAATCGCTACGGACTCTCTACTGACTTGATGTTTGACTCTCCCTATACTAACCCTTAACACTTATCGTGGCAGAATTCTTCTTTTCCACACCATATTGTCTATCAGAGTCCTATGATGTCCCATCTGTATTCTTTCCAATTCTTTGCTGAAGCGAGCGCTCCTGACGTTCCATGTCCTTATTTCTGTGTTGCAGAGCTTGAATTCTCTTGTGGTTTTGTCCACTGTAGCGGAAGTAGATGTTGTCGCGGTTGTTTTTAGTGTACTTAAATTTGTAAAACTGGTTGTTTCTGCTCCTATTGTCACTACCTTTTTCGTCGTTGTTTTTGCTGTTTTTGTTCTTCTCGTTGTTAGTGGTGGCAGTGTTGGTGGTGGTGATGATGTTCGTAATAAATTGTAATCGTAAATTTAAAATTTATAAATCTCGACTCTATGCTAAGCGCAAATTGTTGGTGTTAATGCTCTAGAAGCTAACTTTTCACACCCGGTCCCAGTCTCCGGCCTTTGTATGGGCGGATCTTGGTATTACGAGCGACGTCCGACTCGTTTGGTGATTTTGATCCTTTCATTGTATGCGAGGCCGCGCATTCATCTGGTGCGCCCCCCTGCAGTGGATGGCCAGATCATCGTTGATGACTTCGATGTCTGTCCATCGAGGCATTACACTTGCCAGTCACACAGCATACATGAAGCTGGGCAGAATGTCTCCACTTCTGTAGGTCAGATGCTGTTTCTGTTTCACACAGATATCGTGCATGTTATATGCACCACTGTAATAACGATTGCAATGACTTGTTGCTTTCTTAAACAAAGTTTAGTTAAACAAATGAACAAATAAGTGTAAGAAAAGTTAGACTGAACCGCTTTAGGTTTCACTTAATGATTTTCAACTATTGCTTTACAAAGATCATATTTCAACATTTCCTATATACAGCCTCCAAAATCTTCACACTCACTAACGATGTCGCAAAGCATTTCTTCGAAGCTTTCATCTGGAAATGTCATCGCAAATGCGAAACATCAGAAATCGCACAGTTGCCAGCCAAATCAGAAATCATTTGTGCTGAATACTCATACAAAGGAAGACAAGAAAAGCTGTTCAAAAGACAAGAAATACGAATGCGAGTTATGTAAGAGAATGTTTAAGTACGCCTGTCAGGCGAGGAGTCACATGAGAGTTCATACTGGAGAGAAACCATACCAATGCCAGATATGCCAAAAAGCGCTTGCATACCAAAGTGAGCTCAAGATTCACAATAGAAGACATACTGGAGAGAAACCTTTCCAATGCCAGATGTGTAAAAAATGTTTTTCACAAAATTCAAATCTAGCAAATCATGTTAGAACACACACTGGAGAGAAACCATACCAATGCCAGATTTGCCAAAAAGCGTTTGCAATCCGGAATGCACTCAAGATTCACAATAGAACACATACTGGAGAGAAACCTTTCCAGTGCCAGATGTGTAAAAAATGTTTTTCACAAAATTCCAATCTAGCAAATCATGTTAGAACACATACTGGAGAGAAACCTTTCCAATGCCAGATGTGTAAAAAATGTTTTTCACAAAATTCAAATCTAACAAATCATGTTAGAACACACACTGGAGAGAAACCATACCAATGCCAGATTTGCCAAAAAGCGTTTGCAATTCGGAATGAACTCAATATTCACAATAGATCACATACTGGAGAGAAACCTTTCCAGTGCCAGATGTGTAAAAAATGTTTTTCACAAAATTCCAATCTAGCAAATCATGTTAGAACACATACTGGAGAGAAACCTTTCCAGTGTCAAGTATGTCAAAAGCTTTTCTTCCAATATTCCAATCTAAAACATCATGCAAGAATTCATACTGAAGAGAAACCGTACCAGTGCCAGTCATGTGACTTTAAAACAAATGACAAAAGCTATCTGAAGAGGCACACAAGAAGACACACTGGAGAGAAACCATACCTTTGCCAGGTATGTCAGAAAGCATTTTCAAGCGCTTCAGCTGTGAGAAGTCATGAAAAATTCCACCCTGGAAAGAGTCCATTTCTGTGTCAGGTGTGCCAAAAACAATTGCCCACATCTTTTGCATTACGAATTCATGTCAGAACCCATACAGGAGAGACACCTTTCCAATGCCAGATGTGTAAAAAAAGTTTTTCCAACAAATCCAATCTAGCAACTCATGTTAGAATTCATTCTGGAGAGAAGCCCTTTCAGTGCGAGATATGTAAAAAAGAATTTCGTCAGTATAACAGTCTGCAGTTGCATGTAAGACACCACACAGGAGAAAAGCCTTACCAATGCCAGGTATGTCAGAAAAGGTTTCTAGATCATTCCGGTCTACGAAGTCATGTCAGAATTCATACTGGAGAAAAATCATATCAGTGCAAGTTATGCCCAAAAATATTCGGACAATCCGGGAATCTGCTGGTTCACAAGAGAGCACATACTGGAGAAAAACCATACCTTTGCCAGGTATGTCAGAAAACGTTCTCATCCACTGCGGGCTTGAAAAGTCATAGAAAATCCCATTCTGAAGCGAAACCATACCTTTACCAGGTATGCCAGAAAACGTTTGCATGGAATTCAAGTCTGAGAAGTCACGAAAAATGCCACTCTGAAGAGAAACCATACCTTTGCCTGGTATGTCAGAAAACGTTCTCAAGCATTTCAAATCTGAGATATCACGAAAGATCCAACTGTGGAGAAAAGCCATACTTACGCCAGGTATGTCAGAAAACGGTATCATCCACTTCAGGTATGAGAAATCATGTTAAATGTCATTTTGAAGAGAAACTATATTTATGTGAGGTTTGTAAAAAAATTTTTTTAACATCTTCCCAACTCAAAATTCATATTAGAGTCCATACTGGAGAGAAACCATTCCAATGCGAGTTATGCTCGAAAGCATTCTCATTTCAAAATTATCTGAAGATTCATCGGAGAATCCATACTGGAGAGAAACCATACAAATGTCAGCTCTGTGCAAAAGAGTTCGCCTTTTATTCTGAACTCAAAAGTCACATGATAGTCCATTCTGAAGAGAGACCTTTCCAATGCCAGATGTGTAAAAAACGTTTTTCCAGGTCTGGCATTCTAGCAGATCATACTAGAATTCATACTGGAGAAAAGCCTTATCAGTGCCAGGTATGTCCAAAACGTTTTACTGCTTCTTCAGGTTTAAGAAGTCATGCAAAGATTCATAGTGGAGAGAAGCCATACCTTTGCCAGGTAGGCCTATGTCATAAAACGTTTTCACTCTCTTCAGGTCTGAAACATCATGAAAAAACTCACTCTGTTTAGAAACTATTTGCTTTAGGTTTATGGAAAAAACATTTCCCAACTTCTCCAAAGTTCAAAATCATGTTCGAATACTTCCCAGAGAAAGCCATCCTAACAGCAGTTTTACCTGAGAACATTTTAAATGCACCTGTTCTGCAGACATAGAAAGGAACCACGTAATGCCAGATGTGTGAAACAACTTTTGTTTACTCTTCCAAACTAAAATGTTCATGTTAGAATTAATGTTGGTGAAATATCCCATCTATGCCAGTTATGTCGGAAATTGTGTTTCGAAATCTTGTGACCTGAAAGTCACGTGAGATTCATAGTGCATAGAAAGTGTACCTTCAACCGTTCTTCACACTTTCTGCTTTCACGACTAATAATTATGATAACCAATTCTGGACAGAAGCCAATGTATCAACAGGGATTTGTCCGATTTTCATATCTACAGTGTCATGTTAGCATACGTACTGAAGATATTAAATTCCACCAACGCCAGTTGCGTGGGGTTCAATAGGGATATCATAGAACTAACTACTCATTATAGTAATCTAAAGATGCATTCGAGAGCATAATAGTGAAGATAAATCCTACAGGCGTTAATTATGTCAGGAGAGTTCTAATGAAAGAATCCAAGCAGGAGAAAACTATTTGTGTTTTTTATTTTTGTAACCAAACATTCCAGATCTTCCGTTGTCCAAAATCATGTTAGACCTCATTCTGTATAAAATCAATCCAGCGCCACTTACGCCTGCGAACATTTTCAACCCAAGCTTGTCTCGCAGACTCACATGGGAAGAAGTACATCTAAGGAGGCTTAAAATAGCAGTCTTGTTGGAAATCACAATCTAAACATCTTCATGATTATATCATAACCGCGGAAGCTCTTATGAGATGAAAATATTTGCTCTCTGTTGAGGTTACAAATCATTTAAGGGGATTTTATGGATACTGAATACGTGACAACGTATTTACCAGATAGGCCTACTGTAAACTGAAGAATTCCACAAAGAAATTATCTTAATTATGTGAGAATAGATCATAATTTTTATGAGAGTCGAAGCAAATTATCTGTTGGATGAATCATTGGGCAGAAGTGTTGAGTTAATCAAGGCATAGTAATAAGCATTGATGAATTTATGTTATTAGTGTTTTTTTTCAAAGTAAATGACTTTAGCTACGCAGAAAATTACTTACAGCACAATAATTAAGACTTGTTCGTTATATATTATATTTAGCGTTTAAGAAACAAGCTTAGTTTGATTAAGCGTGTGTCTAAGTTGGCACTTCAGCTATGCTGAACTATTTTATATTGCAGTGATGATATACTTCGCTTGAATAACTGGTTTTTGTTGCTTTCTTCTTGTTTTTGACTCATTTACTGGGCCAGGTCTACGGTAACGACCTGCAAGCCTATAATTATTCACTCTCTGGCAGCCCAGGCGGATGCGGTGGTTGGAACAATGAGCCAGGCTATGGAGACCCTACAGTCCTTTATGTCCTCAAACCGCTTGCGGCTGAACCCAGCAAGGACTCCGCTTATCTGGCTTGGCACGCCCAGCAGCTTTCTAAAATAGACCTAGGCTCCCTTGCCTTGAAATACCCACACTTAACCTTCTCAACCTGAGTTCGTGACTTGGGAGTCATCCTAGACCAGGAACTCACATTTACAAGTCACATAAATCTTCTCTTCCGCAGCTGTTAAGTACTATCAGCTTCGGCAGCTCAATGTAATTTCCCGCTCTCTGTCTCCTAGCGCAGCGTCGACGCTTGTCCACGCTTTTGTAGTCTCACGGCTCGACTATTGTATCGCCATATATGCCGGACGGGTCCCTGAATCGGGTACTGCGCACTGCAGCCCGCCTAGTTGGCCGCATTCCGAGGTTTGGGCGGGTTTCTGAATACAAGAGGGATGTGCTCCACTGGCTTCCTTACCCACAGCTTATTGTGTATCGAATCTCTGTCTTGGTCCGGTATCACGAAATAGAGTATCCGTCCTAGGACTATCCGGGGGATGAATGAATTTATCCCCCGGATGGACTATACCGGTATAGAGTATCCGGGGGATAAACCATTTCTATCTCCCATCGTGTGAAATCATCCCCGGGGGATAAAAATGCACAGCTATACGGTATTATTTTTTTAAGTGCTTACAATTTATGAATATATATTTTAATCAAAATCTAAAGCCATAAATATTTAGAACAAGTGACTAGGTGAGCCTTCTAGTTCAAAAGTCCATTAATTTTAAATATTCACTTTGAAGCACTGTTCCACTAAAGTGAATGCGCTCTTTCAGATCATAAATTCAGCTCACCTGCTTAACGGCTCTATGAGGCGAATAATTTTTGACGCATTGAATATAGAACTGACAACGATCAGTGCACACCACATTTCATTAGTTATAATCATGCTTTTTAAATTCATTCTTAATGTTTGCTGCTTTGACTGTACTTTTGTGCAAAAGTTGTTCAAGTCAGCTTGTTTCCCTTTTGCGTATAAATCTTTTCACTCAGTGACACCACTATGGCATTGCACTGCGGACCATTCCCACTGATGAGTGTGCACTGCGAGAGGCACTATATAAATTGATAGTTACAATACAATACCTGAGCCACTCTTCCAGTGGCGTGAGGGCATTGCTTCCAGAGGTCCCGAGGAAGTTTTCTTCTGGTCTGGAATCTTCCATCTCCGAAGTTCGTGTCGTTTAAAAGAAGGAAGACAATCGCATCAAGACCTTCACGCAACTAATTATGCGAATGGACTAACTCTGAGGCATTGCTGACTGAAATACGTTTATTTAACGACGCCGTCATATCGACGATGATTGGCGTCATTAGAAAAATCATAATGTACACTTATGCAGAGTACATAATTGGTCGTAATCGACTGTTCTAACAGTTTTGTGCCTATGTCTTTTAGTAACTAGAACTAAATATGCCTAAGATATTAGTAATATTAATAATAATATTTACATGAGCATTTTGCTTTGCAATTGTTCCGAGTTAGATTTACAATAAAGATGTTATTCTGTATACACAGGATACCAGAAAGTTCACGTCTGACTGCTATAAGCAGTGTTTTAGGTCTATAGTAACAATAATGATAACAATAATAATAGTAATAATAATAATAATGATAATAATATTAGCAATAATAATAGTAACAATAATCAGAAGAATAATAGTAATAATAATAATAATAATATTAATAATAATAGAAATAATAATAATAATAATAATAATAATAGTAATTTTAATAATAATAGGCTACTAATAGTTATAAGAATAGTAGTAGTAGCAATCATAATAATAATAATAATAATATTAATGATCATGATAATAGTGTATATATAGGCTACATTAGAGTCTCTAGTAGTTGGCAGCGTTCTGCGTTATTGTTCTTGATTTATTTATAATAAAGTTCATAATAAAATGCTGATGTTCTTCTATCAGAGATAAGGTAAACAACGGTTACCGTTATAAACTGAGATCTATGCTATACTGCTCAGAATTTCAAAGTTACCGTACCGGTACGTTATAATACAATGTTTCAATATATATTGAAATTCACTTGTTTGCATAAAGTATTCAATGGTCAACAAACATCTATAGCAGACATATAGACCTACTGCACAATGGTCCAGAAACTCTGAGCATGATGTCCATAGTCGACTCTGGCTCGGACTCCGTCCGGTTCTACGTGTCCGCCAGTGTTCGCCAGTGGAGGCTTTTCTAGCTTAGGCCTACTCACCGTTTCCAAAGCTTCTGGTTTGTCCGACTTTTCGGAACTCGACCTTCTCCTCCACGGATTTGAATTGCGATTTTATTTGAAGGATCGATTGATACTTTATGCATTATGATAATGACGTTATGGAAGATAATAAGTTAGATTATTTTACTGGGGTTAGGCTACCTTCTAGCTATGTTAAGACGGTAAGACCCACATGTTGAGGGGGTTCCTAAAATATGCTTTATGAAAATCCAGATACAGGTTAGATAGATTAAACCAATGATGAATAATCCGAGGATTATTTGCTTACATGTATTCAAACGCTAAGCCTTGTAAGCTTACTCTAATATCGTATAAACCAGTGAATAGCACTCTTCACAGCTTCCATGCCATAACGGCTTTCAGAACCCTACAAAGACGCTGAACATGATTGACTAAGTAGCACACCTGAGATAGGCTATTCGACTTATGTAAGGCTGGCAATTTTTCGTGAGCTGTCTGCGCAATAAAAAATATGCTACTTTACATTCAATAGGCCTAACAGATCATGAAAATTAAAGAACTTATAGACCTACTTCAGATGACCGTTGCAGTCTGAATGCATGTATCTGGTGTTCAAGATAATCTCAATAGTTATGTCATCTTCGTGCGTGTATTGTTGAAGAGCGACGCTTTGGAATCTGTCGGTGACCTGTCCAGTGCTCGGCCTTGGTTGGCTCTTTGGCATCCTCACCCTTGCCTTCGATTACGTTATCTTCCAATATCTATTTGTCATTGCCAACTCGCTGCAGGTAAGAGCGCTTTCATCTTTTTCTTTAAAACAGACTCTATACGTTGTATGAAAACGCATGAGTAATTAACAAAACATCATCGAGTTTCAGGCAGACTTAAAAGGCTCTAGCAGTGGCGGCCATACAGCAGGGCAAGCCAGGGGATTTATGCCACAAATAAATTGGCGGCAGAGCAAAAATTCTGGCAGTCTTGTGGTAGGGCAACGATCAGGACACCGGATTTTCTACCAGGGCATTTGCCATAATGCCCTGAAGAAAAGTCTGCCCTAATCGTTGCCGTGCCACAAGGCTTTTAGAATGTTTGCCCTGCCGCAAATTTATTTGGGACAAAATCATCTCTGCACTGGTTACTTGTATGACTGCCCCGGCTAATGGCCTGATTACAAAAAATGTACGACGCCGACTCATGGCGCTAGGTAAAGGTTAAACTACAAACACATGAATACATAATTATATTTAAATAAACATAAATTCACGTGCACATAGCCTACGCATCATGCATTCGTTTGTAGTGTAGCTTTGTCGCCCGATTTTTCGGGGTTGCCGATCGACAGTTAGAGAGCGAGAAGACGTTGTCGTTGTCGATGTTTATTCAAAAGATGATGCACTCTAGGACCCTATAATGTCCCGTTTTACAAACGGGATAGGTGTCAGACCTAACCAACGCGCTGGATTCCGACCTCTCTGCTCTTTCCACAAGAGCTAACAGTTGTATAGCCCTATCCTTATACCTTCCTACACGGCATACCTTTATCTGGCGCCAGTTAGTCAGTCTGCGCGCGCCATTCCCCGCGATCAGACTGTAGGCCTACATTCCTCTGAAGCATGACCACTTACTGGAAATGGGATTATAATGACCATTGACCAGTCCAGGTGGGATCGGAATCAGCTGATAGGCCTACCCCTACACATCCATCCATGCATACATACATCCATACATGCATACTCACCTAATATTTAATGTTTTACTAGTCTATCAAACTCTGCGATTTAATCACCCATGCTGCTGCCTTCGAAGACTTGCCCGTACCCGCTTAGGTCCCACGGCTGTCTTAACGACATTTACCGTGGATAACGTTAGCTCTTGATAGGGCTGCATGCATCATTTCTATCGCTGGAACACTCTTTCCGGGCATTGATCGTAATCGTAATCTTAAACTCCAAACTTCTAGAATCTAGAGCGCCACTTGAAAGCCAAGCGCAGGGCACTAGCTTATTCGCTCGGCGTGTGTTATATTTCCGAGGAAAAACTTCCTTTCTTTGACTTATTTTTTTATCCTCTGTGTTCTCCAACTTTTCCCCTGAATTTCGACCGGACCCAGACGCAGATATGGAAATTCGGCATCCACAAAGATTTTCCTTAGCAGCCTTAGTAAGCCTATTGATTGATGACTCGAAGTTTTCAAATGTTTACACATATAATTACGATCATACACGGTGGTTCAATAAAAAGTAAGCCAAACGCTTGGTCGTTCCCATTTGGTCCTCATTGATCCTGGAGTAAAAATTAACGGAGCCTATTATTGCGACGTTCTGCTGTCACATCTTCTATACCTGTTATCAAAAATCTAGCCCCTGAAGGCTGTTTTGATTGCAACAGGGCAGTGCCCCAGCCCACAGAGCCAGAGAAACCATCGAAATGCTAAACAAGAGAGACACCAGACTTCATTTCTTGAACATTATGGTCGCCGAACAGTCCAGATCTAAATCCTGTCGACTATAAAGTGTGGAGCGTTATGCAAGAGCGAGTCTACCAGACAGCAATCCATGATGTAAACGATCTGAAGCAACGCTTGTTGGAAGTATGGGATGGTCTGGATCAGAAGATAATCGAGATGCTGTTGCTCAATGGCGCCAGCGCCTCCAGGCTTGCGTGCAAGCAGATGGAGGACATTTTGAAGAACATCTTCTTTCATTAAATAATCAAACCATACTACTGAGAGTTTCTTCACAAAAATATTAAATACTGTTTCCATGTTAGAAGTACTTATATGAAATACAAAGTTTGGCTTACTTTTCATTGAACCACCGTGTAGATATGATTTCTATTGTCAAATTAGACAATAGAAATCATATCTATGATCAAAATTAATCTGATATTCGGAGTTCCTATAAAGCCTGTACACGTTGTTTAGGGTCTCTTGTAGTGTTCTGGTTGTTGTTAATCTCTAACAGAAATCGCACTATATAGAGACCCCTACTTCATGACTGGTAAGGGTTTGAAGTAACACTGTAAGTATGACAACCAGGCAGAGTTCATCATCGAGATAAGTTTTGTAATTTTCGAGGAGTGCTTCTTTAATCGGACTCCAGGTAAAACTGTTTTTACAGGGACTGCTCATCTTTATCTTCCACGCGCTTTTCCATAACAAGGTAAGTGAACTCACCTTCTTGACCGTTGACATTTACTTGGTATTGAATTTTATAGACAAGGAACTTAGAGCACAAGTATAAAGATACATTTAATTTGTTTAACTGGTGTACTCTGCGACAAAAAGGTAGGCCTATCCGGTCGTTGCGATTTTTCCAACTACCAAAGACTCCTTGTAGGGTGGGGGGGTCCATACTAGTGTAGTGATGACATCACTGGCGTGAAGAGCAGTTTGAAGCGGAATCGCTTACCGCAACCCTCCCAAAGGTCCAATAAACCTATCATTCGCGAGATGGCGCGTTGGTAAAATGAGACGTAGGCTAGTACGTGATGGGCGCCATGCATGGCTGCCATAGAGTTAAACTCGATTCCTGTAATAACTTGTGATCATTCGTTCATACTGATTTGTAATCATACTGCGTAATTGTCATTTTGAAAATCTTAAAACGAAGATTATTATCAAGTCATATGCTATGCAGTGCGGTCCAGATCGAGATTCTTAACATTTTTAAACCCTCAACTCTGTGAATCCTTTGTTTGGACTCTGCGTGTTTGAAGGAGCCCGCAAGTTTAGACTTTTCAAGTTACCTGAACTTTGATTTTTACTGGTGTCCATGTAATCGTTCATTCTTACTCTTGTCGGGTAGGATATTTGGTGCACGGTATAGTCGAATGATTAAAGGGCTGATATTTACGGTATTAAACCCAATCAACTATTAAATTAGGTTGATCATTTCAATTTCTCTTCGACTGCCAGTGTTCTATCGACAGACACATAGTTTGGTAACCTTACCAAACTGTGTGTCTGAAGCAAACAAATCGTTTGAGATGTTCGTTGCTTGCTCATTCAAAAATGAAGTATCTAGCATTCTAGAAGATATATCCCTAAACAGCATGCCTATAGATACATTGTGTATACTTAGATTATGTAGCACCCGTTCATAATATTATTATACAAGCGTAAATGTGGATGCTTTTTTAGAAAATGAATGACAAGATTTCGTCCGTGTATTCAAACTACATTTGCCGCTGTCGCAAGCAAAACCTGAGTGCTTCCACCCAGATGACTTCGGCATGGAAAGCAGACAAAAAGGGCTTCGCTCCAAGAGCTGAAATGGGAAGACAGGGCAATTTTCACAGCACTGGAACACAGCTGACGAGCTTCGAAGACTCTGACACCTTCGAGTCAATGCACTAAGGGAACAAGGAGACATCCTACAAGGTCTGCATCACGGTGGGAGTGACGATGACGGAAGAGAAACCGGAGAAAACTAACTTGTATTCAGCAGGGATGGGCAGTAATTTAATTGATGTAATTGAAATTACGTAATTTGAATTACAATTGTAATTGGTAATTTGTAATTTGTTGCTCTGGACCAATGTAATTTGTAATTTGTAATTGAATTACATTTTTTCATGTAATTTGTAATTTCAAATTACATCTGTAAAATCAAATTACTTTGAACAAAATTAGAACCAGAGACTCTACATCCAATGCAGTTTTGAAAGTATCTTTTCCATATCTTGATCACCATCACTATAGTATCTCTGGAATGAACGATAGTAACATTGAACTCTTTGAATGCTTTCAGAAAATTGGAGCCATTGTCAGAAATGGTAGCTACAATTTTGTCATGTGTCAGGCCAAGCTCATAATGTATTACATACTATAGATGAGTTGCGCTACTCCATCACACGTTTGTGATCCAACAAAGTGTCTGCATGCTAAGGCAACTGAGCGTCGCTCAAATATACATGCATCGGTCCGTGACAGGTTACTCCCATGTAGGCCTAACTAATGAATCTTCATAGCTACGCAACTGTTAAGATATTATTTATACAATTTAATTCTGCACTTCCTTCATCTGCGCTGGTACACAGACTCATCATAGCTTTGCAAGCATCACTGTAAGGTCAAACAGATGCCGATTATCTGATAACTTGTTCGAACAGTTGCTACTTCTTAGAGAGAAAATTAAATAAACAGTTTCAAACAGTGTAATACAAATGAACAGTGGAAATATAGCATGTGTTTCCTGACTGAATTTCTTGATCCCAACTATACATGTAATTTGTAATTTGATGTAATTCAAATTACGTAATTTGTAATTTGTAATTTCCAGGAAATTTCTAAAGTAATTTGTAATTTGTAATTCAATTACATTTTTCCAAGTAATTTGTAATTTGTAATTCAATTACATTTTACTGTGTAATTTGCCCATCCCTGGTATTCAGACATTTTTATGTAACACTTCGGAGACTAAGCTTTGGATTCAATTAATCAAGAGGACGTCTAAGTCTAACATTGTAACGTATTTATCAGGATACTTTTACAGTTTCGATATCTAGCAATTATAGATGGACATCGTGTGTACCGGTACCGAGTAAGAATCTTTAGATTCGTGGACCCTCAAATGGAACGCCTGGGCATAATTTTCTGTTCTATTAAAATAAACCTGGGCATTCTTTTCTGTCCTAATAATTAGGGATGAGTCGATTATCCGTTGGGAAATCGGTTCGGGCCGGATTTTCCACTAATCGGTATTAATCGGAATCGGGGATCCGAGGCCTTAAAATTCGAATAATAAAAAGGTAACATTTTTGACCAAAATCAATTCCTTTTTCATTAATACAGAATTAGTAACCTGTTTTGGTGACCTCCTATGGTAATATTTAATCTTAAATATTGTAAGCCCGTGTAAAATAATACAAAGTTGAGTCGAAGCATCATCAAAATGGCGTACAGTCGGGCTTTTTTAGTAAGAAACATCGCCTAGAACCAAATAAAAGTGAATATTGCCCATTAATCGGATTCGGAAATCGTCAAAAATGCCAATCGGCTCATCCCTACTGATAATTAGCCGACGTGATGCGTATAATAAGCGTAAAGATCAAATATATGGACTGCCAGTAATACTGTTTGCCATAACACTCTTGGTTTATTGGAACTATTCATTTCCATATTTTAGCAGAGTCCCTCAATTTTACAGTACAGCTCTTTAGCGTTAAGATTTACCATCAATATATTTAATCAACTCTACAAGCCTGGCAAAATCCCATGTAATTCAGCTAAACAAACACCCGTAAACTATCCATCAAGTATCAAGGCCCTCTACTATGGAATAACCTACCTTCAAGTATCCGTACCTGCAACACCCTCCCCTGGTTTAAGCGCTTGCTACGAGCACACACACACTGGAACATGTATTATAGTCTTTAGTTAAGATTATATTCATTATTGTATACCTTTTTTCTTTTTATTTACCACCTCCAACTACACAAGTCAGTGTTCCCCTTATTCTGTTTATCAATAACCTCCGTCATCTTTTAATTATTCTCCTGTGTCATCTTAGGCCCCCTCTTAGCGGGACATGTCCCTTTGGGGTGCCTTTTGCTCCCACATCACTTTTCTTTGTTAGCTTTTTTGTAACTCATGTTGACCTAATGCTTAATTGGTTATATTCTTTGATCATTTATCTTCTTCATTACTCAAACATGTTGTACCTTTTATCTATGCTAGAGTTGTGTTCAATTGTTTATGTTTGTTGTGTTGTCTCTTATCTTATTGTTGGGAACAATAAATTGATTTGATTTGATTTGATATTATGAGAGCGGATATAATAACCTACAAACCAGACATCGCAATGGTAGAGGAGAGCTGGCTAAAGGAGAAACACTCTGACTTTTTCATGGCAGTGGAAGGCTATGGCCCCTTCCGTCGGGATCGGCTGAACCGGAAGGGGGAAGGGGGAGAGTGTCAATATATTGTCGGATTCGATTGCTGCCCTCAGTCTTCCAACCGACGATAAACTGCATGCGCCCGAGAAATGGAAGTTCTCTGGTTTATATAATGAGAAAGCCTACATGTATACCTACCTCAGCGCAGTCTACCATCCGCCCATTCCAATCTATAACACTGACATCCTCATTATAGCATTGATTCCACTCTTGAGGAGATTTATGCTAAGCCGGAGGACTCGACCATCATCATTGCAGAGGATTTTAACGAGCTGCCATCTTCAAGTTTCCTAGACATGGGTTAATGTGTTGAATTTGATGGTCCATCACATATGGGTCACTCCATCGACCGGATTTACGCCTCAGTCCAACATTTGTTCCAATCATGTATCGGCGTTAGATCAACAATAAATACAAAACACTCGGCTGTCCTGGCTGGAGGAGAAGTATTGTATTGTATCTAAAGATTTATATAGCGGCTCTCTCGGAATAACTATTCAGAAGCGCTCTCAGCACGAAAACCCCGGGAAAAAGAATCATCTTTAAAGAACGAGAGACCAAAGAGGAAAAAGTAGACATCGGTTAACAAAACTGTGTTAAAACAATTTAGATTTAACACGAGGCAGCATGAAAGGATGTCCTCTCCTGCGAAGTAAATACTTGTCCTCACGAAGAGGTCGAAAGAGCTGATGAATGCAGTGGCCAAAGACAGTGATTTCTAGAAGAGTTTCCCGTCTGCTCGCGCAAAATTTATGAGTACTTGCCAGCATGCGAGCCTTTTTCAGGGCTGCATTAATGCGCGCAATATCATGTGACGTGAGAAAACCAGCAAACTAAGGTAGTGCATGCATGATTCTTGAAGTAACTATCGCTTGAAAAATTATGCCAAGCTTCGAGATAATTATGTTGGCCCTGTTGTCTCAACTGATTGAGAAGAAAATACGGTTGGTTCATTAGACTAAGAATGTAGTTAACATGGCTTGAAAAAGAAAGGTTAGACTGTAGGATGATTCCAAGCAGCTTGACACTAGTCAGCTGCTCAATACCAGGTAGAGGCAGACAGTGGTCTAAAGGGCGCTCGATACCATGGCGCAGGTCGCCTGAAAATTATTTCCTTGGTTTTGGAGACGTTTATGTTGAGTCTATTTAGTGTGGCCAACAGCTTAGGCCTAACATTATCAAATTCCTCATGGAGCCCAGTGCTATCAGTTTCAGGATTTGGTAGGCTTAAGTTCTTTTGTTGTACCAATAAATATATTGATTGATTGATTGATTGATAGATAGATTGATTGTAGCCGTGAGACTCTAAGCAGTCTCAAGGCTATGGATGGTTTTTATTATTATTGGAGCGGCTCTCGACGGAGATAAGTGAAGGAGTTAAATGAGGATGTCGAAAAGGTTAGGCCCTATTATCAGTTTTAATTCAGAGTTATGTTGAGAAATAGCTATAGAGCTGAATTTTTTCGTTTGACGAGTGGATCGGATGGTTGTAGGCCTAATTAAATCTGGGGTGCTCATTACAGAGTGATGAAACAGCCATGGCTGCGGAGCGCTTTCAAAATTTTATCAATGTTGTGCGGAGGGGCGGCGAATTTTTATGGTAAAGGAGGAGCGGGTTGAGCGAATTGGCTGGATAGAAGAGGCGAAAATCTATACATAACTTTGGGGGACAGAGTATCTACGAGGGCCGGATTTATTTGGGGGACAGTAGGGCTTAAGTCAAAACTTTGTGGGGACAGTCCCCTTTGCCCCCCGTGATTTACGCCACTGCTGGATAGTAGGCCTAAATAATTGACGAATGCTGGGAGGATGGGGCGCTTTGTATGTTATTAATTATTATTATTAAACTGTCATTTATAGCGTGCATAAAAAAAATGGAAATCTTGCACGAAAGCGCGTAACAGAAAAAAATTAAGAAAAATAAGTCTGTGCTGGTCTCATGATGTTAAATGTCGTTTTGTGCAGACCATTTGTCGGCTGGATAACATTGCTAACTAGAAGAGTCACCGGTGGCAGGCTCGCGCAAACACGCTACGCCCAACCATCAGATTCCCAACTAGTCTATAGGTCACAGCCGTTCAGAGTTTCTGCGGCAACGATGATAAAATGTCGAGTGATGAAATTTTCGTCCGGAGATCACTAGGTCCACCCCGGATAGATCCGCGCACAGAACAGGCATCGGTTTGGTCGTCGAGCGGTTGATGTCGTATCCGCGATTGGCAACTGCCATGGCTCCTCTCCAAGACCCGCTCCGCCATTATTTCTCCGTGTCGAAAGTTGACCGACGATGGCGGCGTAAGTAGGTCATTTGGATGAACCCTGTCTCCCCTCGAGCTGTAGGTGGACCGTTCCAGCGATGGAGAAGTTATGAGATTCGCAACAAAACCGTTCAAAACACACCTATATCCGTGGCAGAGTTAAAAGAAAAATTCGACACGTCGACTCAGCAATCAGTGCGAGACCAAACGTGCGAGACCTGTCGAACAAATGCTGCATTCCGACAAAGTAATCTGCCAAAATGACTGCATGGCTGCTGAGTGCTGACATGCGCACAACGGTAGGCCTATGTGGCCTAAATGGTAGGAATTTTTACACTATTAGCCTATTAGTTATAACAGACAGCTGAAGTAACTATACGGTAGGTAAAATCTGTCTCATAACTGCTACATCCAGAACAATTATTGTAACTTGTTGCGTTCTGACAACTCTTTGATTGAATAAACGAAAATACATACATACATACTATTCGATGAGATATTTGATTGACTTCGAAGAGCTATGTGGCGAGTGCTTATGCGATGGCACGAGTCATTGTAGGCCTATTGTCGTATTGATGCAGTCGTGTAATGGAGTGGTTAACTGTATAGGCTGTATACGCATTCTTAACGGTTTAAAGGTAAATCGATCTGTTACAGGAAGTTAGATTTTGTGAGGTTGTGAGCAAACGTGAGCGATTGGTTGTAAATTCGGGTGCTAAATTTTTGTTTTTGGACCAACGTGTGTGTGTGTGTGCCTGCGTGCGTGCGTATGTGTGTGTGTGTGTGTGTGTGTGTGTGTGTGTTCTGGGTGATGTTGTCAGTCTACATTATTGAGAAATCGACGATTATTTATTTAAAAATAAAAGCAGAAATTAACTTTTGTATTTTTTCGTTCTTGAATTCTGTGCACACGCATAAAATTATCAGTTAGGGACTTAGGGCCTCGTCTGTATTATATTGATTATAATTGTCCTTGCACACATGTTAAGTTCTTTATCGGATGGGATTCATTCATTCATTCATTCATTCATTCAGAGCATTATATAGCGCCCCTTCAAGAAACTACTCAGGAGCGCTCCCGGCCCAGCCACGACTAAAGAAAAAAGACTTGAGGGACTTGTAGAACCCTGTCAGATGGCTTACAAGTAAAAAACGGATTGTGACATGTGGAAAAGGTTTAAGGTTAATTTACTTTCTGTTACAGAATTGAGCCTAATTTTGTTTATCACGAATTGCTACTATACCATGCGATTATTTGTAAATTAGTCAGTGAGTCAGTGACGAATATCATTATTAAAAGCAGTGAGAACTAGCGCTTGTTAAATTAGTCGTGCAGCTACAATTACAACATTATGACTATCTTACTTACGTGGAGCAGCGAATCGCAGGGAACCAGATTCTGTCGCTCAAACGGAAGCAGCCATCAGTGTTGCCACAGCTGGGGTTTTCTCACTAGATCTGGGGTTTTTGACCTCCGTCTGGGGTTCTGGGGATTTTTTGGCAAAATATGCATAAATCTGGGGATATTTCTGACCACTGGCATTTTGCATGCATAATGCACATATTTATATTGTGATTAAATGTAAAAGCTTACACGCTATATAATTTTTAGTCCACAACATATAATTTTTTTCAATACAGGGTGTGTTACTGTCGCCAGAGGTGCTGGCATAGACCAAAATTGGTGCAGAAGTCAAATAGAGCGAACTGCCATGATTGGTCTATACACATCCACGTGCACACACACACACACACACACACACACACACATCCATTGTTTTATAACATGTATGTATGTTTTCGTAATTTGCATACCGGTAATTTAGTCTGCTCTCAGCTTTCAACAGAGCTATTATTTACTTTTAAATTGAAATAATTATGTAAATGGCAATAGCAAATATTTAATAAACTTAGTTTAAAAAAATTCTTTCATTGAAATAAACTTGAAGTGACTAAAATGAAATGTTAATAGAAAACAAAATTTCTTTAAAAGACAAAGTTTTATATTATTATATACGAGATAAAAAATCTGGTCTTTTTTGGTTAAGTCGATCTTTGAAGGGGGCACTATATTTACGCTCGGAACAGGACGCAGTTATAGCTTGCTACGGGCCCACGGCTCTGCTAGTAGCATACATACTTTCTCATTTTCCAGATTTTATGCCTAATATTGGTGTCTATAATAGTCTGGGGTTTTCTGGGGTTTTTGCAGAAGGAAATCTAGGGTTATTTCAAAAACCTGAGTGGCAACACTGGCAGCCATATTGGAAGGATGGGAGGGAAAGTTAGTCTAGACTTTTAGTTCGTTCGAAGAACATCAATTATTTAAGTTTATAGGAATTTTAAAATAAGAATCTTATGGCCTGAACCTCAATAAATTGATTGGGTGAGATTCTTCACAACTGCTGCCCATTTGAATGGGTGCCACGCCTTTCAAGGTCTTCGTGTGCTTGTTGGGGCAGTGGAAGCGCGCGAATCTTAGAAGGTACTAGGCTTCATTATCCTTGTAAGTGTAGTTTGCAAAAGCCAAAAAGAAGACCTAAAGTGACATGGAATGATAATATAAAGTCATGTACTGATTTATCATTCGACCAGTTACTGAGGGAGACGAGAAAAAGACGCAGATGGACAAGATTGGGTGAAACTGGGGGTTTTAGCGTCGAAATTGTTAGTTTTTTGTGGAAGCATGGTCATATCTGACATAATTATCGTCAAATGTTTGAACTATTTTTCGTAAATGGAGGTTGGGCTGATGAAAATAATCGTTTTAAGTAAATAGAAGTTGGATTGATGAGTTATCATGGACAATTGTGATAAAATAGAAAATTATTTCCGACCATAAAACCCGCTTTTACCCAAGATTGTTTGTGGTGCAGCTAGAGTTGCCAAAAGCAGGACCTGTCCTTTTTGGCCTCTTCTCCTTTGTGTGGGAGGCAAAGCCAAAAACCCGAAATATTTCCAGCATTTTGTATATTTGTTGTATTGCAGGGGCTAATTGTGTTCTTTTGGCTATTTGTGTGTGTCAATTTTACTAACTTTACATGTACATGTTCTGATGGTCCTCTAAAATTTGGGCTGAAGAGTCTTAACAGTCCAATCTACTCACTTATTTATTCTTTTTTGCAGCTCTATTTGTCCAGAGTGTTTGTAGTCCATGATCTGAGTAGGCCTAAATATTACAATGTATCTGTGAATTGTTAAGAGAGTATTGTCAAAGTACTAATTTTGTTTCTTGTAGCAGAGCACCATTTGCAGTTTGTTTATAATAGTAATTGTTTGACGCTTCTTGATTAAAATGGCTTCTACTAGTACTAAGAGAAACTGCAAATTCTTGGACACTTTGAAAACTTTTCATGCTTTGCTGAAGGACACACTGAGTGCAATATGAAATATGTTTCTTATCAAATCTTCTGAGAAGTTCTATGCATATGTTATTGGTAATGAGGACTTGGTGTGGAGAGTTGATTCCTCAGAAGAATACTGTACATAATTAAGAAGGTATAATTGATTGCTTAAATAAATAGTCACACTGGCATAGAGAGCGAGAGGTACCGAGTTCGAGTCCCGTAGAGCGGACCTGCTTTGTAGGCTGCTATTAGCGCTGTGTATTACAGGCTGTCTGTTCTGTTAGTAGTTAAGATTTATGTCTTCTGTCACAGCGCAGTGCGTTTGTCAGGCGCTTCTATAAAGAAAAGATTATTATTTATTATTATTATTATTCTTATATACATTATGATAAAAAGCCTCAAAACTGATTTTATGTGCAGCTATTCAACGTGACTTTGTTTCTTGGTTACTTAGGAGACCTCTGACTCTGGAGTGAAACATTCAACGCATCTCGTCCTTTCCGACTTTCTGTGTCCTCCTTTGGCCATCATCCATGTATCTGGCAACCATAGATGCAGCCAATATTCAGATCGCTTCAAGACAAGACTGGGTTTGAAGAACATGGTCAGCATTTTGCCTCACCTAGACTGCGGTAAGAATTCTTGACTGTAATCATTTTAGTATGACAAGATCGATTATAAAAGTGAAACGGCTATGCTTATATGGAGTACCGTATCCAAATGTAAGAGATTCGGAGGCACTCCCGACCCAAGTCAGTGCTGTCACTAACTAGTAAGTTAGTTAGTCTTCAGGCTGAGGAGCTCAGAATGCAATTTATGCGGAAGATAGTTCCAACTAGAATGTCCGAAATAAACAAAGCTTCTAGATTGAGCAGTTGCACCACGCATGCAAGGGACATATTGAAGGCCTCTGGCAGCCGAGCAGAGT
>JACEVL010000609.1:282314-471495 GCA_020284085.1 Aporrectodea caliginosa | reverse complement strand
ATCAGATTGACAGCAACTGATAAAGCAATGTCTACCTTTGAAGAGTCTTGCTTAATACTAACTTACCAAGATATCAATAATTCTTTGGTAGCGTTGTAAAAGCAGACGAATGAAAGCCAACAAAACATACAAGAAGCTGTTCAGTGCGCGCCATGCGCTAAAATTATTGATTTCTTTTGGTCTAACTTCTTTAGCGCTCTGCGAGACTGCGCTTATTGCCAGTAATTATACTTAAATAAAAATGCAGACGTTTGTTTGAAAATGTGTTATTGTTCTTTGCAGAATTGTAAGAACTTATAATATTGCTAAGTAATATTATTGAATTACTACTACGTGGTCTTGATGTAGTTTCTGTTTGTGGAAACAGCGGGGGCCTCTGTTGAGCGGGAGACCAAGGCACGTGCCTAGCGTGCCCAGGCCTTAAAACGGCACTGAAAAGAAGGTATTAACTTTACAAAAGTAGGCAGCTGTCATCTATAAATAGGTTGTCTTCTTCAGTTACCTCCACTCATCGGGAGAGAAACTCCGCCACTTTGGGTTAAGTTTGATGCTGAAACTGTGTAGAGATCAGTTACTCTGCCACTTAGTTGTGACCTAACTCAAGAACTTTCCTTATCTCTACATATAAATTGCTCAACGTCTTCTAACTGTTTAAGAATTAAATTGACACAGTTCTTTGAATGTTTCTCCTTTCTTCAAACACAGTTATTTCAAACATATACTTCAATATCAAAGTTCTTATCAATACAACTCAACTGCAACTTCTAACATACAGCTCTCTACTGCATTAAAACAACTACTACACTGTATTGTTCAAATTCACTGTCATCAGCAGTTTCTAAGTTTGGCGCGCTAACTGCACGTGTAGAGAGAATCTACCGTCAGCCAATGTTTAGGCTACTTTAGGCCAAGCGCCCACGAGCCGACAGCGCAACTAAGGCCTAAGACTAAAACCGCTTAACAATCGATACACATTATATATATATCAACCTAAGGAACACCTGTGCTCATTATATATGCAAAACATTTGTTCACATTACCTCCTTCCCTTTCTTTGGATTGAGCAAATTAAACTTAAAAATTTGCGAAATCATCATGTACTAAATTATGCAATAAACTTAATACTATACAATACAGTAAAATAAACAATCTTATAATCTAGATAAACAATCTGCTACAACATTTAATCGTCCTTTCTTATAATTAACTTCTACATCAAAAGTTTGCAGTGCTAAAGCCCAACGCACCAATTTAGCAGACTTAGACATAGATTCAGTCAGATAAGTTAAAGGATTGTGATCGGTAAAGATGTGAACTTTAGATCCAATGATTATCTCTTTTAACTTATTTAGAGCCCAAACAATAGCATAGGCTTCTTTCTCCACAGTTGCCCATCTCTTCTGGGTGTCAGTCAATTTCTGACTTATAAATGACACAGGGCGCTCTATTCCCTTATCATCCATCTGCGTTAAAACAGCTCCTACTGCAAAATCACTGCTATCACAGTACAAATTAAAAGGTTTTCCAACATCAAAAACATATAAAACAACTTTAGAGCGTACAGCATCTTTAAGTAAATTAAATGCCTGTTGATGTCTATCAGTCCAATCAATCTTATCTGAAACATGTTTGCTTGTCAAATCAGATAGAGGCTTCGCAATCTGTGCAAAATCTTTGATAAACTGTCTATAGTAACCAAAAAATCCCAGCAATTGCTTAACTTGTTTCTTCGTTTCTGGGGTTTTCAAATTAATTAAACTTTCAATTCTATCTGGATTCATTTGAATCGTTCCAGAACCAACCACATGACCGATGAACTTTACCTCACTCTTACCAAAGATACATTTCTTTAAGTTCAGAGTAATGTTATGCAGTCTCATTTGCATTAAATATGCATCTAAATGCTGTAAATGAATCTTCCAATCATCTGAATGCACAGCAATGTCATCTACATAGGGCTCAGCAAATTCATTTATAGGCTGTAAAACCATGTTAATTGCTTTAACAAATGTTCTTCCTGAGTTGATCATTCCGAAAGGAACACGAGTAAACTCGTACAGTCCATTGTGAGTAACAAAAGCAGTTTTCCATTGATCAGTTTGCTTAACAGGACAAGTCCAGTAAGCACTTCGACAATCAAAAATCGAGATCACATTTGATTTTCCAACTTTGTGCAAAACATCTTTTACAATCGGCATCGGATATTTACAATCCACAGTGAACGAGTTAATGTATCTGTAGTCGCAGGCAAGTCTCAGAGAACCGTCTTTCTTTTTAACAATTACCAACGGACTTGCCATTCTGCTCGAAGATGGTTTTATAATGTTGGCTTGAAGCATTTCTTTAATTTGTCGTTCAACTTCTGCTCGATAGATGAGTGGAATTCGGTAAGCCATAAATTCTTTTTCACGAAATTCCGGTTTCAGTTCGATTTCATGTTCAACCAATGTACATAGTCCAGGCTTTTCAGAAAATCGATCAGAATATTTGTTCAGTACTTCCAGCAATTGTTTTTGTTGAGTCAATGTTAAATGGTTAATCTGATCGGGATCAAGATTCAGTGAGTTCTTTTCATCTTGCAAGTCATTCTTTGTCAGCAGTTCAACCACTGAACCAAAGTCTTCATCTTCTTCAACGATTAGTCCACAACTCATTGCTCTTGTAATGTACTTTCTGATTTTATTTGCGTGAATTATCTTTCGACAATCGTCACCCATATCAATCAAATAAGAGTACTTTGACCTTCGTTGTATAACAGTACATGGACCATGCCATCGTGAAATCAGTTTATTCGTTGAAGTCGGATATAACACAATGACTTTTTCACCCGGTTCAAATTCTTTATGTTTCGCTCTTTTGTTGTATTGATTCGTATACTGTAATTGCTTCTCTCGTGAATATGATTCTGCAAACAGTAATGCTTTTTCCATATTTGCTTTCATGTCTTTCAAGTACTTTTCTGGTTGGATTCCAATATGAGGTGGTAAATTAATTTCTCTTGTCCAACTTTCTTTTAGAATTGCCAATGGTCCACGCGGAATCTTTCCATACACCAACATATAAGGAGCAATTCCAGTAGTTGCATTCGGTACTTCTCGTAATGCCCACACTGTAAACGGAATTACTTTGTGCCATTGCCTTGGATTGTCAACAATTACATGATGGATCATTTTCTTGAATGTTTGGTTCCATCTTTCTACTAATCCAGCTGCCTCTGGATGACCTGGCGTGTCAAATCTTGGACTACACCCCATTAAATTCAGAAATTCTCTTGTCAGACTCGCAGTAAAATTTGTTCCTTGGTCACTTGTGATCACAGAAGGTACACCAACGTTCATGAACAACTCCATCAAAGCATCACACACAGCTTTTGCAGTTAATGATTTCAACAGAAACACTGTAGGCCATCTGGTGCAAGAATCGACAATACATAAACAGTACTTGTGACCTGCAGCAGATGCTGGCTCGATTGGTCCTACACAATCCATTGTAATTCTTCTAAAGGCTACATCTTCTCTTGGAATTGGAGTGATAGGAACCCTGTCCATCACCAAACTTCTTGCCTTTAATTGACATTTCTCACATGATTTGCAAAATTTCACTATATCTCTTCTCATCTTTGGCCACGTAAAAGACAACTTTATTCGTTCTCTAGTTTTCTCTTCTCCAAGATGTCCTCCAAATACTGATTCGTGAGCCAACTCCATCACTTTCATTCGTCGCTCTTTTGGTAACACCAATTGATATATCGTTTGCTCTAATATTCGATATCTCTTGTACAGTAAGCCATTTACCACGCAGAATTCAGATTCTTTATCTGGCGCTAAATTCCACCATGCTTTCAATGATTCATCTTGTCTCTGCTGTTCTTCGAATTTCTTTGCGTCTGCAATCTGCATCTGTTGTTCTTCATCTTTCTCATTTTCTTCAAACAAATCTGCTATCTCCACATCACATTCATTATCCTCTTTCGTTTCATTTAGATTACCATTCTTGCATGCAGCCATCTCTTGTTCACTCATCTCTGCTGTTATACCGTCTTGCATTAAACTTTGTTGATCATCGCTTTCGTTTTCCTCTTCGCTTGAACTTTCAGTTTCACTTTCCTCTTCGACTTCTATCACTTTCTTTCGCTGACTCTGCAATCTCGTCGTTACATTCGCTTGAACATCTCCTTGTATCATTTTCACTTGTGGCACGGCTTTAAGTTCTGCAATGATTTCTGGATGCAACAAGAATCTTTCTGTGCTTCCCATTTTTGCAATACTAGCACACATCAATGTTACATAAGGTGTAAGTGAACATTTGACTTTATGCGGAATTACCTCTTCTTCCACATCGTTACAACACAGCCTTACATCAACTTTCACCAACTTTGCAGGAATGGCATCTCCTGCCACGCATTGTAAGTTCACTTTTCCAATCTGCTCCACCTTCATGCCTTCCAGTAATTCTTCACTAATCACCGGAACCTCTGCTCCAGAATCAATCAGTGCTTTTACTTTTATTGGTTCTTTTCCTGCTGTTCCACGAATTTCTACCTCGACGTACTGCAATAACACTTTCTTCAATGTTGTACTTTCATCTTTTCCAGCCATTTCTTTCTGCATTCCATTGTGCAATAGAATTTCTTTCTGAATATCAGGTGAAAGGTGACATTTCATCACTGACTTTACTTCAGTTTCATTATTCTGATGTTCTGTGGCTTGACTTTCAGAATTACCAACCACTTGAATTCGATTCACCCTCGAATTTTCTTGTTTTCCATAATTTGAGGCTGTAACAGGAACTGGACAGAATTTCATCAAATGCCTGTCTGATCCGCAGTTGTGACAACGTTTCACCACTGCACCTCGTTGTTCGATGCTTTCTTTTCTTTTATATGGAGTAAACGATGCATTGCCTTCTCTCGCGACAAACCTTGGTGGTGACTTGTTATATACCTGACGTTGTCTGGCCATCATCGATTCTCTATTCTCGTGAACAACCGGAGAATTTGGTTTCACTTCTGCACTTCTGAACTGATTTCCTGTTTCTTGATTGCTCTTCCAATGAAAACCAAAATTTGGAGTGGACTGTTGATTTCTTTTGCCATTGGGAACAAAACCAAAACTTGTCTTATTCGGAATTGCCAAACCAATTCTATTATTCACATGAATGTCCGCTAGGTCTGCCACAACACTAGCTTCGTAACAATCAGTTCCTTCCTTCGACAACACAAACTGTAGTGGACCTGGTGGTAGTGATTCTTTCAACTTATCCGCCACTAACAAATCAAACAGCTTCTCAAAATTCTTATCCACTTTGCGACTTTTCACATAATAGTTCAACAAGTTCTTCAGCCTTGCTGTAAACATTGTATACGTTTCTTCAGCTGTCTTCTTCGCATCAATAAACTTCGATCTGTACTCTCTCGGTGTCAACTTGAATTCTTTTAACAAGTGCTGTTTCACGATCTCATAATCGTCTAAATCAGCGAATGACAATCTGTTTAGAACAGTTCTAGCTTTCGGAGTCATCAATGGCAATAGTAACTTCACCCAGAATTGTTCCTGCACGTTGAAACTACGAAACGCATTCTCTACCGTTTCGAAATATAATGGCACCTCCATCATATCGTTTGGCATTTTAGGTAACACATGTTTCATGGCATCACCAATTTTCTTTATTTTCGAAACCATCGTTTCACTTTCTTCCTGTTTCCTTTTCTCTTCTTCTCGTTCTTCTTGCCTTCTTTGTTCTTGTGCTTCTCTATTTTGCTTCTCCTCTTTGAGTTGTGCTTCTTTTAATGCTATTTTTTGTTGTTCCAACTTTAAACGTTCTTGTCTTTCCGCTTCCGCCTTCTCCATGCTTTCTTTCTGTAATTTCAGTTCTTCTTGTCTAACCTCTTCTGCTCGCTCCAACTCTGAAATTCGCACTTTTTCCTTTTCTTCTTCACGTAGTCTCTTCTCTTCAATCTGTTGCTGACGTATCTCTTCGTCACTTTTCCGCGCCCTTTCAAATTCAATCATCTGCTCTAATCTTCTCCTTTCAGCATCTTCTCTATCTCTTCTCAATTGCTCTAATTGAATTTCAAATTGCTGCCTTTGCAACTCAAGTTCTGCTACACGAACTTGTTCTGCTTTCTCTTCTTTTTCCCTCTGAATACGTAATTCTTCCTGTCTTGTATTTTCTGCTTTCTCTTCTTTTTCCTCTGAAGACGTAATTCTTCCTGTCTTACATTTTCTGCTTTCTCTTCTTTTTCTCTCTGAAGACGTTCTGCCTTCTCTTCCTTTTCTCTTTGAAGACGTAATTCTTCCTGTCTCTTTCTTTTCTTTTTTGAAGACGTTTTCTTCCTGTCTTTTTCTTTCTCTTCTTGTCTTCGTTTCTCCTCTCTTTCTTTCTCTTCTTGTCTCCGTTTCTCCTCTCTTTCTTCTTTCATCATCATCCACTGCATCATCATCTCCATAGACATAAGTCCAGGCGGTTTCTCAGTAACCTTTTCCACAGCACCACCGACAGCACCTTCTTCTTCTTCTGCTTCTTCTTTAAGCCAGACTTCAGCTAGCGCTTCTAACATGTCCTCACGTGACATATCTTCCAGTTTCTCTTCTTCAAAACCAGCCTTTAACAAGCGCTGTTTTAATCTTTCAGAAGACATCTTCTTCAGTTCTGCTTGTTTCTTGACACTTAATTTCTCCATCTTACTTCTTTACTTCAGTGCTGTCCTTTCTGGAAAACACGAGTTTTCTTTTGTGTTTGAAGTATTGGGGATTGTTCTTTGTTTGAAAACAACAAACTTGTATACCTTTGTCGTTGAGGCTTTCGTTGTCGTAGATTTACCAATGATTCAATGCGTATTCACCAGTCGACGTTGTTTCGAATCCTTCTCCCACCGACGCTGTTTTTCTCACCGACGTTGTTTCGAATCCCAGACGTTGTTTCGAATCCCAGACGTTGTTTCGAATCCCAGACGTTGTTTCGAATCCCAGACGTTGTTTCGAATCCCAGACGTTGTTTCGAATCCCAGACGTTGTTTCGAATCCCACCGCTGCTGCACCAAATATGTCACCAACTCTTTTCTTTCTTAGTTGTGACCTACCTCAAGAACTTTCCTTATCTCTACATATAAATTGCTCAACGTCTTCTAACTGTTTAAGAATTAAATTGACACAGTTCTTTGAATGTTTCTCCTTTCTTCAAACACAGTTATTTCAAACATATACTTCAATATCAAAGTTCTTATCAATACAACTCAACTGCAACTTCTAACATACAGCTCTCTACTGCATTAAAACAACTACTACACTGCATCATCATCATCATCACAGCGCCATCCTCATCATCATTATCATCATCATCATCATCTTCATCATCATCATCATCATCTTCATCATCATCATCATCATCATCATCATCATCATCATCATCATCATCATCATCATCATCATCATCATCATCATCATCATCATCATCATCATCATCATCATGATAATAATTATTAAATATTCTAAAATTATTTTAATGGTTTTCGCTATGAGAATAATTATATCAGTTATCGTTAATTATTGTTGTTCTTATTTTCATTGCTATAATTATAAATCATTAGAAATACATAACGATATAATACATGTAAGGCTTCTTTCGTCCTGATTTCACTGATGTCCAGCGTCTGCGATCCGTCTCAATGAACTGCATCAGCGACATCGCTGACTTCTGCGGGTACACCCGTACCTGTGGGTTTACCTGAAACCGCCTAGTAATAATTATTGCTTGTCCAGCCAAGAAACGAGGTTTGCGACCTCGGTCTTTTTCCCCGACGGAAAATTGATGATTACGTCACACATCACAGGACTTGTGAAGACCAGTTTCAAAATATTTAGACAACTCAATTCCGTTTTTCGCTGGCTATATATATATATATGAGACTCGGAACATGATATGCTTATTATGTCAACTGTGGATGCATGTAATACGTTGGTTGGGGTCCACGTCTCTGTGTGTTGCACCATTGGCGACACTTCTTCTAGTTTTCTGTGCATTGGTGGTTATGTCTCATGCTTGATTAAGACATGCTCAATTGCTCATTAACTACCTAATGACGTTTAACAGCATGTAGAATAGCTCAGGCAGCGCTTTTGTGAGGCACAGAAAAGGCGCTATAGTAAGTTTCCTAATACATACATACATACAAATATACATACATACAAACAAACATGCATACATACACTCACATAAATACACACGTACATGAATGCATACATACATGCATACATCATACAGACAAGCACACACACATATAAAAACAAACAAACATACCCATACATACGCGCATACATACATGTAAACAAACATGTTTGCACACATACATGCACTACACATGCACACACATGCATGCATACATCTTACACACATACATACATGCGTATGCATGGATGGTGCATAATGCCGTGTAGGGACCCTGGGCAAGTCCTTCACTCGCAATTGCTCATACGCTTCGGCGTGAAACTCCGATTCAGCGTCCGCGCAGTAGTCGGGAGCGCCTCTGAATGGGCAATCTTGTAGGGGCGCTATAACAAGTGTTCAAATACAATACAATACAATACAATGCATATATGGTACAAACCTGTTGCATACATACATACATACATACATAAATCAACGCCTCCTCTTGTCTGTTCGTTGGTTGTCGAGGAGGTGGAGGAGGAAGAGGAGGAAGAGGAGGCGTAGCGAAAAAGTTCGATCATGCACTTTACGACCATGAGGCAATCAATATCAGCGTTTGTGGTTGAGGATCGGTTACGCGCAAATTAACGCTTTACCTTTGTGCATATAATGTCTGAACAACTGCATTAGCAATTGTATGCATCTCATAATATATGCGTTGACAGGTGACAGTCAGTTTGTATCAATTACATTGCAAATGTAATTCAATTATAATTGCAATTACTTGATTGTGAAAGTAATTTAATTACAATTACATTTTGATTGCAATTCAATTACCAATTACTTTTCAATTATTCCTTTAAAATTTGCACATGATTGAAATTTTTTTGATAATTTTTAACTTAATCGTAAACTCGAAACTTCTACAGCGCCCACAAAAGCGAAGTCGCGGGCACCAGCTGATTCAAAGGCGCAATTTACTCTATTTTAAACTAAAACATCCAATGGGCCATTGACCTGTAAATTGTAATATAGATTCAATTGTCCAAAATACGATTTACAATGATGATCCATTAAAACAGGTCCCAGTTTATTTGATTTTTAGGAGTAGAAGTTTTCAAAATGATAGTCTGTTAGAGAACTTAGTTGATTGCGCCTGGGTGAATGAGTCAATTTGTACAGCAGTGCTAAAAAGATGCTCAGCTGGAGCTGAAGATGGACGCTCTGTTTTCTGTAGGCAGCCGCAGTAAGCTAGTTAAGAATGACTGCATGGATAGTCTGATAATGATGGTCAGCCCTTTTGGGGTCTATCAAAGTGTGCTGTAAGATTGTAAGAGGGATGTAAGGATAGAATAATGTTGACAATTATGTTGCCATGCAAACATAATTCACAGCAGTTTATTCAATTAAACGAGTGGCCATGGTCAACCCAGAAGGCTGGCGTCTTTGATGACTTTATGAAAGTAATTTGTAATTTACACTTCATTCAAGTACAAATTACATGCAATATTGTAATTGAAATACAATTACAATAACTGGACTTAAAATGTAATTCAATTACAATTACGATTACGGAACTTGTAATTCAATTACGTAATTCAATTACATGTATTTCAATTACTGAACAACACTGTTGATAGTGTGTGTTTGTAAAGCATCCTAGTTTCCTAGAAGTAACTTGCTATTGACGATTCTATATTATGAAGCAGACATGAATCTGTGGCGATGATGGATGTGGTTGGTTTGTTGCAGTTGTAAAGATCGAGATTTGGGTCAGAATATTTTTGCCAGCTGGACTAGTGATGGAAAGGAATATGTTAAGTTAAACGTCACCGGAGTCACGTACGCATGGGCGGATGAATACAAAGACTGGGACTATAAAGCGAAAAAATGCAACCCAGGAAAAAAATGCGGACATTGGGAACTTGTAAGTTCAATTACTGTCATCCCCACCAAACCACCACCACCACCACAACCACCACCACAACCACCACCACCACCACCACCACCACCACCACCATCACATCAGCAGCAGCAGCAGCAGCTGTATCATCGTCATCTTCATTATCATCATCAGCAGCAGCAGCAGCATCATTAGCATCATTGTCAGCAGTATCTTCATTGTCATCACCATCACAACCAACACACCCACCCCACCACCAACGCCACCACCTCCATCATCATCATCATCATCATCATCATCATCATCATATCATCATCATCATCATCATCATCATCATCATCATCATCATCATCATCATCATCATCATCATCATCATCATCATCATCATCATCATCATCATCATCATCATCATCATCATCATCATCATCATCATCATCATCATCATCATTGCCATCATTGCCATCATCATTACCAACACCATTATCATCATCATCATCATCATTATCATTGTCATCATCATCACCATAATCATCGCCATAATCATCATTGCCATCATCATTACCACCACCACCACCATTATCATCATCATCATCATCATCATTATCATTGTCATCATCATCATCATAATCGCTCTCGTCATCAGCATCAGCATCATCATCCTCATCGCAACGTCCCAGGTTTTTAGGGTGCCCTTTCACTACCATGACCGCCGGATATATCCGGCGACCAAAAATAATTATAATCCCTTGCTTGCCGGATTAATCCGGCGGCATAACGTGGACTCTGTTATAACGTTGGTCTTTCGATTTTTCAATAGCAAGTACTGGGAATATTATATGTGAGATAGGCCTACTAGCGAGTGAGTTTTCATCTATAATCTCCGCAAGGTGGCGCACTATAGTAGTGAACAAAGCCAACCGATGAGAACCTACTATGACGTATGAAAATATGTGTATTAGAAACTGTGTGTTTATTTCTTGTCTGTGTAAAACCGAATGCGTTTACAAATAATAATTTTATTATAAAATTACATAAATATCGGAAACCATGTCACATAAGAGAAAAATGTACACTTTGAAAGAAGTGGTGGATCACTTTGCCAATTTAGAAAGCGACAATGGCGATGACAGCGGAGAGGATGTGCAAAGTAATGACTCGGATGAAGAGTTTGAAATGAATTTTAGTGACAATGATGAGCGTGGTATTGCTGATGAAGAAAACAACGATGAAGAAGAATTAGAAGAGGACAATTCATGGACGTGTCAGGATTTCAATTGGAGGCCTGCAAGGGGAGAGTTACCAATGTTACATTCATTCACAGGACACTCTGGAGTCAATGTTGACGTTACAGGCTTCAGCCCAGATGATTTCTTCCAATTGTTTGTCACCAATGATCTTTTCAATCAGTTTGCTATTCAAACCAACCTTTTTGCTTAACAGTTTTTAGAAGGTCACCCAACTGCCACCTGGACAAAACCACAAGCGAGATGTCGTGTGTGTTCCAATAAAGGTGTTCGAAGAGATGTCAAAACAATTTGTCCATCGTGTCCAAGCAAACCTGGTCTTTGTTCAGTTCCATGTTTCAAACTGTGGCATACTCAATTGCACTATTGGGAGTAATTTCTTTGGACATTCAAGAAGGTTACTTTTGTGACATTTGAAAAGGGTTTCCTTTGTAACTTTGAACTGTTTGACAAATAGTACACTTGATTACAATGATACAAACTTATTATTATTGAATCACAAATTTTATGGAATTGTTCATAATAATACAAAATTCTTTGCACATTTCTCCAAAAACAATGGCTTTGAAGTGCTCCTTTAATTTCGTTTAATTTTACTTAGCAATTATTCTTGATTTTTTAATCATAACTATGAAAGAACGAACAATTGTTTTTTCGTTCAATTTCATCCGGTAGGCCTATTTCAATTTTTTAATGGGTGGTAGTGAAAGGGTTAAGGTGTGCCAGTCGACGTCATTCTTACCTCATCGCTGCGCCCACCAATCACAGGCACGCCTCACCGACACGCCCGGACAAGTCGAATATTAGATGACATACCACTTCGCATAGTCCAGATATATATATATATATATATACGTTAATAGGCTACTATAGAAAGATGAGAATTACGAGGCATAATTTTAAAAACCAGTTATATGTTTTTTCTTTTCGTCACTTTTTTCTGTTTGTTTTTGTATGTATTTATTTATTTACTGTCTTATTATTTGTTTAACTTATTTTCGTGTCATATCCCTTACGTTGTCTCCGTACTTTCAAGGATTCAGCTAATTTACGTCACTATTTAATGTCATCAGTTGAGAAATAAATAGCACAGTACAGGAAATAAAGTTTAGAAAAGCTATTTGAATTTCTAAGTTATCCGAAATGCTGTATTTGCACACAGTAATCTCCGATTGACTGATAAACTGACTGATATTAGCCTACTCCACATCAAGTTTTATGAATTAGAAGTAAAATTGTAGGTACAATTTTTAATTCAGTACACTCTATACTTACAAAGTTTAGTTTTTAATTGTTTATGTCAGCATGGACTTATGTGGACTTATGTTTAACCTACATTTTAAGTTTGAAAAGATTTCAATATTTTTAATTTCTCAATTTCCTATTATCCCAAACCTATAAAAAGAAAATAATTGTTGTAGATTAATGTTACTAGGTGTTTACTAATAAAGTTGTGTTATTTATTGATTAAAATTAATATGTGTAAGCAAGGTTTTTAATTTTAAAATGCACTACAAGATGTAACAAAGTCAAATTATTTTCTTTTCCGTTTTTTTCCGTTTTTTCCGTTTTTAGTTTTCGGAAAAAACGACGTGTTTTCAGATTTTTATTTGGTTTTTACCGTTTTTAACAACTATGTTTATCATCATCAACATCAGCATTATCTAAAGGTGCCTGCTTTTAATCGTAACTGTTTCTTTCACTGCATCTCTGTGGTTTGCTTTTTTACCTTGAACTTCTGTTCCAATAGCGAACAGGCGGAAGATTCTATGAATCGCTGGTCATTTCTAACCGGACCACAACAATATTCTAGATGAGAGCTTGTATAAATTGTGGGTAAAAGGTGAAATGGGTGAATTGGAAAGTTAAGATTCGCTCTACACTCTTCATGGTCCCCGTATCATTCTTCCGATGTTTCACGGTGTTGGACGGACAATGGCTCGAATTTTCACTGTCTCATAGCATCAAAAGTCCTGGATCTTCATTCATCTTTCCAATGGCTCCACTCATCACTGTTATTAATCTGTTCTTTCAGTTTGCCTATTACATCCGTTAGTACTCTCTACGAAGGCAACTGTGTGAATCTGTCTCCTGTTCTATCTAAAATCAGTTCTTTCATGTACAATAAAACGCAATAAAATTCACCAAATTAACTTCTTTCTTAAATTGACAGCTTACGGGAGACAAAGTGGAGTCAGTTGGTTGTGGCGCTGCAAAGTGCGTCAAGATGAAACATGGTGACAAATTTGAAAGTCGTGCTACCTACGTCGTCTGCGATTACTTCCCATAGTAAGAAAAGATTCGATCTTACGGACAAAATAATATATCAAAGACAGAATAATAGTAGATAGTATAGTCATAACAGGTGATCGTCACTTTACATAAGATTTCACGCCTCCATCATATTCATTTCATTTCAGATATTTATATAGCGCCCATTCAAGATTTCTACTCAGAGGCGCTCCCGAATACAGCGCGGACACTGAATCGGAGTTTCACGCCGAAGCGCATGAGCAATTGCGAGTGAAGGACTTGCCCAGGGTCCCTACGCGGCGGCTTGAGGTGGATTCGAACCCGCAACGCTCCGGCTACAAGGCACCAAATATACCCCCTTAGGGTGGATTCGAACCCGCAACCCTCCGGCTGCAAGGCACCGAACATACCTCTACACCACCGCGCCCCACACCTCTACACCATGGCGCCCCACACCTCTACACCACCGCGCCCCACAAGCGCGGTGGTGACGAGGTGTGTAGAGGTATTCATGGTATTGTCTTAGGCGCCTAGAAGACTAGGGATCTTTTTGAATGTGCCAACATTTATTTAAAAGCCTGTTGTTGAACATATGTGTCTTTCAGCATTCATTTAGCGCCTTTAGCTAACTATCGATACGCTGAACAAATTGATGCTTGTCAGATCTTAACAGATGCGAATTTGAGGTATCAGAATATAGATCCGGGGATGTGGATGGTGGAGCAGTTGGCATTTGTAGGCTACAGTGGAAGTCTTTTCCAGTACATGGAAAACACATTGTGCTCGTGAAACTGGCTTCTCCAGATGGGCCGAAGATGAGTCCGACCGGTTGCGCGGAATTTGCATATCTTCGTGTCATGAGATTCGATACAGACAGACATGTAACTGTGACGTAATGTATTCGAGAACATCATCACTTACTCTTACCTTTAACCTTTTCCGAATATCTGTTATCAGAGTCTCTTGGAAATAATTCTTTTCGGTCATTCCTTTGTTATTTCTTTTTAAATGTAATCTTCCTCGCATATTTCAAACAGCCAAAGTTTATAAATAGCATTGTTTCGTTTATAATTATTGTCTATTTCATATAAGATATATTCATTGAAATCTCCATTTGCCAGTCATATCTACACAATTCATGATTTTCTTCGCTGAACCTAAATTGTCCACTGAATAAATCGCTCAAAGCGGTGACATACTTTTTTCACTTTTAGTAAGCCTGTGTTCACGGAAGGACAGCATTGCTCCAAATGTGAGAAAGGCTTCACTTGTGAGCAGAAACTGTGCGGTAAGTGTCTAATAGCAGCAGCGGTTGAATTGGAAGGTGGCAGTGGAGATGTTAGCAGTCGATCAGAAAGTGAATTTGATCTGCTTATTCATTCACAAGAATGTCGTACACTTTGATTTTGTATAAACCATACATATGTATCTGCATTTAGTACCGATTGTAATGGGATGGACACACTTTTGGAAGGTCTACCAGTAGAGCAGAGGTTCTTAACCTTTTTTTGCACACGACACACCAAAACTTGCAACCAAATTTGGCGACACACCAAGCAATCGTCATATAATTATGTGAATAAAAAATTATCGTTAAAATTACAAAAATTTATAATTAAACTAGTTTCTTTACTTAAAATTTTAAATTGTTAACATTTTTAATGAATGAAAATTAATGAAAATATTGACATTGAATGCTTTCTAGTTTCTAACCATCTAATGATTTTAAAATTCTAATTTCTACTGATCCAATTCTACGATTCTACTTCGTTTCTACGGCTCTACGTTAACTTAAGTAGGCCTAATAGTTGATGGGATTTTGGCTCCTGGATTTTTCTTTGGATCATATAAAACGAGGATCCACAGTTTTTGTAAGTGTAATACGCAAGCATGCACGCTGAGAAGGCACCTCCAGCCAGTTTGTTCAGTTTCTTGTTCTTTGTGTTGATCATCTGAGAAAACCCTTGCTCAGATAAGTAGGAACTATGAAATGAAACCAACTCTTTGATAGCTTTGCTCGCAAATGTTTTTAATAATCTTCTTTGTGCGTCTTTGTCCAGAACCGAGTTGTTTAGGGCTGCTTGTACATATCCTTCATTCTGGAATCACATTGCCGCCCCAGATTACGATAATAGAGACTAGATAAATATAGAGTGTTACGAATTCTCTCAGCCTACGTCCATTAAACTGCTAAAGTAAATAAGTAAGTCAGTGCAATGCAAGAATGACGAACATAAGAATTCGTGACACACCAATTCTTCGCGACACACCAACGACACACCACGTTTACGCGACACACTGCCGGTCGATCCGCGACACACTAGTGTGTCGCGACACACCTGTTAAGAACCTCTGCAGTAGAGAGTTGCAGTAATCAATACAAGGACAGATAGAGGCATGAACAACAGAAGTAAAAACCGGAGAACAGACTGACCTTCTGATGGTTCTAAGGCGCCTCATATTAAGGTAATAGCAGCGCTCGTGAATAAGCTGGTGCCTGCGCTTGGCTTTCGAATGGCGCATTAGAAGTTTGCAGATTACGATTACGTCCATTTCATTTCCGGTTTCTTTTGTTCGAAGAAAGTGTTCATTAGTTTCAGCTTGCTTTTTTTAACGCAAAACTTTAGAAATTTCTCCCTCGGTATTCAGGCGCCCTTGTAACGGCATGGCCGTGTTACGGCGCCATATAAATTGTCGTTATTATTATTATTATTATTATTATTATTATTATTATTATTATTATTATTATTATTATTATTATTATTATTATTATTATTATTATTATTATTATTATTATTAATTATTATTATTATTATTATTATTATTATTATTATTATTATTATTATTATTATTATTATTATTATTATTATTATTATTATTATTATTATCCTTATCATTATCATTATCATTATTATTATTATTATTATTATTATTATTATTATTATTATTATTATTATTATTATTATTATTATTATTATTATTATCATTATTATTATTGTTCCTCTAAAATAAGAGTTCTAGGGCCCCATTGTACCAAGGCATGCGACAGCGTTGAACCGCTGGACAGTAACAGAGATCTTCTGAAACAGGAAGAAGGTTTCTTGTGGATCTTCCGTTGATTTGGTCGACCGTCTGCCGAGCTCCTTGATGAAAGCCAGGCCTTCCTGATCCAATGGTCCCATCGTCTCTATTGCGATTGGAGTAAAAAGGTATCTTGTTTGGAGCTCCTCGTATTTGTTCTTCTTCCTAGTCGCGGCTATTTCCGCCGCTCCTCCCGCCGCTACAGCTGTCTCGACTAAGTACGATGGCGCAAATGTGTCTACAATTGTGACATCCCAAATCAGGGAACGCCCGTTGTTCCATGGAATCAGTGTTTGGCCATCTGGTCTTTTTCCATCTAGTCGGGTGAGGCCAGCCGGTTCCCTGATCGACGGTGTACCTGCCCTGATGAGGCTGCGTAGCACGATTTCATTGATTGAAGAGTGTCTGGCTTGTCTGCCGAAACCCAACGTGCAAGCCATTCCGTGCGATCCTCTGGCTGAAACCATTGTACCACATGCACATGTGTGTGGGACACAGATGACAGCCCCCAATCTTAAGCCCACCGCTACCCTCATATTTTCGTCATTGAGTCTTAAGCCTTGAGATGCTAGAGGTAGGGCGAATAGCCAGTCCGAGGCGTGTGGGGCCTGTATAGCATTAAGCCTGGCGCTGTCGTATGAATCCCGAGAGCGCGATGTTATCTGCAGCATGGCCACCGAGAGCAGCGGCGTGTCCCATGAAGATTGTTTGCCGTCTGTGGGTGGGAAGTCGATCGTTTCTGCGATGCTCTCCTGCCACCGGGTTCTCATTACTTCCACATTATTATTATTATTATTATTATTATTATTATTATTATTATTATTATTATTATTATTATTATTATTATTATTATTATTATTATTATTATTATTATTATTATTATTATTATTATTAATTATTATTATTATTATTATTATTATTATTATTATTATTATTATTATTATTATTATTATTTATATTATTATTTTTATTATTATTATTATTATTATTCATGTCTACCCATCGAATTTACCAATGGTTCTAAAAATTCTGCTATGCCACGGCGAGGATTTGAGTCACCAATCTGGCTGTCTAGCTTGCTAGTCACTTGCTATATAAAAAAATTAAAACATGCAAATGAATGAGGATAACTTTGTGTATTGGTTTCTGCTTGCAGTGGCTCCAAAGAATTTATAAGACCGGCGTCTGGCAAGACTGAAATACAACACTCTTCATATGTTATAGAATCGATGTTAGGACTTGACTGTCAGTCAAGCATCAAATTAGTCGCTTTTTATTTTTGACATTCAATAGATGGCATTTAATCGTAGACTTTTCTAGTTTGAATATTATTCAGCTGCAACGAGTATATTTTTAGTCGCATTAAGGGATTTTTTTAGAATGCTCTTTCTAACGCTTAATATACATTCTGTTTGGAAAAAGTTTCGTTTGAGCAACTGTAACCGAATTCTAATCGAAGTCAATCTAACATGATTTTACTTGACCGATTCTATATTATTCTAGCCAAACTAAATCACTTCTATGGAGCGGTTATTAGAATATACAATTTCATCAATCGTTGGTCCTTTCAAAGGAAGGAGTAGTTAAACAAAAGCCCGACTTAATTGCCTATTAGCTACCTCTAATCAGGAACAGCCTGACGATATTTTGATGTTGGACAAGCATTTATATAGCGACTGCAAAACGCAACGGCTTTGAAAAGCGCATCTCACTAACAGTTGCCTGTCGCTGATGAGCAAGCAGCAAGCAATAAGCCAACAGTTTCTCCGGATTTTATCATTGCGAGAATTTGGCGGGAAAAGCATTCTTATTTCCTCTGCTTCTATTTCCTGACGAAAAAGGTTTGCGTTTTTACGACATATCTTTAAAGGGTTATTCGCTTGTCATTAAACCGATTGCTTTCTTTCATACAATATCATGGACTGCTGCTTTCATGGTATCAGAATACGTTAAACCAGCCTTTTTTCTAATTATTTTATTTTGCATATATCAATATCAATAAACACTGAAACACTATTCCTTTTCGAATTTTGACCCATCTGGATGAAATCCAGTTTTCCAACTACACAATTACACAGCAAGACTAATAAGGTTTCATTTTCTATGAATGGCTTGCATTCGGACAGACCCAATGCGAGCCATGAGTTCATGCAATAACGCAGGCCTTGGGTGCAAGCATGTCCGAACGGGTTCTAGGACGTTTCCTCAACGGATTGTTCGTCAAGAACAGTTCGTCAAGGACTGTTCGTCAAGTGGACGTTTCGTCAACGGACGATTCGTCAACGGACTGTTCGTCCAGCGGAAAGTTACCAAACATTTAGGGATCAGATAATAGAAGAGATTAAAGAATAAAGATTCTATTTATTTTTCTGGTAATTTATCGTTATAGCGTTGTAAATTATTACTGGATTGGTGAAAACAATTCTTGCTTAAGTATTGGCTGTATTGATGAAAGGCATTCTTGCATAAATAAAAGCTGGATTGATGAAAATAATTATTGCTTAAATAGAAGTTGGATTGATGAAAATAATTTTTAGTGAAAGTAGAATTTCGATTAATGAAAATAGATTCTTGTGAAACTAGTAGTTGGATTGAGGAAAATAATACTTGAGTTAAAGGAAGCTGGATTGATGACAATTGTCACTGATATAATTATTAAACTGCCACGCGTATAAAACGATGAAACGACATGTTATAATGCGCACATAATAATGAACGCTAACATGATAGACATTTTCTATCACTGTTGATTAAAGAAAAGATATTAGCTTACAATACAGCTTCTACTTAAGCAAGAATTCTTTTCATTGATACAGCTTCTATTTAAGCAAAATATGTTTCATACAATCCAACTTCTATTTAGTCAAGTATTAATTTTGTCATTCCAACATCTATTTAGGCAAAAGAATCATCGTTCCAACTTCTATTTAAGCAAGAATTACTAAATGCGAATAATTTAGAATGATAACACAATAAATTAACTAGGCCACGTAGCATGTCCCAACGCAGGCCATCAATAGATAGGCCCTAGTAAAGTATGCTACAGATGTCCTCTAAATTTAACCATGTGCTTTGTAATATACAATATCGGCCTAAATAGTTTTCAGAAGTTATAAGCTAAACCAGGAACAGAGATTTAATATATAACTTATTGACTGAGAACGTATTATAAGCAAAATTTATTTTTACTGCCTGAAATTGTTAAATATTCTTCGGGGAATAACACACGCGATAATAATTGACCCTTCACATGATAATAATAATAATAATAATAATGATAATAATAATAATAATAATAATAATAATAATAATAATAAAAATAGTAATAATATTAATAATAATAATAATAATAATAATAATAATAATAATAATAATAATAAATAATAATAATAATAATAAATAATAATAATAATAATAATAATAGTAGGCCTAATAATAATAATAATAATAATAATAATAATAATAATATAATAATAATAATATTAATAATAATAATAGAAGGCCTAATAATAATAATAATAATAAAAATAATAATAATAATAATAATAATAATAATAAAATAATATAATAATAATAATATTAATAATAATAATAATAATAATAATAATAATAATAATAATAATAATAATAATAATAATAATAATAATAATAATAATAATAATAAACTAGCTACCTCTTCCAGCGCTTGTCAGTAGCTATACAGCGCTTTAACGCGATCGCTTTTCGTGGTTCTTTTATGCAGCCGGATCTTGCCGAGGGATAAACCGTTCCAGAAAACCATCTTCCTTTCTCCGGATAATATTAAAAAATAATAATAATAATAATAGTATTATAATAGATGGCAAGAGACCAGACGGCCTTACCTTGATACCATGGAGATCGGGTCGTTGTCTGGTTTGGGATGCCACGATCAGGGTCACGCTGGCAGCCTCTTACCTTACCATCACTGCAACAACAGCAGGCGCGGCAGCTGAAGCCGCCGCCACAAGAAAGCAGGTCAAATATCAGGTCCTCAGCAACAACTACGCCTTTGTCCCGTTGGCACTCGAAACATTTGGCCCCATCAATTGCTTAGACCTTGATTTTATTTCTGATCTGGGGCGTAACCTGACCCTAGCAACCGGAGACCCGAGAAAGTCGTCTTTTCTCTTTCAACGATTCTCTATGAACGTCCAACGCTTCAATGCCGTCGCGTTCCGGGGAACCTTTTCGGACAAAACGACTGACAACACCATTCCAGAATAATAATCTTCTCCAGCAGTCTCCGGACTTTTTAGGCCACCTGACGGATCCTTGATACCTCGGGTAAAAAAAATAATAATAATGATAATGATAATGATAATAATAAAACATAAATAAAAAGGAGTACTACTGTATTTGATCGTTGTTAATTCGCATCATAATTCTCTAATAATAATAATAATAATAATAATAATAATAATAATAATAATAATAATAATAATAATAATAATAATAATAATAATAATAATAATAATAATATATAATAATAATCCCTTCTCCAGTTCGGATCGTTCGAGGTGCGGTCACAGATGGGGCCTCAGCAGGGTGACCCTCTGGGTCCCCTGCTCTTCTGCTTGCCACTTCAGCCTGCTTTGCGCTCGATGATCTCTGGCTTTCGAGTGAGGTACCTGGATGACTTCTCGCTGGGGGGAAGAACAGAGGATGTTCGCCATGACCTGGCGATCATAGCTAACCTGGAAGCAACCTTAGGAATCCGACTGAACACACTTGAACAGGCAGTGAAGGATTTGATGAGACTGTCAGTACAGGGAGCGTTGATGCTCTTGCGGTCATGCTTTGGGGCGGCGAAGCTGACATATTTACTGAGGGCCGCACCATGCTTGGGTCATCCCCTCTTGGGGATAATGGATGACCAGATGAGACTCGGATTGGAAGCGATTGTTAACATCAAGCTCAACGACACCCAGTGGATACAGGCCACGCTCCCAATTAGAGATGGCGGTCTCGGTATTAGAAGGGTTACGATGCTCAGCGCGCCACACCAGTGCCAATGTGGCGAGATGGCGGATCAGGGAGGACACTACGGTCTGGTCTGCAAACAATCTGAGGGGCCAGCAGGCACTTTGCATTGAACGACATCATATGGAGAGCCCTCCAGAGAGCAGAACCGCCAAGCGCCAAAGAACCGCCTGGCCTGTTCCGCAGCGATGGCAAACGTCCTGACGGAGCGACGTTGATCCCGTGGACAAGAGGCAAATATATAGCCTGGGACGCCACCAGTATCCACACATGGGCCGTATCGTACATTCATCTCACATCGACAACACCCGGGGCAGCGGCCGAATTGGCCGAAACTCGGAAAAATGCAAAATACGCAGACCTCCCCGCAACCCATTACTTTGTCCCCATTGCTTTTGAAACGCTGGGTCCCATCAACAGATCAGGCCTGGAGTTCTTGACAGAACTAGGGCGGCGCTTGACCGCGGTAACGGGAGACCCACTCGAGACCACACATCTTTTCCAGCGCCTATCCATATGCACTCAACGCTATAATGCTCTTGCATTTAGAGGCACATTCGCACAGTTGACCGAGGACGAGGACCGCTAACTCCAGAACAAAAACAACTCTTCGGATAGTTTCTAAGAGTCTGAGGGATCATTTATACCTCGGGCGAAAAAAAAAAATAATAATAATAATTATAATAATAATAATAATAATAATAATAATAATAATAATAATAATAATAATAATAATAGTAGTAGTAATAATAATAATAATAAACCTTTAATTGACATGGACAAGGGGTAGCCGTTCCAGAATACACCCCTTTTATAATTTCTAAGTTCCTTGGGAATTAAGTACCTCAAAGACAGAATAATAGTGTGGATACTGGTGGCGTCTGGAGGGTAAAAATAATAACAACAACAACAACAACAACAACAACAACAACAACAACAACAACAACAACAACAACAACAACAACAACAACAACAACAACAACAACAACAACAACAACAACAACAACAACAACAACAACAACAACAACAACAACAACAACAACAACAACAACAACAACAACAACAACAACAACAACAACAACAACAACAACAACAACAACAACAACAACAACAACAACAACAACAACAACAACAACAACAACAACAACAACAACAACAACAACAACAACAACAACAATAGCAACCATAATAGAACCATTATAATAGTAATAACAAGAGGCACAATAAAAATATTATTTAGCCTATTATTTTTTTATTTTCATTATTATGCCTGTTATTATTGTTGTTATCGTTATTATTATCGTAATTTTTTCAAAAAGACCGGAGAAGTATAACATGTCTGGGATGGTTTCTACTATAATAATTATTATTATCATCATCATTATAATCAGCAGCATCATCATTCGCATCGTTATCATCTTTATCAACAAATATTAATCCAGCGCTATATGAAAAAATCATTATTATTCGTTTGTTCGTCACAATGAATTTACATGGTGACCCTGCTAACGATCCTTATTGTTAATTGGCTATACAATTTCTACTTTTAGAGAGCGGCATTATTATTATTATTATTATAAGTATAAACGGTGTATTAAATTTTTTTTACTTAGGGGTCTATACTTTCGTTATTTATTACAATAATCTGTTTTGAAAACGGTAAGTGTTCAATGACTTTCTCCCAAAAGTCTCCAGAGCATAAAGCTTGAAGCATATTTAACTTGATAGCGATATTGGTCTTTGTTGTATGTCGACTGGTAACAAAGCCGGATGTTGCTGTTGGATGTTGATCAAATAATAGCGCATTTGTATTTTTGCTTCAACAAACATGTATTGCTGATCCATGGACTTTGTGACTGGTGGGACTAGCAGCAAAGCGAATTGATATAGGCCCTACTTGAATGAGCCAAGAACAACAACAACAACAACAGCAACAGTAATAGCATAGAAAATAATAAATGGCCAACAATAAAAAAATAATATTAATTTTTTTATTTTTTGATGCCCCGAGGTACATGTGATTCCGCAGGGACTTAAACATTAATTAAGAATAGTAGAAAAACGTGTGGAATGGCACCTACTCGTCGTATTATTAGATATTATTATTATTATTATTATTATTATTATTATTATTATTATTATTATTATTATTATTATTATTATTATTATTATTATTATTATTATTATTATTATTATTATTATTATTATTATCGTATCATCATCATCATCATCATCATCATCATCATCATCATCATATTATTATTAGTGTTATTATCATCATCAACATCATCATCATCGATCATCACCACCAATGATCAACATCATCGTTGATCATCATCATCAGCACAGCATCAGCAGCATCACAATCATCATCGTCGTCGTCATCAACATCGTCATCATGATTATTATTTTCCTCTCAAATACATAATTATGTTCGCTGCAAGATTGTAGACATTTTGGGAGCGTTGTTCTGGAATGGTTAGGCTTCTCATATGGTTTTATTGGCGGAAAAGGTGCTACAAAAAGCGACTACACTGAAGCGCTGGATGGACCTAGATAAGCACTGAAAGAGGAAATCGGTATCTCTTTTGTCTTCTGATATTTGGGGAAGGCGGTAGCCGAGGAAATTGATCTGTGCAAGGCCATCTTGGTTTACTGGACCCAGGGTTTCTAAGGCCAAGGGCACACAAGTGACACAACAGCACGATGACAAAACTGGGATATATTTGGATGTGTTTCTATCTGCTGCTCTCTCGGCAGCAGCACCCGTGACATCATCTGATCTGGTGCGGTATGATTCTGTCAGGGTGTCAATAACAGTGGCGTCCCATCAAGGCATTTGTCCCCCTGCCATGGGATAAGAGCCACGCTAACAGGACATCTTCCATCCAAGTGTGAAGTCATACATTCCCACGAGGTATACCACACCTCCAGGTAATGCTTTTCTCCTCTGGGAGCCTCTCTCTGCGAGGGTGCTCTTGAGGTAGCACTGGATAGGCGTTGTTCAGAGCTTTCTCTTTGTCTGTCACGTGTGACCGACTTATTAAACATGATGCCACAATTCTTTTCAGGAGACCCTCAGCTCATCTTATCTCCTTCATACTCTCCGCTGCTTTCCGTGCATGGCTCGCTCACTTCTTTTCCAGTTTGACATACGTCGCTCTTGCTGATTGTGACTGGGACTAAGCCACTCTTCCAATCCGGGACGGGGGTCTTGGTATACGACGCGTCTCCTCGCTGTCATAATTATTTGCCTTTTTCTGGCTTCAGCTGCAGGCATTGCGTCATTGCAGGCTTCCATTCTGTCTCCCTGTAATATGCCCATTTCCCAATGCAAATTATCTCTCTCTTGATCTGGGTTTAGAGCAATGGTAAGTTGAATCGAGTGCTAATGTCCCAGAAATATCGTTCCTCCAGAAACAATCGGCCTGGGATCAACTACTAATTGAAAGGGACCTTCCAGTCCTATTAATGGCTGCCACAACATCCGATTGTCACCAAGCCAGAATAAGAGCAGTAGCATCACCACATTCAGGCGATTGGCTTTTAGCCCTACCCATCAGTGCCTGTTATCTGAGGCTCGATGATGAGGCAGCCCGCATAGCCACTAGACTGGGCCTTGGGGTTGAGCTTAGTGCTCAACACAAATGTCCCTGTGGTACATTGGTCACAGTAGAAGACTCACATGATCTTTCATGCCGCCTGTTAGACAGTCGAATAGCTAGGCATTCAGTTATATATTTATGTTTGTATTATGTATGTATGTATGTATGTATGTATGTGTATATGCATGATATATTTACGTATGTATGTATGCATATATTTATCTATGTGTACATGCATCAAGACAATACAAAAAAACTTTTGAGTAACTCACAAAGGTATGTCAATCAATCAATCAATCAATCAAAAGTTTTATTGCCACCGTTTCAAAATATTAAGCATACAATTTTCCGCTCTGATTAGAAACGCACAATAGGAGGCCCAGAAGGGACCAAAGTCCCGCTAACTAGGGACACCTAGATGAGTGTTATATTTAATAAAACAAAGCCAATGAACATCAAGAATTAACAGTAAACCAGAGAAAGTACAATAGTCATGAGCAGCATAACATGTCACTTTTTTGTCTTAACTAGATAAAACATATTTCTACACGCAAGGTACAGGTGAATTACAGTCATTAATTAAGTGTAGGCGTAGCATTTTCTTAAACGTGTGTAAATTTCGTGCATCGCGAATGTCCTTGGGAAGGTTGTTCCAAATGGCAGTACCAACAGATTTAATTGAGAACAGGCGTGTATTGGTGTGAGCAAAAACAGGACGAAAGGCTTTAGCATTTCTTGTTTGGTAAGAGTGTATTTCTGTACCATGCTGGAAGAAACCTCTAAAGGCCAGAGGGAGTAGGCCATGCTCGTATCTATACAGAAACTCCCCAATTTGAACCGTCTTGATCTGCTCAATGTTAAGCAATTTAAGGATAGAGAATAAAGGAGCTGTGTGCTCTCGTGAACAGGCTCCTGCCACAATGCGTATTGCTCGCTTCTGAAGGATTACTAGTCTGTTCAATCTTGTGTCGTATGTTGAGGCCCATATCAGATTACAATTGGTTAGATAAGGATATACAAGAGAATAATATAACTTCATTCGAATTGGTTGGGGTAACAAATAAGAGGTACGAGCTAGAATACCTACATTTTTGCAATTTTAATGGCGATATTATGTATGTGTTCCTTCCAAGTCATGTGTTGATCCACATATACCCCTAAGAATTTAGTCGAATTAACCTGAGTAATGGGAACATCGTTAATATTCAACGACATCTGACTGGTTATCTAATGGCCCAGATTTCCTATGTGATTTAAATATAATGAAGTTCGTTTTTTCCAAATTAAGAGTAAGTTTGTTAGCACAGAACCAATCAGCAGCCAATGTAAGTTCTGCATTGACAGTTTCAAAAAGATAGTGCAGTGACTTGTGGGAGTAAAAGACATTAGTGTCGTCAGCGAATAGAATAAAGAATAAAATTGATGATACATTAGGCAGGTCGTTAATGTAAATGAGAAATAACAAAGGACCAAGGTTAGATCCTTTCTAACGGAATTTAATGTATGCTTCAAATGCCCATATCTCGTGATCTTAACCACATTGATAAATTCGCAGGAGACCGTTGTGTAAAATTTTAAGCTGCATCAGTGATAATTATATATATATATATATATATAATATATATATACTTTTTTAATAAGACAAACTTTAAGACTTATAGTCAAGAGGTAGGAATGCATGACGTAGCAAGGTCATACAATCGGACATTTCAACTGATTGGACATGAAGATCAAATTCATTCCGAGGCTGCTACTACTATCCTCGCTCCCACCTCCCCTTCAACCATGACAATAAACGATGACTAGTAACCACAGAATAATGCTAATCCTAATTTTGGAAATCCTGATGGATTACATCAGCCTCTGGTACAAATAATAATAATAAAAATAATAGGCCTAATAAGAATAATAACAGCAATGATAAGGGGCATGATGAATATAATAATTATTTTCTTATTTTCATGAATTATTAAGCCTATGATTGCTGTTATTGTTATTGTTATGGTTATTTTTCAAAGGAAGGCCTAACTCCATAGGGATTTTCAAAAGTCCGAAAGATATAAAATGTCTGGTTGTCTGTTACTAATATTATTACCGTCATCATCAGCAGTAGCAAGGTCATCATCATTATCATCTTCATCACTATTTCAACCAGCGCTATAAAATAGATAAAAATCATTAGTATTCGTACACGTCACAATTAATTCACATGGCGACCCTGATGACGTTCCTTATTCTTGACAATACATTTTCTACTTTAAATGAAAACGGCATTAGGCGTATTACTATTAGCCTATCAGTATCAATTTAAGTAATTTTATATAATTATGCTCTTATATGAACTTTTTTGTCTTAATTATACTTTTGTTATTCTATTGCAATAATCTGTTCTGAAAACGGTAAGTGTTCAACAATTTCTTCCCAAAAAGTTTACAGAGCATGAATCATATTTACTTGATAGCGATATCGGTCTTTGTTTTATGTCTGTTGGAACAAAGACGGATGGTCTAATTATAATTGTTATTGTAAGTGAAATCAAACAAAGACGGATGGTCTAATTATAATTGTTATTGTAAATGAAATCAAACAAAGACGGATGGTCTAATTATAATTGTTATTGTAAATGAAATCAAACAAAGACGGATGGTCTAATTATAATTGTTATTGTAAATGAAATCAAACAAAGACGGATGGTCTAATTATAATTGTTATTGTAAATGAAATCAAACAAAGACGGATGGTCTAATTATAATTGTTATTGTAAGTGAAATCAAACAAAGACGGATGGTCTAATTATAATTGTTATTGTAAATGAAATCAAACAAAGACGGATGGTCTAATTATAATTGTTATTGTAAATGAAATCAAACAAAGACGGATGGTCTAATTATAATTGTTATTGTAAATGAAATCAAACAAAGACGGATGGTCTAATTATAATTGTTATTGTAAATGAAATCAAACAAAGACGGATGGTCTAATTATAATTGTTATTGTAAATGAAATCAAACATTTGTGAAGAGCAACAGAAAAGATCACGATAGACGCTGACCCTAGTATCGCACGATACCAGGATCAAACGGAATGGTTTTCAAACGTTTACATAAAGACTCAAAGAAAGTCCAAGAGGCCCAAAGGCAGCACAGATTGTTTGGAAACCTATTCCTAAAAGGTCGGGTGCCAACACAGCAACATACATTGCAGCTCCGTAGAATTTGGGACTGGCGTGACTAGCAGGCACAGCAAAGCTATAATAATAATAATTATTATTATTAATCATTTACCCGAGGTAGATATGATCCCTTAGGTTATACAAAAGTTGTCTGGAGACAGAAAAATTATTACTATTAGGACCTCTCCTGACATCCGTAATCCTGCTGTCGTAATTGGAAGTGCGTGAAGCCAGTCTCCAGAGTGTGGCGATTGCACGGCTAGCAACCTGGCTTTAACGGCAGAATCACTCGCTCTTTCTGATAGGCCTTGAAGTGCATGTGAGATTAGTTTGCTGTCCCATTCTCTTTGTATATGAGCCTTCTGCTCGACGGGAGGAGGTGCGTTCGATCTCGATGACCACGAACCAGTAGCCTCCTCTACCAATGGATCTGTGAGCTTTACAGCGACTTCGTGTAGCAGTCGGTCTTGAAGGCTTCGCGTGCCAGCGGCTGATGCCAAAAAGGCGGAAGTTGCCAGCATAACGGCACTACGAATGCCCAGACCACCGTTTCTCACAGGTAAAGATGCCTGTATCCATTGATCGTCGCTCATGTGGATATTGAGAAGGCTACACAGACCAGTTCTTGAGACTTCGTCGAAATCGTGCAGAAGTCCTTCGTTTAAGAAGCAGGCTGACGTTCTTAACGTGTATAGCAGCTTCGGTATACTTAGGCTACTCCTCAGCAGGGTGAACGAATCGTGTGGGTGAAGCAACTCCAGCCTTGTTATGACTACCTCCAGATCTTTGATCTTTTTCTGGATGGATTTATCGACAGCCTTTCCTGGAAGTAGCGGTGCTCCCAGCAATGTCAGATCTTCAACAGCGACAGTTTCAAACTCGGCGAAGGTCTTAATCTTGTGTGCTTCGTCATAACTTCTAACAGAAGCTTCGCATTTTGTTCGATTCAGCTGTAGACCATACGTGGGCGCCTGTTCCTCTATCAAGCGAATGTCGTTCTCAATTTGATCAGTCAGTCCAGCAAGAGTAAGATCGTCCATATATCCTATAGTCAATGGAGTTATCAAACTCTCTAGAAGCGGCTGTATCGCTAGGCAAAACTCCAGTGGTCCTAAGGGGTCTCCTTGTTGTGTGCCTTCCTCGGACAGAATGGTATGCTGTCTGGTCTGTAGCTGAGGGGTGTAGGCATAGTTGTCATATACGTATCTGTATATTTCCGGAGCTTTTGCTGCCACCGCCTCTAACATTGAGTCTCTTCTCAGAGCATTGAAGGCATTCGAGAAGTCCAGTTTAACTATGACATGGTTTTCAGGCATCGACTGCAGGTATCGTCTGGTTGCGTGGACAGCTGCCTCGGCACCTCCTGATACTCCGACGCCGATTTGAAGTGGTGACAGATTTTGAGATAGGTATGGAGTAACAACATGGCAGACACACTTGGCAGCAAGCCGTCGCCACGTGTATCCAATCGTGATTGGTCTTATTCCACCATCTTTTTTCCCAAGTGTTATTAGTCTTCCGCCGTATAGGATATCTGCAACTTGTTTCGGTAGCCCTCCTCTCAATAATAGATTGATAAAGTCAGTGATAGTCTCTACGAAACCTGTGTCTGTTGTATTGGACAGAAGGTTCTTCAGATGTTGTGGTGTGAAGCCATCTGGTCCTCCGCTAGATGCTGCAGGAAAGGAAGCAATAGCGTTACAGACCATCTTTCCAGAAACCTGTATGGCGTCGAACCTGTCCTCCTGAGGGCATGGCAGTGTTCTTCTGTCTTCGTAAGCCTTTGGGTGTTTCTTCTGCAATTCTTCAATCACTGTAGGTGAATCTTCTACAGGAACATCATCAGAGCACAGCAAGCGAAGGGCTCCTTTGATGTCGCCATCTTCGAGTCTGCTAGACACCGCCTGCGCAAGATATTTACTTCGATCGTAGCCCTTGTCATTCCTCCTAGTTCGTGAGTCAGATTGCATGATTTCTTTAGTTTCGTCACAGAAGACCATTCCACTACGCCAGGATTCGATGCGAGTTAGAATTATCTTGCTCAAGTTCCGGTTTCGACCTCCCCTCTTAGGCTTAGCCAGAATTATCGGTGAAAATTGGAGTAGATCTAGCCATTTTGAGGGGCTGTTTGGTTCTCGAATAACGGCCCGGAGGATCTTGGTAAGTAAGTCCCTACACGCTCCTCTTGCTGCCAGTGGGATGTGTTTCAGCAGTCGACTTCTAACCTTTGGATGGGTTAAAATGTCTAGTAACGGCTCACTGCAGAATAGATTTTCATCGTCATCTGCATTGTACCGGCCATCATCAGAATGCGTTGTCTGTGATGCATTGCACTGGCTATTGTCAGAATGCTTTGTGTGTGAAGAGCGACTCCCTGTTTGCACAATGTTAATAGGCACCTGGTCTGAACCTGGACATAGGTTCCGACGGGGTCCATGGGAGTGTAGTGTGCCTTTCAAGCGATGTAGTTTAAACTCGTTTAAACAAACTGGGCATATACCGACGTCTTTTGGTAACCTTTGACTCATTACTTGTGGTGGCAATGGACGAAGATACCCTCCGCCTTCCAGTTTAGTCGAAATGTATTATTGATATGCATGGATACTTGAACAGGAATGGAAATGAAGATATCTGGTGTGGGAGAAATGAAACTGGATGTCAATATTATGTTGTTTAAAATGTAAATAAATCAACGTCTTTACTGCGTTGCTAGGTAACACGCATTATGACGTCGTAGGATCATATAACTGTTTTACCGGTGTAAATCATGAAGTCGAATTCTGGTTTCCAGCTGGACAGTTTACACATTTAAACTAAAATCCTGCAAAATCCAGAGTCTGACGCCAGAAAATATTTAGATACTCCAGGTCCTGGTATCGATAGATGCACAGTGGTATAAAAACGTGTTCTGACGAGCTATAGATACTTTTAAAAACTACAAAACTCAAGAGCGATAAATCTATCGACAGACTTGTTGTGTTACGTCATATCCAATATTATTATTATTATTATTATTATTATTATTATTATTATTATTATTATAATTATTAACATTATTATTATTATTATTATTATTATTATTATTATTATTATTATTATTATTATTATTATTATTATTATCATCATCATCATCATCATCATCATCATCATCATCATCATCATCATCATCATCATCATCATCATCATCATCATCATCATCATCATCATCATCATTGCCATTGTTATTATTATTTTCTCTCTTGTACATACGATCGCTGCAGGATTTCAGAAATTTTGGAAGCGTTGTCCTGGAATGGCTAGTCTTCCCATATTATGGTTTTAATGGCGGAAACAGTGCGACAAAGGCGACTGCATTGAAGTTCTGATTAGCCTCAGATAGGCTCTGAACGAAGAAAGTAGTCTCTCTGTGATCTCCCGATGTTTCGGCAAGGCGGTAGCGAAGAGATTGATCAGTGCAAGGCCATTATGGTTTCCTTGGCTAAGAGTTTCAAAGGCCAAGGGCACAAAACAGTACGATGATAAAATGGGAATATATTTGGATGTTTTTCTAACTGCTACTATCTCGGCAACAGCACCCGTGACCTCACCTGATATGGTGCGGTATGATTCTGTCAGGGTGTCAATAACAGTGGCGTCCCAGGCAGGGCATTTGCCACCCTGCCATGGAATAAGAGTTACGGCAACAGGGCATCTCCCATCAGACATTGCGAGTCCAGTAGGCTCCTTCGTACCCGGAAGACAGCTGTGGCAGGACCACGCCAAAAGATATAGGCCTAATTAAATAATGGGTCTGCCAGTCCGATCCGGCCCAACGCTGCATGGCATGCCGTCTGTGCTGTCCNATCGGTAGCACTTCGTTCAGTTACGTATTGCTCCTAACTAGTTTTTGTTGTTGCCAATAAACTGAATATAATAATTCAACATAGTGGATTGTTCGCATATTTTATATTGTGCGTTTTCTGTAAGCGCGCCTTGGACACGTAGAGAGAATGCCAATTGACCGAAAACCGCACAATCAACCAATCAATCAATCAATCAATCAATCAATCAATCAATTCTTTTATTTTGAACCAGCAATGGAACTCACAGTGTAATGTAGTAATATGAATGACTTGTTATCGTTTCAAAAGGAGGCCCTGAAAGGTTCATTAGATCCCGCTAAATGGGGACATCTAATTACGAAGTCATGTTGCATAACGAGTGATGGCAGCAAATCATGTTCTTAAATAGTTGGATGAGTAGAATCCACAAAAGTACTAAGTTCCAAATAATATTATACTAAATAAACTTTAACTAACTTAACTACTTCGACAATCACACAATTCACTACATGTGATATTCGCAGGAAAAAGAAATAAAGACAGACCAAGACTACACTAGAGCCAGCGACCTGGCTGTCTAGCCTGCTAACCACTTGTCATATTAACAATTAAACATAGGCCTACACATGAATGAAGATAACTTTTGTGTATTGGATTTTTACTTTTAGTACGTGGAGTCGTTTTTCAAGAACAGCTCCTTTCAAGTCTAAACAGGAGCACTCTTTATAATTATATTGACGCTACGTTTAGTTTCGACTGCGAATCAAGCATCGAATTAATTGTTTTTAAATTTAATATTCAGTGGATGGCATTTAATCGTAGACTTTCTTCTAGCTCGACCTCAATTGCATAAAGTATTTCTGTCACATTAAACGAATTTTGGAATGTTCATTCTAACGCTTAATAAACTTGTTTTCCAAATTTAACCAAGTGCTTTGTAATAAACCGGCCTAAATAGCTTTCGGAAGTTATAAGCTAGATCAGCAACAGACATTTAATGCATTGACTTAGAACGTATTAGCAAAATTTACTTTACTGCCTGAAAGTGAAGATTTGCTGTATCTCTTTTAAATATTGTTCGAGGAATATCAACCACGTTAATTAACTCTTCACGTGATAATAATAATAATATAATAGTATCTTTTCTTTATTAAGCGCCTGACAAACGCAGTGCGGTGTACATTTACATGTTATGCAATTTAAATCTTAACTACTAACAGAACAGACAGTCTGCAATACAACGGCGCTAATAGGGGCCGTCCATAAAGTACGTCACGCTATTTTGACCATTTTACCCCCCCTCCCCTGTCACAAACTGTCACAAAACTCGGACCCCCTAAAGTACGTCACAAACTTTTCGACGGGGGTAGTCACAGCAGTTTTCCCCAAGAATTTTTCGAGGGGGTAGTAACTAGCAGTTTTCCCAAGAATTTTCGACGAGGGGGTAGTAACAGGTGTTTTTCCATGACTTTTTTTCGAGGGGGTAGTAACAAGACTTTTCCTCCATAAATTTCACACTTTTGTATAAAATAAATTATAAATAAAATTTAAAAAAAATAAATGTGTGACGTCACGCATGGCCTGACCCCTCTGACCCCTGTCACAAACTGTCACACTTTCTTAAACCCCCTGGAGCGTGACGTACTTTATGGACGGCCCCATGGCAGCCTACAAAGCATATCCGCCCAACGGGGGCTCGAACTCGGTACCTCTTGCTCTCTTGGCCAGATCTTATCCAATGCGCTATCGGGCCCCCTACATAATTTCCTTGCTTACTTAGATCTCTAAAAGTGAGTTCTATTCTCGACTTAATGTAGCCTATATGCTAAGTGTTTCACGTACACTACTTATAATAATTTTATAGTTACGATAAGAGACGTCTGATATCGTAACAAAACATCTGCATTAGTTCTCTCCATGGACGAGGTGGAAAGGTTTCATCGTTCACTTGGATTGTTCGCGTATTTTATATTGTGCGTTTTCTGCAAACGAGCCTTGAAAACGTAGAGAGAATGCCAGTTGACCGAATACCACACAATGCACTACATGCAATATTCGCAGGAAAAAGAAACAAAAACAGACCAAGACATCACTGCAGACAGCGACCTGGTTGTCTAGCCTGCTAACCACTTGTCATAATTATTAAAAATTAAAACATGAATATGAATGAAGATAATTTTTTGTGTATTGGCTTTTCATTTTTAGTACTTGCAACCGTTTTACAAGAACAGCTTCTTTCAAGTCTAAACAAGAGCACTCTTCATATATTATGGACATTTAGTTTCGACTGCCAATCAAGCATCGAATTAATTGTTTTTAAGTTTAATATTCAATGGATGGCATTTAATCGTAGACTTTCTCCTACCTGGACCTTAATTACATAAATTATTTCTGTCACATTAAACGAATTTTGGAATGTTCATTCCAACGCTTAATAAACTTCCATTTTGGAAAATTTTCACATGAGCAAGCGTAACCGAATTCTAATCAAAGCCAATCCAAAATAATTTTACGTGATTGATTCTAACCAAACCAAATCACTTCTGTGGCGCGATTATTAAAATACACGATTTTACCAGTCGTTGGTCCTTTCAAAGAAACAGCAGTTAAACAAAAGTTTCATTTTCTGTGATTATTATACAAGCCTCTAATCAGGCACAGTCTGGCGATATTTTGATCTTGGACAGGCATTTTTTGTATTGTATTGTATTTGGCTATTTATAAAGCGCTTCTCACAGCAAAGCCTTTCAGAAGCGCTCCCAGTGCGAGCAACCCGAGGGAAAAGGCAGGATTTTACTTTAGAAAAAGATAAGGAGAGACTACCAGAAAGGATGGCAGAGCGATACGGTGGAGGAAGTCCAATCCACAGAGAAGAACCTATGCAGGCGAAGGATCTGGATTGAGCCATCGCAGTCCTGACACGGGGAACAAAACGGTCAAACCGATCAGAGGATCGGAGAGGACGCAGCGAAGTGGCAGAGAGTGGGCGAAGCATGATATCGCAAAGGTACTTCGGAGCAAGACCCAAACGAGACTTAAGGACTAAAATAAGAACCTTGAATTGTATTCGGACAGATAGAGGGAGCCAGTGAAGTTCCTCAATCATGAATGAAGAGATGTGAGAGAATCGAGGAAGACGAGCAATCAGTCTAGCAGCAGCACTAAGTACTAATTGTAGAGGAGATAGGCGAACCTTAGGGAGACCAAAAAGGAGAGAATTACAGTAGTCTATTCGAGAGCAGACGAAAGCGTGGACAATAATTGAGGTAAAGGTCGAGGATGAAACAGATTTGCGAATAGCCCTGAGACGCCTTAGTTGGAAGTCGAAAGAGCGAGTAAGCATGGCAATGTGTTCGGTAAAAGTTAGCGACTGCCAAAAGAAACGGCGTTGAAAGGCTGAACTGTCAGATTATCTCACTAACAGTTGCCTGTCTCTGATGAGCTCGAAGCAGGAATAAGCCAACAAACAGTTGTTCCGCACAGTTATAAAGAATTTTAGCATTGTGAATTAATTTGGTGAAAATGCATCCTTATTTCCTCTTCTGGAATTCGTTAACGAAAAGTTTTTACTTTTCTTGACATTATCTTTAAAGGGCGTTACGCTTGACGTTATACTGGTCTTTCCCTCATATAATATTATCAATAACTGTTACCTCTGCAGTATCGGAATACATAAAACCTACGCGTATTCATTTTTCTTTTTTCCAATTTCGACCCATCTAGATGAAATCCGGTTTTACAAATATACAGCAAGACTAATAAGACTACTTCATAAGTGCTTGTCCTAAGTCAGGTAATGAGTGCATGTCCCAATTCAAGATGTGAGCACATGTTCCAACGCAGACCATCAATGGCCAGTGATCTATAAAAATAAATCAAGTATGCTGTTGATGTCCTCCAAATTTAACCACGTGCTTTGTAATATACGGACCTAAATAGCTTTCGAAAGTTGTAAGCTAAATTAGCAACAGACATTTACTGTAATGCATTGGCTTAGAACGTATTAGCAAAATTTATTTTACTGCCTGAAACTGAAGATTTGCTGTATCTCTATTAAATATTCCTCGGGGAATAACACACACGATAATTGACTCTTCACGTGATGACGATGATGATGATGATACTACTACTACTATACTCCTACTCCTACTCCTACTACTACTACTACTACTACTACTACTACTACTACTACTACTACTACTACTACTACTACTACTACTACTACTACTACTACTACTACTACTACTACTACTACTACTACTACTACTACTACTACGTCATGTACTACTACTACTACTACTACACCTTACTACTACTACTACTACTACTACTACCACCACCACTACTACTACTACTACTACTACTACTACTACTACTACTACTACTACTACTACTACTACTACTACTACTACTACTACTACGTCATGTACTACTACTACTACTACTTACTACTACTACTACCACCACCACCACCACCACCACCACTACTACTACTACTACTAATACTACTACTACTACTACTACTACTACTACTACTACTACTACTACTACTACTACTCACTGCTACTACTGCTACTACTACTACTACTACACCTTACTACTACTACTACTACTACCACCACCACCACCACCACTACTACTACTACTACTACTACTACTACTACTACTTACTGCTACTACTACTACTACTAGTCATGGCATACCACCACTTACTACTACTACGGACTACTACTACTACTACTACTACCACCACCACCACCACCACCACTACTACTACTACTACTACTAGTACTACTACTACTACTACTACTACTACTACTACTACTACTACTACTACTACTACTACTACTACTACTACTACTACTACTACTACTACTACTACTACTACTACTACTACTACCATAGAACGAGTATGCGCATATTACGAATATTAAGATTTTTAGAAATTGACGAATATTGACGAATATTAAAACTGGCCAACGAATATTAAGAATATTAAATTGTTTAGTTCTTTTAATTCTTAATTCTTCAAAATCCAGGATTAATTGTAAAAAATCAGTGCCAAAAATATGCATAAGATCAGTTACATATTACAGTTACTCAGCCAAGTACAGACCTAAGGTGGGCAAATTATACTTTAAATTATATCGAGTGGCATAGCTATAGTATTGGCGCCAAAATACCAGCTATTTCAAACGCATATCGGCCAACTGCCAACGACTTTATGACAGTTCCATTCATTATTCGTCAGGCGACACTGGCATAATATAAAACAAGCCAATTAAGGCGTTTCGCATCATTTAAAATGTAGACTGAAATATATATAGTGCAGAGGTTTCAGATTATAGTAGACACCGGAGAGAGACAGAGACAGACGGACAAACAACGAGAGATGGGAGAGATCGTAGAGAGAGATCGTAGAGAGAGAGAGAGAGAGAGAGAGAGAGAGAGAGAGAGAGAGAGAGAGAGAGAGAGACAGAGAGAGAGACAGAGACAGAGACAGAGAGACAGAGAGAGAGAGAGAGAGAGAGAGAGAGAGAGAGAGAGTCGGCCTGCACCATTAAAATTTAGCGCGCAAAGCCGAAACTTGTGTGAGCTTCGGCGCTTTTGGCTCTGTAGGTTCCCCTACCCCTGGTCAAGGTCGGCTTTTTACAAAGTTCCTCAAAAGTAGGGCAAATTTGAGTAAGAAGCCTCAGCGTACCACCTTACGGACCACAGCACTAAGTAGGCCTATAGCGCCGTTAAACCACCGCACATGTTGTTAATTAGTAATCCTAAATTAGTTGTAAACAAAGCAAAAACAGTGACGTCATCAACGAATATTTACGAACATTTACGAATATTAAAAATGCCCTAATATTCACGAATATTTACGAATATTAAAGCCTGAAGTCGCGAATTCTCGTTCTATGACTACTACTACTACTACTACTACTACTACTACTACTACTGCTACTGCTACTGCTACTGCTACTGCTACTGCTACTGCTACTGCTACTGCTACTGCTACTGCTACTGCTACTGCTACTGCTACTGCTACTGCTACTACTACTGCTACTACTACTGCTACTACTACTACTACTACTACTACTACTACTACTACTACTAATAATAACAATAATAAGAATAAGAATAAGAAACAGATAATTCCACAAGGAAGCACGTCCGATACTCGGAGTTGGAGAAGAGATATATACCTTCGTGCCTGTCGCCGTAGAAACCTTCGGTCCCCTCAACAGCGAGGGCCTCGACTTCTTATCGGAGACCGGACACCGACTTTCGAAAACTACTGGCGACATTCTTTCCTGAATATACTACAAGCAAGACAAAGATATCACCAGTGTCTCAATTCAGGGCATGACCAAATGCTGGTCATTCTCTGTATTTTTTTGTTTTCTGACTTCAACAACTAATTCTAAGTTCTTCTCAAAATGCTACTTCTAATTGAATGTACGAATGTATGAGCACTTGTTATAGCGCCCCTTCAAGATTTCTACTCAGAGGCGCTCCCGACTACAGTGCGGACACTGCATCGGAGTTTCACGCCGAAGCGCATGAGCAATTGCGAGTGAAGGATTTGCCAAGGGTCCCTACGCGGCGGCTTGAGATGGATTCGAACCCAAACCCTCCGGCTGCAAGGCACCGAACATACCCCTACACCACCGCGCCATACATTCTCATGAGAAAGATACTCGAACCAAGCTAAATTCTAATTAATTAATTGCAAAATTTCAATCACTCATCACCTCTTGTTCTCTGCCTCATTAGGTAGGTTCAAAATGTCCGACGTCGCCACTCCATTCGTCGCTGAGCCTCTTCTTTTTTAGCTTTCCGTATTCATCGGTCATCATCCAATCCAGCATCATCTATGTGCCTTGGGCTTTCTCTTATCTGCCTCCCTTCCATTTTTCCTTCAATCACCGTTCTTAGTTGTGAGTTTCCTATCAGCGTTTGTCCGATTAATTTCCTTTGTCTCTCTCTCTCTTATTGTGTTATCACGGCTCCTTCCCATCACTTCTTTACTTGTTTCATATCCATCACTGCATACGGCATAATGTAGCTGGGGCCGCGGCAGAACAAGCGGCCATGCGAGAAATCCATAAATAAAACCATGGCTGCCGTCATCACGTCTTTTATCCTAGACACAATAATTATTAATTCTTGTATTGTTGAGATTTTATGCTCGAGGTTGGCCAGAGGTTTCAATGCATACGGCATATGCAGCTGGGGCCGCGGCAGAACAAGCGGCCATGCGAAGAATCCATAGATAAAACTATGGCTGCCATCTTCACGTCTTTTCTCCTAGACACAATTAATTCTTCTGTTTTTGAGATTTTATGCTCGAGGTTGGCCAGAGGCTTTCTGGAGAATCACGTGAGATCATTTCCTATTCCCGCTCGTTTCCATTTGTATCCAGCGCGATAATGCCTCCTGTAACAATGTAACATACTTTGAAGTCTTGTCTCTTATGATCCTCAGGTCTCTAAATCTTTCCCGAACGACTTCATACCTTACTCACTCATCATATCTTGTTCTGATGTTTTCTTCTGCCTTATTGGTCATGCTGACTTCCACATCGACAGCCTCTCAAACTCTAGACCGACCTGCGAACTTAAAAGCATTTCAAAGATTCTTTAACGCCTCCTCCTTAAGTTAAACGAATCATGAACCACATTAATCCAACTCCTAATTTCTGAAATCCTGATGCACTTCAGGTAAAAAAATGATGATGATAATGATGATGATGATGACAATAATTATTATATTAATAATAATGCTCTCACGGCCTGTCTCGAAACTCGATGCTCTGAGTTATCTCTGGCCTTGTCCAGACTGGTAAGCGTCACTAAACACGACGCACTCATTTTGCTTAGATGTTCACTCAGCTCACCTAAGCTGATGCACGTCCTTCGCTGTGGTCCTTGTTCTGGCCATCCACTGCTTGAACATTATGACTCACTTTTGAGAACCGGTCTTGGCTCAATTCTGAATCTTTCGCTGACAGAAGACCAATGGTTGCAGGCCTCCCTCCCTGTGAAAGCTGGGGGTCTGGGCATCCGCAGGGTATCTTCGCTTGCGCTTCCCGCCTTTTTGGCTTCCGCTGCAAGTAACCTCGCTCTCCAATCCTTCATGCTTAGCAATGTAATCTTAGATAAAGACACACAATTTGACGCCTCATTTGAACATTGGTGCCTAAAATACCCCACCTCTTGTCCAGATGGAGAGCTTCCTCATAAGCAGTCATTTTGGGACAAACCTATTATTGCAGAGACAATAACCGAGCTTGACCACTTTCGCACTAGGGATTACCATCAAGCACATCTGAAAGCAGTCTCAGCACCTCATGCAGGTGACTGGCTGTTTGCTTTACCCATAAGTACATGCGGTCTCAGATTGGATGACGAGGCGGTTCGAATAGCGGTGGGCCTCCGTCTAGGCACCGTTATCTGTCATCCACACAGCTGCCCATGTGGCACTCTGGTGACCGCCGAAGGCTCGCACGGCCTATCATGCCGCCTAGGCCCGGGCCGACAAGCCCGACACGCGGTCCTGAATGACCTAATCTGCAGAGGTCTCATTCAAGCGGGCATCCCGGCGGTTAAAGAACCTCCGGGTTTGTCAAGGTCTGATGGTAAAAGACCAGACGGCCTAACACTGATTCCGTGGCGCTCGGGTCGCTGCTTGACCTGGGACGTCACAGTTGCGGACACAGTGGCCCCTTCTTACTTGTCCACAACCTCCAACCAGCCGGGAGGAGCTGCTGAACTGGCTGAAGCCAGAAAAAATGCTAAATACATCGAACTTATGCAATCCTACCACTTTGTCCCATTGGCTTTTGAAACTATGGGACCACAGTCCGACCACTTAACGCCAAGGGACTGGCCTTTCTTGCCGACCTGGATCGTCTCTTGGGCCAAATTTCGGGCGACCCAAGAGAAACCAGTTTCTTGTTCCAGCGCCTGTCCGTTGTAATCCAACGTTTCAACGCTGTTGCGTTCCACAGCACTTTTGTTCATCCAGATCTTGACAAGGATGGCCACTCCAGAATAGACATTGCTTATTAATATCTGACACCTGAGGGATTATAGATACCTCGGGTAAAAAATAATACCAGGCGTACGCCGCAGAATCCCTTCTCCTGTTCGGATCGTTCGAAGTGCGGTCACAGATGGGGTCACAGCAGGGTGACCCTCTGGGTCCCCCTGCTCTTCTGCTTGCCGCTTCAGCCTGCTCTGCGCTCGATGATTTCTGGCTTTCGAGTGGGGTACCTGGATGACCTCTCGCTGGGGGAAGACCAGAGGATGTTCGCCATGACCTGGCGATCATAGCTGACCTGGAAGCAACCGTAGGAATCCGACTGAATCGACAGAAATGTGAAATCTTGGCAGAGAAGGAAATATCGGAAGAAGGCTTTGACGATTTCCAGCGAATAAACCGAGAGTCTATGAGTCTATGAGTCTATGAGTCCTTGGGGCACCACTCTTCAGGGGAAAGGCGTTGGATGACGCACTCCAAGACCACTCAGACACACTTGATCAGGCAGTGAAGGATCTGATGAGACTGTCAGTACAGGGGGCGTTGATGCTCTTGCGGTCTTGCTTCGGGGCGGCAAAGTTGACATATTTACTGAGGACCGCACCATGCTGGGGCCATCCACTCTTGGGGATAATGGATGACCAGATGAGACTCGGATTGGAAGCGATTGTTAACGTGAAGCTCAACGACACCCAGTGGATACAGGCCACGCTCCCAATTAGAGATGGCGGTCTCGGGATTAGAAGGGTTACGATGCTGGCATCTTCTGCTTATATAGCGTCAGCTGCATCAACCAGAAATCTTGGGGCCGCAATTCTCGGCAGCGAAGATTGGACGGACGACATCAGGGAGGAAATTTTACAGGCCCGCAGCATATCACTTCCGACTGGAGATGAGACCACGCTGACCAGACAGAAGGTCTGGGACAGACCTTTGATAGACAAAGAAAGATCAGAACTGTGGAGCGCACTCAACGACCCACTCAGCCGGGTACGACTTGGAGCAGTGACATCCGCACATGCCGGGGACTGGATGGCTACCTTGTGGCCTGGGCCTGAGTAACGAGGCCGTCAGGGTGGCGATAGGCTTACGCTTGGGAGTAGATCTCAGCGCGCCACACAAGTGTCAATGTGGCGAGATGGCGGATCAGGGAGGACACCACGGTCTGGTCTGCAAATAATCTGGGGGCGAGCCAGCAGACACTTTGCATTGAACGACATCATATGGAGAGCCCTCCAAAGAGCAGACACTCCAAACACCAAAGAACCGCCTGGCCTGTTCCGCAGCGATGGCAAACGTCCTGACGGAGCGACGTTGATCCCGTGGGCAAGAGGCAAATACATCGCCTGGGACGCCACCAGTATCCACACATGTGCCGCATCGTACATCCATCTGACATGGACAACACCCGGGGCAGCGGCCGAATTGGCCGAAACACGGAAAATGCGAAATACGCAGACCTCCCGTCAACACATAAGTTTGTCCCCATTGCATTTGAACGCTGGGTCCTATCAACAGATGAGGCCTGGAGTTCTTGACAGAGCTAGGTCGGCGCTTGACCGCGGTAACGGGAGACCCACTCGAGACCACACAACTTTTCCAGCGCCTATCAATATGCACGCAACGATATAACGCTGTTGCATTTCGAGGCACATTCACACAGTTGACCGAGGACGAGGACCGCTAACTCCAGAACAAAAACAACTCTTCGGATAGTTTCTAAAGCCATATATACCTCGGGCGAAAAAAAAATAATAATAGCAACAACAACAACAACAACAGCAATAATAATAATAATGAGAACAACAATAATAATTGTAATAACTTAAGGCACAATAAAAACAGTGATTATTTTGATTATTTTCATTGTTAAGCCTGTTGTTATTGTTGTCATCGTTAGGGCCTATTATTGTTGTCATTTTTTTCAAAAGTTCGGAGAAATAATTATAACATGTCTGGGTTGGCTGAAACTATAATTATTTTTATCGTCATCATTATCATCAGACACATAAGCATCATTCGCAACATTATGATTTTCGTCAACACCTTAATCCAGCGCTATAGGCCTATGTAAAAAAATTATTATTATTCGTTTGTTCGTCACAATGAATTTACATGGCGACGCTGCTGACGATCCTCATTGTTAATTGGCTATATAATTTCTACTTTAAGACAGCGGTATTATTAGTATTATTATAAGAATCAACAGTCAATTGAAACAATTTTCTCTTATACTTTCGTTATTTATTACAATAATCTGTTCTGAAAACGGTAAGTGTTCAATAACTTCTACCTGTCCAGAGCATAAAGCTTGAAGCATGTTTAACTTGATAGCGATATCGGTCTTTGTTGTATGTCGGCTGGTAACAAAGTTGGATGATCAAATAACAGCGCTTTTGTTTTTGTAAATAGAATTACAAATTTGTAAAGAGCCATATTTGAATGAGCCAACAGCAACAACAACAGTAATAGCATAGAAAAATAATAAATATCTTACAATAAAACAGAATTTATTATTACTACTATTTTTAATGCCCCTAAGTACATGTGGCTAAGGCTCATCAGTCACTCTAGGCTCGTCTAGGCTTGCCTAGCTTGCTTAGAGTACCGGTAACACAGGGAGGAGATCCGATCGACGTATTCGCTGATCGTAGATTCGGAACCGACCTGGGCTGATAACCAAAGTCCTCCGTGCCCACCTTCACGAGGTGCAGACTGTTAGTATCCTCCCTTATTTGGGTAGGTGAACGAACGGGCACGGCAGGCAAAACCAGGGGACGGCAATGGAAAACCACCTCTGTCAACATGCCAAGAAAATCGTTATGAATCAAGCTAATTCAAACAAAGTAAATGGAGAGGCTTGATCAGAACGGTCGCTAAAGTTCAAAGAACTGACAGCACAAGGTGACAAGGTGAAGTACATGTGGTACGATAAAGTTTCGCAATACTTGGTATCGCCGATCTTTTTTTCAGTATCGCAGCAAGTATCGCGATTGTTTTATTTTGTTGGTATCGCATGTGTAGGCCATCGCCGATACTTTTTGTAGGCTCTCAGCGATAATCAATACCAATATTTTTCCACTTATAATTTATATGGTTTCTCATCGGCTGAAATAATCGCGATAAAAAAAGACAGGAATAGTGTGAAATAATTCATTACGTTTCGAAAATTGCTTCTTCCCACGTTTTAAAATAGTAAGGCAACACAAAAATAATTTAGATCTCTTCATGTATTTTATGTGAATAAATGTAAACTTACTTTTCAAAAAGAATTGGTAAAAGTATTGATACTTTGTATTGCAATACTTTTAAGATAATAGTAAATATTGGTTTTGAAAACACTTTTCTTAGGAAGTATTGGTATTGGTATCGCCAATACTTTTTTCCAGTATTCTTAACAGCCCTGTCCCTCGGGGATTTAAACATCAATTTAGATAAGATTGGTAGATAAACGTCTGTAACGGCGCCTATTATTATTATTATTATTATTATTATTATTATTATTATTATTATTATTAATATTATTATTATTATTATTATTATTATTATTATTATTATTATTATTTTTATTATTATTACTATTATTACTATAATTATCATCATAAACCATCATCACCATCATTATCATTATCATCATCACCATCGTCATCATCATTATTATTATTATTTGTTTTACCCGAGGTATCAAGGATCCCTCAGGATTTAGGAAAAATTGCCATAAGGAGCAGGAAATTTGTCTGGAGGGTCAGGTCTCGTCTTCAGGGTTTGCAGGAAAAGTGCCGTTGAATGCGACCAAGTTATAGCGTTGGACGCAAACAGACAGACGCTGGAAAAGAAATGATGTCTCGCGTCTGTCGCCACCAGTGAAAGACATACGACGGCCTAGTTCACTAATGAAGTCCAGAGCCGAAGGATTGAACGGGCCCAAAGTCTCGATGGCCATGGGCTGAAACAGATGAGATGTAGGAAGCCCCTGGTTCTTCTGAATCTTACGGTTGGCCGCCTGCACTGAAGCGGGCCCGACCGAGCCGGCCCCTACTTCCCTCCCATCCACAGTATGAGGGTGGCTCCATCAGGTCTTTTACCATCGGATCGAAACAGGCCCGCTGGTTAATATTATTTTTTTAATTTTTATTATTACTATTATAGCAACTATTAAAATCATCATCATCATCATCATCACCATCATTATCATTGTCATCATCACCATCATCATCATCATCATCATCATCATCATCATCATCATCATCGTCATCATCATCATCATCATCATCATCACCATCATCATCATCATCAACATCAACATCATCATCATCATCATCATCATCATCAACATCATCATCATCATCATCAACATCAACATCATCATCATCATCATCATCCCTCAACAAAGGCATTGGTAAGGAGTACATAAACCGGCCCCAAGGTGAAGCTTTTATCATTTAACTTCAGTCCATAAAGGAGATATGATAATGACGATGATAATGACGACGACGATGATGATTATGTTAATAAAAATAATAATAAAATATTTTGCTCCTCTGGAGTTTGGCGTCGATACTCGTGGGGGCTGTGAAGCAGATGCATATGCTGCTAGACGCTTTCTGACAGACCTACCATCAGGTCCAGTACTGGTCAAGCTAGATTATAGCAATGCATTTAACTGCATTTATCCTGAGCCGAGTGGGTAGGTTGACAGTTGTTTCTGAGCACATTCCTGATCTGCTCCCATTCTGTCACCTAGTATAATTATAGTTGTCGTGATGTCCTAGCTGTCTTATTAATAATCGGTCTTGCTTGACCATACGAATGATAACGGTTCGTTAACAATTTATTATATCAACATTAGTAAAAAACAATGAAAAGTATACACGTCATAAAACAGTCGGTCCCTATAACTATGAAATTTAATTATGTCCAGTCTTACGAATATGTCTGTCTCCGTCTGAATGAGTCTAGTCTAAATCAATCGAAATCTAATCTAGTCTGTCTCCGTCTGAATCATTCTAGATAATCAATCTGAATCTAATCTCGTCAGTCTCCGTCTCAGTCAGTCTAGTCTGAATAAATCTAGTTAATCAATTTGAATCTAATCTAGACATTCAAGAAACGTTGCTGCGGATCTCGAGCGTCAGACAAGATTGATTAACTTGATTGATTCAGACTAAAGTTCTGCCTTCGCCTTGCCCAGATAACTGGAGACAACAGAGGAACTATATTTCTCTACCAGCGCTTATCTGTCGCTATCCAACGCTTCAACGCAATCGCATTTCACAGCACTTTTGGCACTCAGCACTACATCAATGAAAACTAACAATCTTAGAATAATGCTATCTCAAATTTGTTGATATCCTAAGGGATTGCATGTACCTCGGGTTGAAAATACAATAAAAATAGTAATTATAACATATACAAGAAGGAGTACTATATGTATTTGATTGTTGCTAATTCGCATCGTTATTCTCTAACCAGTTGTTATTCTGGAACCGTTTTTCTGTGATGATACACTCATTATCAAGATTGATTCATTTGCGAAAACGTCGAGTGAATTGCTTAATTCTGATTAAGATTTCCTGATACTGTTATTTCTTGTAGATGCAGATGTTTACGATTTTTCTCTCCATTGTCATTGGTCATGTTTTCGGTGATCTGCAAGGGACTGAAATTGGTAAGGACGATTTGAAAGCTAGAGAGAATGCGAGAGAAGATCTTTCTTCCTACGTCAAAGAAGCAGTTAACCTTGATCAATATCTCCAACCGACACATGAACACGTGCCTGCCCAATCCGGCAGTTCAAACGAAACTGAAACTGATGAGAAACCATCGTCAGTTGTGATGAGATCACCTGTAAAGGCGAGTTCGTACGAGGCAAAGAAGAGCGGGCAGAAGAAGGTGTATTTAGAAACACGCGAGGCAGATATCCGATCGTTGTTGAAACATTCTGATCGAAATATCTCTGCTAAGAAAGATTCGATGAAGTTCAGTAGCTTTCCTGTAAAGTCAGCTGCAATACGTCATACAGGCAAGGACTTTGCAATCAAAACAAGTAGGTCATTTCGAGGGAAACGAGATGCATTGGATGCGTTCAATAGGATGCTGGAACCTGCTTTTGAAGTTCTGCATCCAAAACCACGTCGAAAAAAACAGAGACGCAAAAAGCCCCAGAAAAAAACCAAATCAGGTAATAAGGAACTGATAGACATTCCAGAACCCGGGGAAGAAGATACCGAACCTGTAGTGATTCCAGAAGCGGGTGAAGAAAGAATATCTGCTCTTAGCTACAGCGTCATGCGAGCCCTCCTAAATAAACTTCCAGATGTATTGAAAAGCAAGATCTTAACTACTGATCACGCAGAGTATTTCATTTTAGAGAACTACATTAAATCTCAGAGTGTTCCGACCAAGAATCTTGATGCCTACAACTCGGCAAAGAAGGAGGAGAGAGAGCTTTTGAAGCGATTACTCGCAGATATGCCGATCATTCTGCCAATTTACAAATCAATAAGAAAAGGCGTAGCATGGAATCACAAGAGGCTTGACGCCGAGCTTAGACAATTTTTTCAGAAACCTTCTACTGCACTGAAACAGTATGAATCCTTAAAGAAAGATGAGTTGGCGTCTCTAGACAGTTTTCTTGCGTCTTCAGGTCAAAGTGGAGCTCCGAAAAGTACTGCACACACTGCACGAAAGATTGAAGAGGCCGAAGAAGCAGAGAAACGAAAGGACGAAGAAAATACAAAACAGGAAGAAGCAGAAAAACGAAAGATAAAAGAAAGAGATGATGAAGATGAAGATTACGACGAGGAAGAAGAGGAGGAGGAGGAAGAAGAAGAAGAGGAAGAAGAGGAAGATGAGGAGGAGGAAGAAGATGAAAGCGAAGAGGAAGATATAGAAGAAGAGGAAGAAGAAGAAAAGGAAGAGGACGAAGAGGAAGAAGCCGAAGAAGAAGAAGTAGAAGCAAAAGAAGAAAAAGAAGAAAAAAAAGAAAAAGGAGGAAAAGAAGGAAAAGGAGGAAAGAAAAAAGAAGAAGAGAAGAAAGAAAAAACCCCAAAAAGTAGCGGGTAATTTACTCTTTTTGTTTTCTCGAATCATGCCACAGGTTACCTTATCACAACGCATCTCGCCATGCCCAGAGATAATTATTATAAAAGTCTCTTCATCATGCTATCTTAGTACACTGGCGACGTTTTAGAAATGGGAGTGTTCTGATGCAGTCGTAGTCTAAAATGATTTAGATGTGAGACAAGAAAAAAAAAGGAAGAGAAAAAAGAAAAACCCCCAAAAAGGGGCGGGTAATTTACTTTTCTTTGTTTTCTCGAATCTTGCCGCAGGTTACCTTATCACAACGCATCTCGCCTTGCCCAGACATAATTAGCCCTTATTTGTCAATAGGCTACTATAAATTACCCTTCATCATGCTATCTTAGCACACTGGCGACGTTTTAGATAGAGGAGTGTTCTGATACAGTCGTAGTCTAGAAAGACTAAAATGTTTTAGATGTGAGACAAGAAACTTAAAGCAAATTGGGTTTAATCAGGCTTTTCTCCCAGGTAAAAGGTCAGAATTATGAAAGATGCAAGAAATAAACATTCCGGTGAGTATGAACTAATAAGTTGCAATGAACATAGATTTACAAGAGGTAAGACACATCTGCTTGAATTCTTTGACCAGATGCCTTGAAACCTGAATCCCAGAAAACTTGTGGATTCAGGTTACTATTATTTCGTAAATGCAATTTTAATAAGCGTCTTACCTAATTTTATCAAGCAGCTGCAAGCTTATGATATTAGCCGGCAGGTAACAATATAGATTCAAACTCGTTGATCAGAGTGAAGACAAAGGTTTAGTTTCAACTGCCTCAGATTCAGCCAATACGGTGGAACCCTTCGATTAACGCCGCAACGACCCTGCTCCATTCTCTTATCCTGGATTACTGCAAATCGATCCTTGAGACTTGTTGAAATTAGTTCGACTCTGTCAGAAGTTTCATATTTCGGAAAATATGAGGGATAATCTGTCGTGAAAAAGGATGAAACTTAGGATAGTCTTCCTGGTCGAGTTTGTTTTAGGGTCCGCATAGGCATAATAGATTTGTTTGTTCCGGTTGGTGCTCAGTTGAAACGTCAAACGCTTGCCAAACGCCAAACGACTGTCCGGGTGTATCTTCAGGTCCCTCCATTTCATATATCAGCACTGTACCCGCTGTCCGGGTGTATCTTCAGGTTCCTCCATTTCATACATGCACTGTGCTGCATAGGTCAGACTCTTTTTAACAGCCGTCCTGTGAACATACGTACTCTCTTTCCCTTAGCTCACAAAAGTTGCATTCTTGTCTGCGATTAAATTAAGTCCAACTTTCTAATTTCACGAAACTATATTTTCATATCTCTGCGAGCGGTCTACCTCCATTCTACCTGATGCTGGTATTGAACCTCTAGTAAAACACACTCGGCATACGATCCAGGCCGGTGCAATTATGAGTTACAGTGCAAAGCCTTAAAGACCATTTGATATCGAAGGAGAACACCTAACCCAGGACTAGGTATAACTGAGAAGATGTTATAGTAAACAAAGATAGAGTCAAAGATTACGCGTTATGCCACATTTGCATGTGCAAACCTCGGACAAGACGTTGTGAAACAAAAGAGAGACAAAATATGAGATGCCTACATTGCCTAGTGGCCCGAGGGATACGAGGACACCGCGTGACCTGTCGTGTTCGAGGAAGTGCCAAACTGTTAAGTAATCGTTTGTTGTGGAATGCATCAGAGTACGGATTGATCAATGATGTACAGTTTGTATAGCCTATGATGAATTTTACTAACATAAATTATATACTCTTTATTTTAATTCAAACTGACAAACCACAGTATGGTTACGTGAAATAGTAGAAACACATGAAAACAAGTTTAAGAAGAGTCGATCATATAACTGTATGGCAGCCTGTTCATCGCCGATCCGTTCTACTGCTGCTCATTTACCAGCGTCCCCTAGGGAGTGGAAGGCTGAATCGCCCTTAATGTGGTTATCGGGTAGCGAACCCGCGCCCTTATGATCTCCGTGCCTGTGTATTACCATTCAGCCATCACCTCACCCAATACCAATATTAAGACCAGCGTAGACAGGGCTGCTTGATATGCTGAAAGGAGGCGCAGATCGAAGTAATTATGTATGTGCTTTCTATCCAAACTTTTGATCACCTTATACGTTACGTAAGCATGTTTTGTCTTGCGATGCATCTTCACTTCTTCGTGTAGTCTCAATGTTTTGTGTTTTAAAAACTCCTAAGATGTGTAGCTCGTTTACTAGTTACGCCCACCTGTTTTGTGTTAAAGTGATAGATAATATATTAACGAATGTCCACCCAACTGAATTAGAAACTTGCTCTATCTGGATCACAATCAGAGCTGAAATTTAAAAACGAATTTCAGAGCTTTGATTGAAATAGTGTTCTGACATCCACAGAAGTTACTTCAAACTTTAGAAACTATCTTGAACAATTAAAAAAATTACTAAACTCCAGCTTTCCCGTAGTTAAATTATACAATAAACGCAAATCTGCTATCCCATGTTATCCCATGGATAACTTCGGGCTTATTAAAATCAATACGTTAGAAAAATTGGCTGTATAAAAAGTACTTAAAAACTCGAGGATTAAATAATTAAAATTTCGTTAAATATAAAACATATAGAAATAAGCTGACAGGACTATTAAGAGCTGCTGAAAATTATTATTATGCTGAAAAGTTGGAATACCATAATCTAATCTACATAAGACATGGCAAACCATCAACACAGTACTTGGAAGGAAGTCTAAAAGAAGTATAATTGTTGAAATTCTCCACAATAATACTTGTATCAATGACTCAAAATCATTGGCAGATGTTTTCAACAACTAGGGACTACTTCAATGAAATTGGCCCTCAGTTGGCCTCTAATATTGCCCCTAGTACTATGACTCATACAAAATATCTAACGTCCAGATCTAGTAAGTCTTTTTTCTTTAATACAGTAACAGCTCATGAGGTCATGGACATAATTGCATTACTGACAAACTCCCGCAGTAAAGGATATGATGAAATATCTACTGATACTCTGAAGCTATGCGCCCATGAAGTCCACACTACATGATTGTATACTGGCAGAAATCTTCAATCAATCTCTGGAGCAAGGAATATTTCCTCAACACCTGAAAATAAGAAAAATAACTCCAATATTTAAGGCTGGGGGTAAGCAAAAAGGATCCAATTATAGACCAATATCTGTTTTATCACCACTTGCAAAAATATTGAAAAAAATTGTTCAAAACAGAGTGACTCATTTAATTGATCAGGAAAAATACTGAATGATAATCAATTTGGCTTTAGAAAGAATCTATTAACTGAACTGGCTATTCATGAATTGACAGGTAAGATTAGTAGAGCCATAGACTATCATAAAATTACGGTGGAAATTTTCCTACACTTATCCAAGGCCTTGAATACGGTCGACCACAACATCATTCTGGATAAGTTGGAGTATTATGGTATAAGAGGTGCTCCTCTAACATGGTTTGAAAGTTACTTACAAATAGTTACAAATAGAGTTCAGTATGTTTCACTAGACAATGAATCCTCAGCTCATCTCTTGGTTAGATGTGGTGTTCCCCAGGGTTCTATTCTGGGCCATTACTCTTCGTCCTATGCATAAACGACCTTCAAACAGTAACTGATTTAGACTTAATAATGTTTGCAGATGATACAAATATTTTTGCAACTGGCTTAACTCAAAGTATTATGGTTGAAAAATTAAACTTGGATTTAAATCTAATAAGTGACTGGTTTGCAGCTAACCTACTATCCCTGAACTTAAATAAAACTTGTTATATAAATGTTTGGAAATAAGAAAAACCTAAATATAGACTTAGATATTAAAATAAATAACAAGAAATTAATTTGTGCCTATAAAACGAAATTCCTTGGTGTTATAATAACAACTGACCTGAAATGAAGAAAGCATGTAGATATGATTATCAATAAGATGTCTAAAGAAGTTGGGATTTTTCGAAAGATCCGATACAAATTAAATATTGTGGCCTTGAAGCAGCTGAATTACACATTACTTGAACCATTTATTACCTACTGCTCATCTATATGGGCATCACCATACAAAACTGTTAAACTAAATCGGGTTCTTATACTTCAAAAAAACTGCAATACGTATTATCTCCCATTCACACTATATTGCCCATACTGATCAGATTATTTCTTCATTAAAAATTCTTAAAGTATATGATTTAGCAAACACTGCAATACTAGTCTTAATGCACAATCTAGAAATAATACCCTCCCCATAAGTTCATTCCTACTTCCAATATACGTCCCAAATTCATTTTTATTGTACCAGAAAGGCAGAGAAATATACAGTCCCATATGCCAGAACAATATGTAGATCAAATAGTTTTCAAGTTATTGGCCCTCGTCTGTGGAATTCACTTCCACCCACACTACAAGCAATTAAAACATCGCAACTCTTTAAATCAAAATTAAAAGACTTCTTCATATTGGTTTATGAAATGGATTGATGCACTCTAACCGCAGAAACAGACCTTATTTTGGATTATGGAAAGGATTGATGGATAACATTGTATAGATACATTGCTTTTAAACTCCATTAAAGTAAACGGGCTTCCTGTTCATTGTGTCTCCATTCCTTCCACTAGCTTGTCTCTCGTACTTTCCTCTCTTGCGCTACCCTTGTCTCCCGTTCTTTGCTCCCTTATACTATTCTTGTCTCCCATTCTTTCTTTCCTTCAACTCTTCTGACTTTTCTATGCATAGCACATGATGTGCTTAAACACCGTTTGGTCATATTGATAGAGTAGCACATGTATAGTATATTTACTCTGAAGTGCTAGAACGTGGAAATTGTGTTACTGACTTAGGAAAGTTGTAGGCAATGTCTATAAGCACTAGCTTTTGACTCCATTTGTGCAGTTGCCATGCTGTTCATTTTTCAGTCTGTAAAAGTGTGTCACTGTTATTTGTTTGCTGCTGCTACAATAAAAGATCTAAACAACAAAGTTTCAACGATCCAAAAGTGACATGTGATGAGAAGATACTTATGAGCGAGGCCCAAATCAAGGAGATTATGGACTTTATCAACAACATCCGTCGAAGAGAAAAGGCGTCGGACATGCGCAAACTGGTTAGTCACTTAGTGTAACGGTATCCAATAAGGGATACCTAATGTGGACATTAAAATATAAAACGTACCCCAAAAGGGTAGCCATTTTGGATGAAGGTAAAGAACATGTTTGTTCTGTGTGTAAAGATAACACTGATCAACAAGCATTTTGCTGTTGGGATTCTAACACCTGTTCCTAACTAAATTTAATATGCTGATTCCAAATCCGGAAACCGTTTTTGTCTATCACCTCCAGTTTTTAAGTTATAAAGTTTCTCGGATTCTTTAAGTTTTATATGCCTACATTAACACTGCGCAACAAAAAAAAATATTTGTTGTTTGCTACTCAGAACTTTTTAACTGTTCTTGGCTAAATTTTGGGCGCTGATTTCAAATATGAAATCGAAATTTGTCTAAGCCACGAACGAGGTTCTCGACCTCGGTCGTCTTTTCTTCAGCACGGTAAAAAAGAACAGTTTTGAAGCGCCTATAGAATGTGTCAGAGAGTGATCTAGGGAACAGGCGCAGCTCAAGAGGAAGGCCATTCCATACCGACGGGCCTACTACAGAAGAAGCACGACTCTGCATGATAGTGGTACGGGCAAACGGAATTGAAAGCACCCCTTTCCCGGCTGAGCATATAGGGAGCGAGTACTCCGATCGAGTAGGCTACCCAGCACAGGCCGACAAAGGTCAAGTAGGTAAGTTGGAGCGAGGCCTAGCAGGCATCGCCAGGAAGGCGGCTACCCTGTACTCTATAGGCTGACGGACAGGGAGCCAATGCAGAACCTCAAGCACGTAATTTGACACATGACTGAATTTGGGTATTTGGCCGATAAGCCGCGCTGCAGAGCGTAGAATACGGTCAAGACAGATCTGTCGTACAGAATAGAGGGATAGTCGATGCGAGCCGTGGCGAAAGCATGCACACAGTGCGAAGCTGGCACAATTGATAGAAGCAGTCGCGACTGAGGCGAAGTGAAAAAAGTTAATTCCTGGTCCAATAGAATACCAAGGTCTCGGACCGAGGTGCAGACAGTAAAGCTAGGAAATGCAGTAGAGAGGTCAATCAAGTTAAGCGTTTTCTCGAAATTGGCGGTGCATGTCGCGAACGAATGCACCGATGCCGAGCGGTCAGATGGAAGCCCGGTGCGCCTGTACTTTCTCTCATTGCATTGTGCCTGGCGCCGCATGGAGCGGCACTCTGTCAAACAATGGAGTGTGAGGGCATTGGCGGATGGTTACCCGGCGCAAAGGTAGATATATATATATATATATATATATATCCTTCAGGCTTGGTTTAATCCCTCTCAGCGGAGGGGTCAGCCGCCCATATCCTATTGTCTGAACAACTGCACACTGTGGCTACCTCACTGATAGCATCACAGGCCATGGTTTAATCCCTGCTCAGCGGAGGGGTCAGCCGCCCATATCTTGCGATTTATGGCGTCCTGAACAACTGCACACTGTCAGGCTACCTCGCTGATAGCATAAATCCCACCACTATTGCAGTCCCTAATACTTTGATATTGTTGATTCCATATTATCACCACCACCACCATTCACCATAAGCAGCAGCCTCATTAGAATAATCATCAGCCGTAAATTCATTATCATCATCACCACCACACCCATCACCCTTACAACGACCCTCCCCACCACCACTTTCATCATCATCATCATCATCATCATCACCATCACTATCACCACCATCATCATCATCATCCTGACCATCATAATCATCAACATTCTCATCATCATCGTGAAAGCCACTACCACCGCCATCATTATCATCATCATCATCATCATCATGCCATCATCATCACCACCACGACCATCATCATCATCATCATAATCATCATCATCATCACCACCACCATCATCATCATCATTGTGATCATCAATGCCACCATCTCAGGCTCCTCTATCCATCACCCCCAAGGTTTTCCACTCGAAATTAAAGTCTCTCCTTTGCAACAACTCTTACCCTGACTCACCTGATCCTGTACCTTCCAATCCTCGACCTAAATGACACCCACCTTTACATCATCGATCCTCTTAAAATCGGACTCGGACCTCCCTTTCCATTACTCTTTTGGACAACGCCTCTCACGTTAATACTATAGAAGGATGAGAATAACGAGGTATAATAAAAAAAACAATTATATTCTCTAGTTTAAAACACGAAGGTGACATGCAATATGGTCGAAGCACTCAACGCCAGGTTTTCATCAAACGAGTGCACTTTCACTTTGAAGTGACCGTTTCTAACAACAACTTCTGAGAGAAGACAGCCTCTCGGTCGGTCGGTTATCGACACGAAACCGATATCGCTGCGTAGTTTCAAAACTCTTGAACAGAACTTCGTCTTAACTAGACATCCGGAAATTTGGCACATTTACTTATAACTAGGTCCACGGCAACCGGCCTAAACTTCTAAACACCCAACTCACAGCCATTCCTGTATCAACAGCTCATAATAGTATACCGATCACCATACCACACCTTCTAGTGAACTGGTCATGCAGAACTCTGCTGACTTTAACCCATAACCAGTGCTAGAGTTTCTTTCAGAAACATGCATTAACATAAATTATAACAACGTGCCTTATCATCATCAGCATCAGATTCATCTAAGGGTTCCTGATTTTTAATCGTATCTGTTCCTGTCACTGCATCTCTGTTGTGTGCTTTTCGACCCTGAACTTCTGTTCCAACAGCGAATAGGCGGAAGATTCTGTGAATCGCTGGTCATTTCTAACCGGACTACAACAATATGCGAGATGAGAGATTGAATAAATTTAGGGTAAAAGGTGAAATTGGTTAAGACTTTGGGTAAATGGAAAGTTAAGACTCGTGCGTGCAGTAGCTCTACATTATTCATGGTGTCTGGATCGTTTGTACAAAGCTTCACGGTGTTGGACGGACAATGGCTCGAATTTTCAGTCTCAGAGCTTCATAAGTCATGGATCTTGATATATATCTGTCTAATGGCTCAACTCCTCACGGTTATCAATCTGTTCTTTCAGTTTGCCTATAACATTCGTTATTACTCTTTTCGGCGGCAACTGTCTGGGTCTTCCTATTGTTTTCTTTAGATAAAATCAGTTCTGTCATGTACAATAAAACACAAAAATTAGACGAATTAATTTCTCTGTTAAATTGACAGATGGTAGGAGCCAAAGTGCAGTCAGTTGGTTGTGCCTATGCACAGTGCGTCAAGATGAAAAATTATGAAGGCGGCTTTGATGATTATGGTACCTTCGCCATCTGCAATTTCTACCCATTGTAAGAAAAGTTTCCATCTTATGGACAAATCACAGACAGAATAATGGTAGATAGTTTCGTCATAACAGGTGATCGTCACTTTACATAACATTTCATGCCGCCATCAAATTCATGAGATTGTCTTTGGCGATTAGAAGACTATTATGGGGATCCTTTTGAATGCACCAACAATTATTTAAAAGCCTGGTGTTTGCATTGCATTGTGTTGTATTTATTAATTTATATAGCGACACTCATCTTAGTGGGCCTAGTGGCCATTGAGATTTCTCCCAGTGCGAGAACCCCTAGAGAAGAGGAAAACTTTGGTTTTCAGGAGGGAGACGGCAGTAGGAAGAGACCCAGAAAGAATAATGACACGTAGAGAGGAGGGAAATGCATTCCATAGAGAGGATCCAATAGTGGTGTTGAACACATGTGTCTCTGAGCATTCATTTAGCGCCTTTTGAAGAAACCATCGATACGCTGAACAAATGGTTGCCTGTCAGATCTTAATCGATGCGAATTTGGGGCATCTGAATATATTTCCCTGGATGTGGATGGTGGAGCAGTTCGTATTTGTACAGTGGAAGTCTCTTCCAGATACACAGCAAAGTGCGTGTGAAAACACATTGTGATCGTATCGTAATAATTGTTCTATCCCACGGACTGCAAACCGAAGATGATTCAAGCACCGAAGATGATTCCCACCGCAGTGCTTTTTTCAGCAGCAAGGTATTTGCAAATCTTCACGTAATGAAGAGCAGATACAGATATCATAAACAGACATACAATTTGTTGACTTCTGGAACCTTTTTTTCTAGAAAAAAAGCATCTGTGACATAAAGTATCGAGAACATCACTTACTCTTATTTATATTTTGTTTAACCTTTTTCGAATATTTCGGACAGTAAGTTTCCATAATATGCAGAGGATCGGTTCTTTTGTTCAAAGTCTCTTGGAAATAATTCTTTTGGGTCAGTCCTTTGTTATTTTCTTTCCTTCCTCGCATATTTTAAACAGTCACACTTTCCAAATAGCATTGTTTCATTTAGGCCTATACTTTCTATTTAATGTTAGATATATCTATTGAAATCTCCATTTGCCAGTCATATCTACACAATTCACGATTTTCTTCACTGAACTTAAATTGTCAAATGAATAAATCGTTCAAAGCGGTGACATACTTTTTCACTTTCAGTGTCAACGCTTCCGGTGCTATTATCAAATCATTCACAGAAGGAGAGGCTTGCTCCAAATGTGCTAAATCCATGAATGCTAAAACTGAGAAAGGCTACACTTGCGAAAAGAAACTTTGCGGTAAGTCTCTAACAGCAACAGCGGTTGAATTGGAAAGTGGCAGTGGAGATGTTAACAGTCGATAATAAAGTGAATTTGATCTGCTTATCCATTCACAAGAATGTCGTACACTTTGATTTTGTATACAACATACATTATATGCTTAAACGTATTATAAACACATTCACATATGCATAAATGTATGAAAGCATGCATAGGGGTCTATGTAAATACATACATATTTACATACATACATACATGCATCCGTGTGCGCATAGATACGTACATGCATTCATATTGTTTGTTTTTTGTATTGTATTTGACAACTTGTAAAGTGTCTCGTTAGTACAAACCAATCAGAGGCACTCTTAGTGCGATGAGCCCCGAGAGAAAAGACAAGATTTTAGGCAGCGGATGGATGCAGCCAGACGATTAGTTAAGATCGTAGACCGGGCGGATGGAGGAAGTCATTCCACAGCGAGGGGCCAATGCAGTCAAATGCACGGTGTTGGGCCATGGCCATCCTCACCCGGGAAACAAGAAGGTCATAGCGAGCCAGAGATAGAAGAGGACGATGAGAGGCATCTGGATTGGGCCGACGAATAGAGTCACAAAGGTAGTTTGGAGCTTGACCCAGGTAAGACCTATAGATGAGGAGCAGTATCTTGAACTGAATACAAGCAGAAACAAGGAGCAAGTGGAGATGGTCCGTCATGCAAGTCGAAATATGAGAAACACGGGGAGACGGGAGAACCTGGCAGCTGCATTTAGTACCGATTGTAAGGGTATGGACGCACTTTTGGATGGTCTACTAGTAGGGAGTTGCAGTAATCAATAAAAGGACAGATAGAGGCATGAACAACAGAAGTAAAAACCGGAGAACAGACTGATCTTCTGATGGCTCTAAGGCGCCTCATATTAAGGTAATAGCAGCGCTCGTGAATAAGCTGGTGCCTGCGCTTGGCTTTCGAATGGCGCTTTAGAAGTTTGCAGATTACGATTACGATTAGCAAGAATGGGCGAGATTGGTAATATGATCCGTGAACGGTAGAATGATGTCAAGGATGACACCTAAGTCATGAACACTGGACGAGGAAGGCAATGGAAATCTCTCGGCTAGTAAAGAGAAGTCAAGTTTGAGAAGTTGCTGACGAGTGCCAAACTAAATTAGTTGAGTCCTGGCACAGTTGGAGAATAGCCGGTCAGAGAACATCCAGAGGTTCCTGTTTCCACAGTTTCAATAATGACGACCACAAACCACACCTTCTAGTAATCTGGTCATGCAGAAAGCCTTTACGTCATGTGCATATAGATGTTTAGTAAAAGAGTACGGATATCTGTAATGTACAGAATATAAAGAAGCGGGACTTGCACGGATCCCTGGGATTTAACCGTCATATGGGGCGTTCTGAAGCCACCAAGGATGATCGATTAAAAGCGAACTGTAAGGTAGGATCGAAACCACAAGAAGTCCCTAGATGCTGCAGTAAGATTTCACTATCCACCAGGTCAAAGGCAAAGGAGACATCATAGTGAGCCAGTACTGTAACATGAAACTTGACGACAGCAGTGAAGATGTCAGAAAGGAATGACGATAGAGCGGTTTCAGTAGAGTGGAGAGTCCTAAAGCCAGACTGGCTGGGAGGAAGGAGTCCAGATTTTTCAAGATATGAGAGAAGCAGTAAGGAGACGACCAAATTGAATGTCTCGGCGATGACGATGGAAGTCGGATCAGTCGAGTCTTTAGGATGAAGGTTGAAGCCGCCAGTTATCAGAAGCTGACTGTTGCTCGTGATGAGGCTCTCCAGGACGGAGGAGAACTCATCAAAAAACTATCCTGAAGGATAGGGGCAGATCCAGGTCTGTAGCCGGATAGAAGAGTCATCGAGCCATGTGACATGGCGCAGCCGAGATACAGAGCCTCGATCGTGGTCATCTCCATATCCAAGAGAATTTCGGAGGATCGATGCAATGACCGGTAGTAAACGAAGATGCATGCACCGGCCGCGAGCAGGCCGACCGTCAGGACGAGTTACCCTTGACCAATCACGACAAGTAAAGCCCGGCGGGCCGCGCGAAGAATCGGTGCAACCTCGGATCCTAGTGCAAACTTTCAGAAACCGCAAGAACGTCAAGCTGACTCTCCAGGATAGAATAATCGACTAAGGCAAACTTGTCGGAAAGTAGGCGAGCCTTCCACGAAGCGAGTCGCAGTCCGGAGCAGTGGAAGGCCTATCGCTCAGGCTGATGAGGGGAGCCAGAGGAAGGTTGAGAGACGCCGCAGGTGAAGAGGTAGAAGATTATGTCTTAGGGCAATAGCAGCATTCATCAGAACTATAGTGACCTGAAAACACCCGGTCATTAAGTCTCATACGACGCCCAGGAGCTTTGATAATATTATAACATACATACGTAGTTATAGTACATATTGTATATAAATACATGCATACACAGATGCATCATCGTCATACATATGTACATACACAAATACATACATACATACAATGCCTTATTAAGTCCAATATTAGTACTATGCTACTATATCAAATATTAATATATGACGCTAATCCAAGTGTGAGTGAAAGACTTGCGTTGTAAGGTGAGCGATGAAACCAAAATCGGCCTTTGTACTGATAAACAGGTGTAAAATAAACAGTCTTCGTTTACTAATTCAAATTGACATTATTGCAGATATGATTACAATTCATAGTATGAACGGATGATCACAGGCTATTAGAGGAGTCGAAATTAACTGTATGGCAACCATCGTCAAGGCGCCCATTGTCGTACTACTCATTTTACCCATCATCTGGCGAATGAAAGGCTGAGTGGACCTTTTGGAGGGTAGCGGGGAACGAACCCGCGTCCATGCTTAACTTCTGCTCCTCGTGCCAGAGTGCTACCATTACGCTAAACCATGGCAGAAATGTATGCTTGTGCCGGTGTCGCGTGACAGAGTCTCTTAATAAAAGTCTCCCCCGAAGACTCTATTTTAAAATAGATTCTCCCCCCGGCGGATCTGTTTCAGAATAATAATCGCCCCCGGAGACTTTGTTTCAGAATATAGTCTCCGGGGGGAGAGAATATTTCATCCCCCGTCGAAATAAACTCTCCCCGGGGGAGACTTTATTTCAACACAAGATAGCCTACACTAACATCATATTTATTGCATTGTTTTGCTAACTGATGTAATAAAAAAATTATATTCGTTTGTAATGACAGTTAACATCATATGGACTAGCGCAGAGATGCCTTTTAGTAGAAATCTTGAAGAAGGGCTATAATTAATGTTCAGTTACATAACACTTATTATAATCACCAATCAACTTTATTTTAGCCTCCATGGTTTAACAAAAGCTTGAGTGTTTGGAATAAGATTCCTCTCTTCTCCAACAGGCGGCCAATCTTTAATGGTTTAAAAATGTTATGCATTCACTTGGTATATGATGTCATTAAGACTCATTATTAATTATAATTATTAATTACTGCTAATCTGCTGGTTAAGTTGTCCTTTTCCCTTCTGTTTGTCTCTTTTCGCTTAATAGTTTCATGTTAGTTGCATTTTTAACCGTTCTGTTATACTGTTAAGTTAATTATTAGCAAAGTTGACCCTGTAAGCAGGATTTTAATCCTTTTTGGGCCTTCCTTGCCACCTCACTCACCTGCTTGATAATAATGCCTCGGGTTCGTCAAAACTAATATCCGTCTAGTGAATGGTGGTTTTCCGGAACTTAATCCCTCGGCCAGATCTGGCATTCTGACAAGGAACCAAGCAAGGCTTCTAGCATTAGATTGCTGAATAGATACTGACAAGCGTCTGAGGAGGTAAATTAGTTTCCCTCAAGTACCCGGTAATTAGGATCATTCGACACCCCAAGACTTTGATAAAAGTTCAGAAAAACGGAGTTGAAATGGCCCATTGTTATTATTTTAATTTTAATGATCGTCAACATCATCATCGTCGTAGATCATCGTCATCATCATCATCATCATTTAAGAATCATCAAAGCCTACATCATCATCATAAACATGAGCTACATCATAATTAATTATCTTTTATCATCATCATCATCATTCCATCAAGCCGAATCATTCCGTGGATCAACAAAAGCCTAGTAGCGCTTAAACATCTGGCAAAGACTGCGAGAGGTACCGAGTTCGATGCCCCGTTAGGGCGGATTTGCTATGTAGGCTGCTATTAGCGCCGTGTATTACATAGGTTTCTGTAGCTGCGTAGTTAACTAGTTAAGATTGTTTCAAATTGCATGAATGTAAATCATTATCAGCGCATGCGTTTGTCAAGGCAAGCTCATATCCGAAAGAAATTATATTTCATTATTATCATCATCATCATCATCATCATCATCATCATCATCATCATCATCATCAAATGATCATCATGACGTAGTTATTAAGTGCTGCCGATGATCTACTGACAAAGCAACCCTTATTACTCCGATCAATAATTAATTGGCCCAAATTTGTAGGCCTGAGAGCGGACACAGGAGTGGTAAAGCTTAACTTAATTAAAACTTAACTTAATATATACATTATGATGCTAGGCAATAATATTGTGAGTGAAAGACTTGTATAAGGGCTAATAAAGTTCGAAGTCGTACTCTCCACGTTGTAAATATGAGCGCTTTTTTAACCAAACTGGTACTTCCGTATTGATAATCACTGTAAAATAAACAGTCTTCGTTTACTAATTTAAATTGACATGAACGCAATATGATAACAAACATAGTATGCAACGGATGATCACAGGCTATTACAGGAGTCGAATATTAACTTAGTTATAGCCTATAACAGTGTGTTATCTCTCCACTGCGTTTTAATTACATAAGCTGCGTCCGACATCCTATTTACATGATGCATTTACTACTATAAAACATTTATTTCTGAATTTTCTGCATTTAATTCCATAGTTGTTTCATGTCCAATTCAACTAATAAACTGAAAGATTTCAGAAATGCACATTGGGCCCTATTTTGGTCTTGTAAAGCACCAGAGAGATTGCTCGCTACTGACGACAGTAAATGGGTTTCAATTGTCCTATCATTTTGTAATTTATTGTTCTGTAGAAAGTGTCAAAGCGGAGGATAATAATCTGTGGCTGTAAATGCCGAGACGGATTCTTCGGCGAGATCTATGAAAGTGAGTTCTATATTCGACTTAATGTTACATGCTAAGTGTTTCACGTGCAATACCTATGTTTGTAACGATCGGAGACGTCTGGTATCGTAACAAACCATCTGCATTTTCTCTTCATGGACGAGGTGGACGGTGTATTCGTTGGAAAGGTTTCATCGTTCACTTAGTAGATTGTTCGCATATTTTATATTGTACGTTTCTGTTAGCGCGCCTTGGACACGTGGAGAGAATGCCAATTGACCGAAAACCGCACAATCAAGCAATCAATCAATCAATGAATGCATGAATCAATGAATCAATGAATCAATGAATCAATGAATCAGTGAATTCTATGAATCAATCAATCAATGAATCAATCTAAATGAATGAGTGAATGAATGAATGAATGAATCAATCAATCAATCGATGAATTCTCTGATTTTGAACCAGCAATAGAACCACTGTGTAATGTAGTCTTCATGAATGACTTGGACGGGTTTCAAAAGGAAAGGCCCTTCATCGTTCACTTAGTGGATTGTTTGCATTGTTTTATTGTATTGTGCGTTTTCTGTTAGCGCGATTTCCTTGGACGCTCGTAGAGAGAATGCCAATTGACCGAAAGGACTTCACAATCAATCACGCGGCGACTTTTGAGGTGAATTCGAACCCGCAATCCATGCAATCCGATCAATCAATAAATCAATCAAACAATTCTTGTTGTATTTTGAACCAGCAATGGAACTCACAATGTAATGTAGTAACATGAATGACTTGTTATGGTTTCAAGAGGAGGCCCTGAGGGCATCATTAGATCTCGCTAAATAGGGACATCTAATTACGAAGTCATGTTGCATAAAGAGTGATGGCAGCAAATCATGTTCTTAAATAGCTGGATGAGTAGAATCCACAAAAGTACTAAGTTCCATATAATATTATACTAAATAAACTTTAACTAACTTAACTACTTCAACAATCACACAATTCACTACATGTGATATTCGCAGGAAAAAGAAACAAAGACAGACCAAGACTACACTGGAGCCAGCGACCTGGCTGTCTAGCCTGCTAACCACTTGTCATATTAAAAATTAAAACATGAAGATGAATGAAGATAACTTTTGTGTATTGGATTTTTACTTTCAGTACGTGCAGTCATTTTACAAGAACAGCTTCTTTCGAGTCTAAACAGGAGCACTCTTCATATATGGACGCGACGTTTAGTTTCGACTGCCAATCAAGCATAGAATTAATTGTTTTAAGTTTAATATTCAATGGATGGCATTTAATCGTAGACTTTCTTCTAGCTCGACCTCAATTGCATCAAGTATTTCTGTCACATTAAACGAATTTTGGAATGTTCATTCCAACGCTTAATAAACTTCCATTTTGGAAAATTTTTCATTTGAGCAACCGTAACCGAATTCTAATCAAAGCCAATCCAAAATAATTTTACGTGATTGATTCTAACCAAACCAAAACATGTTCTGTTTCGCGATTATTAAAATACACAATTCACCAGTCGTTGGTCCTTTCAAAGAAACAGCAGTTAAACAAAAGCTCCATTTCTGTGCCTATTATGCAAGCCTCTAATCAGGCACAGTCTGGCGATACTTTGATCTTGGACAGGCATTTATTGTATTGTATTGTATTTGGCTATTTATAAAGCGCTTCTCACAGCAAAAGCCTTTCAGAAGCGCTCCAGTGCGAGCAACCCAAGGAAAAAGGCAGGATTTTAGTTTAGAAAAAGATGAGGAGAGACTACCAGAAAGGATGGCAGAGCGAACCGGTGGAGGAAGTCCATTCCACAGATGCAGCCGCGAAGGATCTGGATTGAGCCATCGCAGTCCTGACACGGGGAACAAGGAGGCCAAGCCAATCAGAGGGTCGGAGAGGACGCAGCGAAGTGGCAGAGAGTGGGCGAAGCATGAGATCGCAAAGGTACTTCGGAAGTTCGGAGCAAGACCCAAGTGAGACTTAAGGACTAAAATAAGAACCTTGAATTGTATTCGGACAGATAGAGGGAGCCAGTGAAGTTCCTCAACCATGAATGAAGAGATGTGAGAGAATCGAGGAAGACGAGCAATCAGTCTAGCAGCAGCATTAAGAACTGACTGTAGAGGAGATAGGCGAACCTTAGGGAGAAGACCAACAAAAAGAGAATTACAGTAGTCTATTCGAGAGCAGACGAAAGCGTGGACAATTGAGGTAAAGGTCGAGGATGAAACAGATTTGCGAATAGCCCTGAGACGCCTTAGTTGGAAGTCGAAAGAGCGAGTAAGCATGGCAATGTGTTCGGTAAAAGTTAGCGACTGCCAAAAGAAACGGCGTTGAAAGGCTGAACTGTCAGAATATCTCACTAACAGTTGCCTGTCTCTGATGAGCTCGAAGCAGTAAGCCAACAAACAGTTGTTCCGCACAGTTATAAAGGATTTTAGCATTGTGAAATAATTTGGTGAAAATGCATCCTTATTTCCTCTTCTGGAATTCCTTGACGAAAAGTTTTTGCTTTTCTTGACATATCTTTGAAGGGTGTTCCGCTTGACGTTATACTGGACTTTCCCTCATATAATATCATTGACTGCTGCCTCTGCAGTATCGGAATACATAAAACCTACGCGTATTCATTTTCTTTTTCCAATTTCGACCCATCTAAATGAAATCCCGTTTTACAAATCTACAGCAAGACTAATAAGACTACTCCAAGAGTGCTTATCCTAAGTGAGGTAATGAGTGCATGTCCCAATACAAGATGTGAGTACATGTCCCAACGCAGACTATCAATGGCCACTACTACTACTACTACTACTGCTACTGCTACTGCTACTGCTACTGCTACTGCTACTGCTACTGCTACTGCTACTACTACTACTGCTACTACTACTACTACTACTACTACTACTACTACTACTACTACTACTACTACTACTACTACTACTACTAATCATATCTACAATTGGCTGGTAGAATTTCTGCAAGACAGAAACACCTTACACGCTTCTCCAAGCTGAAATCAACCATTGCATTCATCAACGCAGCGTTGTTAAAGGTTCTGGGGTAGGCCCATCATCACACATCATCGATGCTTCGGATTTGCACCCGGTCAATCCTCAGAACTTGATTAGAAAGTATGCGGATGACACTTATTTAATTATATGATCCTCCATGAGGAGTTCCACTTCGGAGGAGTTGGAAAACGTATCGGAATGGGCCGTTAGGAACAATCTACGACTGAATGAGAGCAAATCTCAGGAAATGATCATCCACCGTCGACGCGACAAACATCTGACCCACCTACCTTGGGAATCGTGAGAGTAACATCTATGCTCATGCTTCGAGTGACTATTGCAAACGATCTTAGCGCTTCTTCACATGTAAACAGGATTGTAAGTGCATGCTCTGGTTCGCTCCACGCTCTCAGAGTCCTCAGGGCACACGGTCTCCCTCCGACTGCGCTCCATGAAGTTGCACGTGCAACTACCATCTCTCGCCTTCTCCATGCCTCCCTCGCATGGTGGGGATTCACCACCGCAAACGACCGACAAAACCTCCAACGTTTCCTGCTAAGGGCCAAACGACAGGGCTACCTCCCTCCTGAACACCAATATTTAGACCGAATGATGGAAGATGCAGACGTCAGACTCCTCCAAGCGGTCAACCGGAACTCACAACATGTGCTTAGAGGCCTCTTTCCTCCGACCGTACGTAGGCCATATGCTGTGCGCCCTAGGCCTCATGAATATGAACTGCCCAAAAAGATTACCACAATTTCATCTCTAGGGTTCTATATCGGACCATTCGTTAATAATGAAAGTAATAAAATTTAAAAAAAACTAATCTGTTTATGGCTTTAGTCAGATTGAGAGTTAAATTTAACTGTCAATCTGACTAAAGGCATAAACATATATGTTTTTTTAAATGTTATTACTTTCATTATCCCATGTAAACAAGTTGCGGTATGTCAACTTAGTATTTTAATAAACGAAATCTACTACTACTACTACTACTACTACTACTACTACTACTACTACTACTACTACTACTACTACTACTACTACTACTACTACTACTACTACTACTACTACTACTACTACTACTACTACTACTACTACTACTACTACTACTACTACTACTACTACTACTACAACTAATAATAATAATAATAATAATAATAATAATAATAATAATAATAATAATAATAATAATAATAATAATAATAATAATAATAATAATAATAATAATAATAATAATAATAATAATAATAATAATAATAATAATAATAATAATAATAATAATAATAATAATAATAATAATAATAATAATAATAATAATAATAATAATAATAATAATAATAATAATAATAATAATAATAATAATAATAGAGATTTGACTCCAAGCAACGATTCAGAAGCCCTCATATTTCCTTGCTTATTTTTCATTGGGGATGCTTTCCTTACTCCTTAATATACTACAAGCAAGGTTAAGATATTAGCAGTGTCCCTATTTAGGACATGACCAAAGTTCTTCTCAAACTGCAAATTCTGTTCCGTCGACATCTCTTGCGAATGTATGAGCACTTGTTATAGCGCCCCTTCAGGCAGTGGCGTCGCCAGAGCTTCAAGGTTGGGGGGGGCAAGGCATAGGAGGACAGGCAAATGAGCGTCCGAAGGACGATCGCTGAGGCGCGAAGCGCCGAGCAGGGGGAAGGGTTTGGGGAGGGAGATGTGCCCCCTCCCCACTTGACATTTTTTTGAATTTTCATACTGTAATGGTAGCATTTTAAGCTGTCATAGGAAAAAATTGTTCTATTATTTCAGCGCTGATAGGAGCCAACTGTGACTCGTAGCTAAATGTTAAATGTTCGCGTTTTCATATAGTGACCGTATACGGCCTCGACCCTGCTCATTTTTCAATGAATTGATTGAGTTACATCCTTCATCACTGCTCACCCGTTCGAATGGACGCCACACCATTTAAGGTCCCCGTGCAAGGACCGAGGTTTAAGATGTAGTTTGAACCGTATTTGAGTTTGACTACAGATAATATTAGCAATCCCGACATTTATTGAAATTAATACAAAAACTAGAAAAAACGATCAATATCCAAGAACGCCACAAGCCTTAGGTAAACAGATTGCTGACCAGACACAATTAGCAGACATAGTTTACAAATGGTGTAAAAACCAAGCAAGAAGGATTCAACTACCGAATCGGGAAGCCAAGCAGTGCTGGTGCAGTTTTACTGGTGAACAATCGACAATAGAAACAGAACGCCGACTGCTTTAAACGACTTTACTCGGGGTTAAAGAGGGTGGGAATGCGCGGGAACGGCCTCCCACTGCTCTCGAGAATTGGCGGGCGAGGGAGTATTAATTCATAGATATTTTTATTCCCTTGTCTTAAAACCAAGATAGTGTGAATCAGTTTGCTATGTTTTGTCTCTGTATATATGTAGATTATCTATTTCACAACAGGTACTATACCCACACACGCCACATAGGCTACATTATACATACATACATACATACATACATACATACATACATACGCACGCATGCACACACTGATGCTTACTTTTGTGTGCACCCGTTGAGCGAGAATGATCTGACTGCATCCCTGCAGATGTCGCTCAAAGAGGCAGGCATACTAATAATTTCCACATGTTGTCTGTTGGAATGCGGCTGTGTGACTGGTGTAAATAGGTCACCCCATCATGACTCATCACTGCGAATAGGAGAGATAGACAACGTTGGACTTTTCCCTATTCGTCTGTATATTTTGTGTAAAGCACAATCCGTCACCTGTTGATTAGTGATTAGTCTTTGAAACGAAAACAAACTTTGGAAGAGGACCTTTAATGTAAAATGTCAAACCACACACCACATAGGGTACCCCCTAAAAACTCACCGGATTTGCACGAATCCCAGGACCCAGCCTGACCAGGGTTGGGGGGCAGCTGTAGGGGTATGCGACGCTAATGCCTTCAAGATTTCTACTCAGAGGCGCTCCCGACTACAGCGCGGACACTGCGTCGGAGTTTCAAGCCGAAGCGCATGAGAAATTGCGAGTGAAGGATTTGCCAAGGGTCCCTACGCGGTGGCTTGAGGTGGATTCGAACCCAAAACCCTCCGGCTGCAAGGCATCGAACATACCCCTACACCACCGCGTCACACATTCTAAGAAAGATACTTGAACCAAGCTAAATTCTAATTAATTAGTTGCAAAATTTCAATCACTCATCACTTCTTCTTGTTCTCTGCCTCATTAGGCAAGTTCAAAATGTCCGACGTCGCCACTCCATTCGTCGCTGAGCCTCTTCTTTTAGCTTTCCGTATTCATCGGTCATCATCCAATCCAGCATCATCTATGTGCCTTGGGCTTTCTCTTATTTTCCTCCCCTCCATTTTTCGCCACACATTCCGTATTCATCGGTTATCATCCAATCCAGCATCATCTGCCTTGGTCTTCCTCTTGTCTGCCTCCCCTCCATTTTTCCTTCAATGACCGATCCTATCAGCGTTTGTCCGATTAATTTCCTTTGTCTCTCTTATTGTGTTATCAGGGCTTCCTCCCATCACTGCTTTACTTGTTTAATATCCATCACTGCAAACGGCATAATTATGCAACTGAGGCCGCGGCAGAACAAGCGGCCATGCGAAAAATCCATAGATAAAACCATGGCTGCCATCTTCACGTCTTTTGTCCTAAACACAATTAATTCTTCTGTTTTTGAGATTTTATGCTCGAGGTTGGCCAGAGGCTTTCTGGAGAATCACGTGAGATTATTTCCTAATCCCGCGCGTTTCCATTTGTATCCAGCGCGATAATGCCTCCTGTAACATACTTTGAAGTCTTGTCTCCTATGATCCTCATATCTTTAAATCTTTCCCGAAGGACTTCATACCTTCCTCACTCATCATGTCTTGTTCTGATGTTTTCTTCTACCTTATTGGGCATGCTGACTTCCACATCGACAGCCTCTCAAAATTTAGACCGACCTGCAAACTTAAAAGCATTTCAAAGATTCTTGAACGCCTCCTCCTTAAGTTAAACGAATCATGAACCACATTAATCCAACTCCTAATTTTTTAAATCCTGATGCACTTCAGTTAAAAAAAATGATGATGATAATGATGATGATGATGAAAATATAATAATAATAATAATAATAATTATTAATAATAACAATAATAATAATAATAATAATAATAATAATAATAATAATAATAATAATAATAATAATAATAATAATAATAATAATAATAATAATAATAATAATAATAATAATAATAATAATAATAATAATAATAATAATAATAATAATAATAATAATAATAATAATAATAATAATAATAAATAATAATAATAATAATAATAATAATATAATAATAATAATAATAGCAGCCACAACAACAATAATAATAATAATAATAATAACAACAATAATAATTGTAATAACTTAAGGCACAATAAAAACAGTTATTATTTTGATTATTTTCTTTGTTAAGCCTGTTATTATTGTTGTCATCGTTAGGACCTATTATTATTGTCATTTTTTTCAAAAGTTTGGAGAAATATACAATGTCTGGGTTGGCTGAAACTATAATTATTTTTATCATCATCATTATCATCAGCAACATCATCATCATCATTCGCAACATTATCATCTTATTATAACATCTTAATCCAGCGCTATATGTAAAAAATCATTATTATTCGTTTGTTCGTCACAATGAATTTACATGGCGACGCTGCTGACGATCCTCATTGTTAATTGGCTATATAATTTCTACTTTAAGACAGCGGTATTAGTATTAGTATTAGTATTACTATTATAAGAATCAACGGTCAATTTAAACAATTTTCTCTTATACTTTCGTTATTTATTACAATAATCTGTTCTGAAAACGGTAAGTGTTCAATCACTTATCAATCCCGGTCGGTCGGCTTATCAGAGATTAATTTCTCGGATCTTTACTGCGGGTGGCTCGGTCGCAATATAAACTTGGAGTACGAGGGGGGCGCGGTGGCGTAGGGGTATGTTTCGGTGCCTTGCAGCCGGAGGGTTGCGGGTTCGAATCCACCTGAAGCCGCCGTGTAGGGACCCTGGGCAAGTCCTTCACTCGCAATTGCTCATGCGCTTCGGCGTGAAACTCTGATTCAGCGTCCGCGCTGTAGTCGGGAGCGCCTCTGAGTAGGAATCTGAAAGGGGCGCTATAACAAGTGTTCAAAACATACATACATACTCCTTTCCAAAAGTCTCCAGAGCATAAAGCTTGAAGCATGTTTAACTTGATAGCGATATCGGTCTTTGTTGTATATCGGCTGGTAACAAAGCTGGATGATCAAATAACAGCGCTTTTGTTTTTGTAAATAGAATTACAAATTTGTAAATAGCCATATTTGAATGAGCCAACAGCAACAACAACAGTAATAGCATAGAAAATAATAAATATCTTACAGTAAAACTTTATTTATTATTATTAGGCTACTATTTGTAATGCCCCTAGGTACATGTGGTACGATAAAGTATCGCAATACTTGGTATCGCCGATCCTTTTTTCAGTATCGCAGCAAGTATCGCGATTGTTTTATTTTGTTGGTGTCGCATGTGTAGGCAATCGCCGATACTTTGTGTAGGCTCTCAGCGATAATCAATACCAATATTTTCCACTATAATTTATATGCTTTCTCATCGGCTTAAATAATCGCGATTAAAAAAGACAGGAATAGTGTGAAATAATTCATTAGGGCCTACGTTTCGAAAATTGCTTCTTCCCACGTTTTAAAATACTAAGGCATCACAAAAATAATTTAGATCTCTTCATGTATTTTATGTGAATAAATGTAAACTTACTTTTCAAAAAGAATTGGTAAAAGTATTGATACTTTGTATTGCAATACTTTTAAGAAATAGTATTGGTATTGGTATTGAAAATACTTTTCTTAGGAAGTATTGGTATTGGTATTGCCAATACTTTTTTCCAGTATTCTTAACAGCCCTGTCCCTCAGGGACTTAAACATCAATTTAGATTAGTAGATAAACGTCTGGAACGGCGCCTATTATTATTGTTATTATTATGTTTATTATTATTATTATTATTATTATTATTATTATTATTATTATTAATATTATTATTATTATTATTATTAGTATTATTATTATTATTATTATTATTATTATTCCCTACTATTGCTACTATCATTATCATCATAATCATCATCATCATCATCATCATCATCATCATCATCATCATCATCACTACCATCATTATCAATGTCATCATCACCATCATCATTATCATCATCATCATCACCATCACCATCATCATCACCATCATCATAATCATCATCATCATCATCATCATCATCATCATCACCATCATCATAATCATCATCATCATCATCATCATCATCATCATCATCATCATCATCATCATCATCATCATCATCATCATCATCATCATCATCATCATCATCATCATCATCGCTCAACAAAGGCATTGGTTAGGAGTACATAAACCGGCCCCAAGGTGAAGATTTGATCATTTAACTTCAGTCCATAAAGGAGATATGACGATGATAATGACGATTATAATGACGACGATGTTAATAATTTTAACATTATTATGATGATTATGATAATAATAATAATAATATTTTGCTCCTGTGGAGTTTGACGTCGGTACTCGTGGGGGCTGTTAGGCAGCTGCAGATGCTGCTAGAGGCTTTCTGACAGACCTACTCTCAGGTCCAGTACTGGTTAAGCTAGATTATAGCAATGCATTTAACTGCATGCATCCTGAGCCGAGTGGCTATGTTGACAGTTGTTTCTGAGCACATTCCTGATCTCCTCCCATTCTGTCACCTAGCATTATTAGAGTTGTCGTGATGGCCTAGCTGTCTTAATAATAATCGGTCTTGCTTGTCCATACGAATGATAACGGTTCGTTAAAGGTATTACAATTTATTATATCAACATTAGTAAAGAACAATGAAAAGTATACACGTCATAAAAAAGTCGGTCGGTCGAGTCCCTATAACTATGAAATTTAATTATGTCCAGTCTTACGAATGTGTCTGTCTCCGTCTGAATCAGTATAGTCTAAATCAATCTAAATCTAATCTAGTCTGTCTCCGTCTGAATCAAACTAGTTAGTCAATCTGAATCTAATCTAGACATTCAAGAGACGTTGTTGCGGATCTCCAGCGTCAGACAAGATTGACTAACTAGATTGATTCAGGCTAAGGTTCTGCCAACGGCTTGCCCATATAACTGGAGACAAAAGAGAAACTATATTTCTCTACCAGCGCTTATCTGTCGCTATCCAACGCTTCAACGCAATCGCATTTCACAGCACTTTTGGCATTCAGCACTACATCAATGAAGATTAGCAATCTTAGATTAATGCTATCTCAAATTTGTTGATATCCTAAGGGATTGCATGTACCTCGGGTTAAAATAATATTATTAATAATAATAAAAACATAAATAAAAAGGAGTACCACTGTATTTGATCGTTGCTAATTCGCATCATCATTCTATAACCAGTTTATCGGAGGCAAGTTAATTTTTGATCTTTTATAGGCATTTGAACTTTCTGTCCTATCGTCGCTTTTTTCTAGCACCCTTTTGTCTGAGATGATACACTCATTATCAGTTTATACATTTGCGTAAGCGTCAAGTGAAATGTATTATTCTGATCGAGATATCCTGATACTGTTATTTCTTGTAGATGGAGATGTTTACGATTTTTCTCTGCATTGTCATTGGTCATGTTTTCGGTGATCTGCAAGGGACTGAAATTGGTGAGGGCGATCTGAAAGCTAGAGAGAATGAGAGAGAAGGTCTTTCTGCCTACGTCAAAGAAGCAGTTAACCTTGATCAATATCTCCAACCGACACACGCTCATGCGCCTGCCAAATCCTGCAGTTCAAACGAAATTGAAACTGATGAGAAACCATCGTCACTTATGATGAGATCACCTGTAAAGGCAAGTTCGTATGAGGCAAAGAAGAGCGGGCAGAAGGTGCATTTAAAAACACACGTAGCAGATATCAGATCGTTGTTGAAACATTTTGATCGAAATATCTCTGCTAAGAAAGAATCGATGAAGTTCAGTAGGTTTCCTGTAAAGTCAGCTGCAATACGTCATACAGGAAAGGACTTTGCAATCAAAACAAGTAGGTCATTTCGAGGGAAACGAGGTGCATTGGATGCGTTCAATAGGATGCTCGAACCTGCTTTTGAAGTTCTGCATCCAAAACCACGTCGAAAAAAACACAGACGCAAAAAGCCACAGAAAAAAGCCAAACCAGGTAATGAAGAACTGATAGACATCCCAGAACCCGGGGAAGAAGATACCGAACCTGTGGATATTCCAGAATCGGGTGAAGCAAGAAGAGTTGCTGTTAGTTACAGCGCCATGCGAGCCCTCCTAAATAAACTTCCAGATGTATTGAAAAGCAAGATCTTAACTACTGATCACGCAGAGGATGTCATTTTAGAGAACTACGTTAAATCTCAGAGTGTTCCGGTCAATACCCTTCATATCTACAACTCGGCAAAGAAGGATGAGAGAGAACTTTTAAAGCGATTACTCGCAGATATGCCGATCATTCTGCCAATCTACAAATCAATAAGAAAAGGCGAAGCATGGCATCACACGAGGCTTGTCATAGGGCTTAGACAATTTTTTCAGAAGCCTTCTACTGCACTGACACAGTATGAAGCTTTAAAGAAAGATGAGTTGACGTCTCTAAACAGTTTTCTTGGGTCTTCAGGTCAAAGTGGAGCTTCCGAAAACTATTGCATACACTGCACGAAAGATTGAAGAGGCCGAAGAAGCAGAGAAACGAAAGGACGAAGAAATTACAAAACAGGATGAAGCAGAAAAACGAACGATAAAAGAAAGAGATGATGAAGATGAAGATGAAGAATACGATGAGGAAGAAGAGGAGGAGGAGGAAGAAGAAGAAGAGGAAGAAGAGGAAGATGAGGAGGAGGAAGAAGACGAAAGCGAAGAGGAAGATATAGAAGAAGAGGAAGAAGAAGAAAAGGAAGAGGACGAAGAAGAAGAAGCCGAGGAAGCAGAAGTAGAAGCAAAAGAAGAAAAAGAAGAAAACAAAGAAAAAAAAGAAAAAAGGAGGAAAAGAAGGAAAAGGAGGAAAAGAAGGAAAAGGAGGAAAGAAAAAAGAAGAAGAAGAGAAGAAAGAAAAACCTACAAAAAGTAGCGGGTAATTTACTTTTATTTGTTTTCTCGAATCTTGCCACAGTTTACCTTATCACAACGCATCTCGCCTTGCCCAGACATAATTAGCCCTTCTTTGTCATTATTATAAATGTCTCTTCATCATGCTATCTTAGCACACTGGCGACGTTTTAGAAAGAGGAGTGTTCTGATGCAGACGTAGTCTAAAATGATTTAGATGTGAGACAAGAAACTTAAAGCAAAATGGGTTTAATCAGGGTTTTCTCCCAGGTAAAAGGACAGAATTATGAAAGATGCAAGAAATAAACATTCCGGTGAGTATGAACTAATAAGTTGCAATGAACATAGATTTACAAGAGGTAAGACACATCTGCTTGAATTCGTTGACCAGATTCCTTGAAACCTGAATCCCAGAAAACTTGTGGATTCAAGTTACTATTATTTCGTAAAGGCAATTTTAATAAGCATCTTACCTAAGTTTATCAAGCCACTGCAAGCTTATAGTATTATCCGGCAGGTAACAATATGGATTCAAAATCGTTGATCATAGTGAAGACAAAGGTTGAATTTCAACTGCCTAAGATTAAGCCAATACGGCGGAACCCTTCGATTAACGCCGCAATGACCCTGCTCCATATAACTTTTCCTGGTCTACTGCAAATCGATCCTTGAGACTTGTTGAAATTAGTTCGACTCTGTCAGAAGTGTCAAATTTCGGAATAAACTGTCGTGGAAAAGGATGAAATTTAGGATCCTTCTCCTGGTCATAGATTCCGCCTAGGCATAATAGTACTAGAATTGTTTGTGCCAGATGGTGCTCAGTTGTATCCCCTGTCCGGGTGTATCTTCAGGTTCCTCCAATTAATACATGCACTGTGCTGCATATATGTTAGACTCTTTGGAACACCTCTCCTGTGAACATACTCTTTCCCCTAGCTCTCAAAAGTTGCATTCTTGTCTGCGATTAAATTAAGTCCAACTTTCTAATTTCATGAAGCTATATTTTCATATCTCTGCCAGCGGTTTACCTCCATTCTGTCTGTTGCCGGTATTGAACCTCTGAAGTAAACCACACTCGGCATACGATCCAGGCCGGTGCAATTCGAGTTACAGCGCAAAGCCTTAAAGACTGTGTGATACAGCAGGAGAACACCTAACTCAACACTAGGTATAACTGAGAAGATGTTATAGTAAACAAAGACAAGGACAGAGTCAATCATCAGGGTCTAAAGATTACGCGGTATGTCACATTTTCATTTGCAAACCTCGGACAAAACGTTGTAAAACTAAAGAGAGAGTATATGAGACGCCTATTGGCCCGAGGGATACGAGGACACCGCGTGACCTGTCGTGTTCGAGGAAGTGTCAAACGGTTAAGTAATCGTTTGTTGTGGAATGCATCAGAGTACGGATTGATCAATGATGCACAGTTTGTATATGATGAATTTTACTAATATAGATACTGTTTATTTTAATTCAAACTGACAAACCGTAGTATGATTACGTCGATTATAAAACTGTATGGCAGCCTGTTCATCGCCGAGCCGTTCTACTGCTGCTCATTTTACCAGCGTCCCCTAGGGAGTGGAAGGCTGAATCGCCCTTAATGGGGTTATCGGGTAACGAGCCCGCACCGTTATGTTCTTCGTGCCTGTGTATTACCCTTCAGCCCAGTGTCGTACCGAGGGGAGGCAGGGGGGCGAGTCGCCCCGGGCGGCACTTGTGCAGGGGCGGCAAAATAGGGATGAATGCTGGAAAAAATGGAAACAGTATAAGAGAAAGTAATAAAATTAGAAAAAGAAGGAAGGAAAATAGCATAACACTGTAACTAAATGTGTAATAGCGAAGGAACGGGGGGGGTGCAAAATGAGGATATTTGGAAAAAGAGACGGAAAAAAGGTCATCAGAAATTTTGGCAGAAGTAATAACGAAAGTTTTCCGGAAATTTCCTGCCAAGGGCGGCATTTTGGGGCCTTCGCCCCGGGCGGCATTTCAGCTCCGTACGCCACTGCTTCAGCCATCACCTCGTCCAATACCAATAATTAAGACTATATCGTAGGCAGGACGGCATGATTATTCTGAAAGGAGGCGAAGTTCGAAGTAATTATGTATGTGCTTTCTCTCCAAACTTTTGATCACCTTATAGTTCATAATACGTTACGTAAGCATGTTGTGTCTTGCGATGCATCTTCACGTCTTCGAGTAGTCTGAATATTTTGTGGTTTAAAAACTCCGGAGATGTGAATCTCTTTTGCTGGTTACGCCCACCTGTTTTGTGTTAAAGTGATAGATAATAATTATATTAACTAATGTCCACCCAACTGAAGTAGAAACTTGCTCTATCTGGATCACAGATATTTCAGATCACCTTCCCCTCTGCTGTTTTCCTTGCCCCATCCAACCAAAACAACCTCAGGATATTAGATTTACAAACCGGCAATTGACCACGAGAAAATTCTCTAAAGAATCAGAGCTGTAATTTAAAAACGAACTCCAGAGCATTGATTGGAATAGTGTTCTGACATTCACAGAAGTTAGGGCCTACTCCAAAATTTGATAATTTTCTTGAAGAATTAAAAAACTTACAATTCCAGCTTTCCCGTAGTTAAATCTTACAATAAACGCAAATCTGATAATCTCTAATGGATAACTTCTGCCTTAATAAAATAAAGAAAAATCGGCTGTATTAAAAGTACTTAAAAACTCGAGGATTAAACAATGAAAATTTCGTTAAATATAAAACATATAGAAATAAGCCGACAGGATTATTAAGAGCTGTAAAGAAATATTATGCTGAAAAGTTGGAATACCATAGATCTAATCTACATAAGACATGGCAAGCCATCAATACAGTAGGCCTATTTTTTTATAAAGTCTAAAATAAGTATAATTGTTGAAATTCTCCACAATAATACTTGTATCAATGCCTATCAATGGCAGATGTTTTCATCAACTACTTCAATAAGTTGGCCTCTAATATTCCCTTTAGTACTAGGACTCATACTAGATATCTAATCTCCAGATCCAGTAGGCTAAGTCTTTTTTCTTTAATCCAGTAACACCACATGAGGCCATGGACCTCATGTGGTGAAAAACTACCGCAGGATAGGATATGATGAAATATCTACTGATACTCTGAAGCTATGCACCAATGAAGTCAGTGGCGTACGGAGCTGAAATGCCGCCCGGGGCGAAGGCCCCAAAATGCCGCCCTTGGCAGGAAATTTCCGGAAAACTTTCGTTATTACTTCTGCCAAAATTTCTGATGACCTTTTTTTTGCTTTTCCATCTCTTTTTCCAAATATCCTCATTTTGCACGTCCCCATTTTGGCGCCCCCCGTCCCTTCGCTATTACACATTTAGTTACAGTTTTATGCTATTTTCCTTCCTTCTTTTTCTACTTTTATTACTTTCTCTTATACTGTTTCCATTTCTTTTCCAGCATTCATCCTTATTTTGCCGCCCCTGCACAAGTGCCGCCCGGGGCGACTGGCCCCCCCTGCCCCTTTGGTACGCCACTGAATGAAGTCCACACTATACTGGCAGAAATCTTGAATCAATCTCTGCAGCAAGGAATATTTCCTCAACACCTGAAAATATGAAAAATAACTCCAATCTTTAAGGCTGGGGATAAGCAAAAAGTATCCAATTATAGACCAATATCTGTTTTATCACCATTTGCAAACATATTGGAAAAAATTGTTCAAAACAGAGTGACTAATTTAATTGATCAGGAAAAAGTACTGAATGATAATCAATTTGGCTTTAGAAAGAATTTATCAGCTGAACTGGCTATTCATGAATAGACAGATAAGATTAGTAAAGCCATAGACAATCATAAAATTACGGTGGGAATTTTCCTACACCTATTCAAGGCCTTTGATACGGTCGACCACAACATCCTTCTGGATAAGTTGGAGTATTATGGTATAAGAGATACTCCTCTAACATGGTTTAAAAGTTTCCTAACAAATAGAGTTCAGTATGTTTCAATTGACAATGAATCATCAGCTCATCTCTTTGATTCCCCAAGGTTCTATACTGGGCCATTACTCTTCATCCCACACATAAAAGACCTTGAAGCAGTAACTGATTTAGACTTAATAATGTTTGCAGATTATACAAATATTTTTGCAACTGGCTCAACTCAAAGTACTTAAATAAAACTTGTTATATAAATGTTTGGAAATAAGAAAAACCTGAATATAGACTTAGATATTAGAATAAATAACGTGAAGTTAATTCGTGCCTATGAAACGTAAATTCCTTGGTGTTATAATAACAAGTGACCTGAAAATGGGGAAACCATGTAGATATGATTGTCAATAAGATGTCTAAAGTAGTTGGGATTTTTCGAAAGATCCTATGCATATTAAATCTAGTTGCCTTGAAGCAGCTGAATTACACATTACTTGAACCATATATTACCTACTGCTCATCTACACGGTGGTTCAATGAAAAGTAAGCCAAACTTTGTACATCATAATGAGTACTTATAACACTAAAACAGTATTTAATATTTTTGCGACGAAACTCTCAGTAGTATGGTTTGGTTATTTAATTAAAGAATATGTTCAAAATGTCCTCCTTCTGCCTGCACGCAAGCCTGGAGGCGCTGGCACCATTGGGCAACAGCATCGTCGATTATCTTCTGATCCAGACCACCCCACATTTCCAACAAGCGTTGCTTCAGATCTTGTACATCATGGATTGCTATCTGGTTGACTCGCTCTTGCATAACAACGCTCCATACTTTATTGTCGACAGGATTTAGATCTGGACTGTTCGGAGGCCATAATGTTGGAGAAATAAAGTCTGGTGTCTCTCTTGTTAGCATTTCGATGGTTTCTCTGGCTCTGTAGGTTGGGGCACTGTCCTGTTGAAAAACAAAGCAGCCTTCTGGGCTGGATTTCTTATAACAGGTAGAAGATGTTCTGACAGCAGAACGTCGCGATAATAGGCTCCGTTAATTTTTACTCCAGGATCAATGAATACCAAATAGGAGCGACCAAGCGTTTGGCTTACTTTTTATTGAACCACCGTGTATATGAGCATCACCATACAAAACTGTTAAACTAAATCGGGTTCTTATACTTAAAAACTGCAATACGTATTATATCCCATTCACACTATATTGCCCATACTGATCAGATTTTTTCTTCATTAAAAATGCTTAAAGTAGGCCTATATGCAATACTAGTCTTAATGCACAATCTAGAAATAATACCCTCCCCATAAGTTCATTCCTACTTCCAATATACGTCCCAAATTCATTTTTATTGTACCCGAGGGGCAGAGAAATATACAATCCCATATGCCAGAACAATATGTAGATCAAATAGTCTTCAAGTTATCAGCCCTCGTCTGTGGAATTCACTACCATCCACACTACAAGCAATTAAAACACCGCAACTCTTTAAATCAAAATTAAAAGACTTCTTCATATTGGATTATGGAATGGATTGATGCACTGTAACCGCAGAAACAGACCTTATTGATTTTTATTATTTTGGATTATGGAAAGAATTGATGTGTTGTAACGATTCCCTTGGTATTGATACAAACATTCCCATCTATTACATGTATAGGCCTATGTAGATATTATATAAGAGTATACAGATACCAATTAACTGTAGCCTTTGTTGTATTAGGCATTAATTAATTGACCGGCGTAGATTGACTGGCGCAGAGCAGTTCAGAGGTTTCGCTTAATTAATGGGTTTAACTATTTGAACGTCATGGATTCACTACGGCGCTGGAACCATGCCATTGGTTGAATTCAAAAGTAGTCATGGTTGCCTAACAGACCTTAACCGCGCATGCGCACTGAAGCTACAGGTGAGGTAGAAAAAAGAACCGTTACGGGACTTCTTCATCCGTCGTTAGAGAGGATGTACGTTGCGATACGCTTTTAGCTGCGATCTTAAAGCAATAGAGCGTTGCGAAGTTTTAATAGTCGTAAGTCGACACGATTACGACTTGAACTATACTCGAGGAGTGTAGGAACAGTGCGGTAGCAACAGATTCTGCCAAAGGAATCTCTAAAACGAGCCAAGTCAAACGTCGTCTCGATACACACAGGAATTCAAATCTACGAGCGTCGCTTTAGTTCATTGTCTGAAGTTATTCGAACTGAACGGTGGAATAATTGTACGTAGTGGAGTTAACATTGAAGCTTTAAAGTACTGTCTTTATTCTTCATAACTCTTACACTTTCCTGAGAAGATGTGGATCTACATGAAATTAACTACAGAGAGAAAGGATTCGCTTACCGGGTCAACAGACGCCATCGTCGTTATCCAATAGTGAAGACTCTACGCGTATCCGAGGTGAAGACATTTTGAGTGCACAGAAGTTGCTTCAAATATCCACGTGGGAGGTATTTTAGATTCCCCATAATACTTAAGTCCCTAAGTAGTCTGCGCTGGTCTAAGTAAGGTTAAGTTAGAATATTAAACGATCTCATTAAATTACCCCTAGACTTGATTAAACGAGACCATATTGTAATAATTGACATATTCATTTAATTATCATTAATATTCAAAACGAGCTGAGTTGACTTGATTTTATTGGTTGAACTGTATAACATGACACACATTCAACCAATCACGATTGATGGAGACATTAAATGTAACACGTGTTCATGATCAGGACATACCCTATTATTGTCTAAAACTATAATATAGGGGACCGTTACATGGATAACATTGTATAGATAAATTGCTGTTAAACTCCATTAAAGTAAACGCGCTTCCTGTTCATCGTGTCTCCATTCCTTCCACTAGCTTGTCTCTCGTTCTTTCCTCTCTTGAGCTACCCTTGTCTCCCGTTCTTTGCTCCCTTATACTATCCTTGTCTCCCATTCTTTCTTTCCTTCAACTCTTCTGACTTTCCTATGCATAGCATATGGTGTGCGTAAACACCGTTTGGTCATATTGATAGAGTAGCACATGTATAATATATTTACTCTTAAGTGTTAGAACTTGAAATTGTGTTACTGACTACTGAAAGGTGGGGTCAATGTCTACAGGCACTAGATTTTTTGACTCCATTTGTGCAGTTGCTATGCTGTTCATTTTTTCAGTTTGTAAAAGTGTTTCACTGTTATTTGTTTGCTGCTGCTGCAGTAAAGGATCTAATGAACAAACTTTCAAAAGTTCAAAAGATCCAGACGTGACATGTGATGAGAAGATACTTATGACCGAGGCCCAAATCAAGGAGATGATGGACGCTATCAACGGCATCCGTCGAAGAGAAAAGTCGTCGGACATGCGCAAAATGGTTAGTCACTTAGTGTAACGGTATCCAATAAGAATAAGGGATACCTAATGTGGACATTGAAAATTAAAATATAAAATGTACTCCAAAATGGTAGCCATTTTGGATGGACTTTGAGAAGGTAAAGAAAATTTTTTGTTCTTTGTGTTAAAATAATTACTAGATCTGAAGCTTTCTTAAAGTTAAACAATTGTTTGTTTAACTTGTGCTCAAAGACACAACGCTTCATTTAGCTTTCACCTCGTAAACCAATAGACGGCGTCGGTGAGATGTATGTACGTGTGTAGGCCTACATGCACGAATGTATGAATGCATGAGTGCATGAGAATTCATGTAGCTATGTATGTAAGTAAGTAAGTAGTCCTTATATTCTTTATTGTACCGGCTGCCAGACCCCTGGCAGGTGTACATGCATCCTAAATAGCAATAAATGTCAATGACAATACACCATTCTAACCGTGAGCGTTTTATCATAGGCCTATTATTGTCAGCTTGAAGTCGGACATGTTCATAAAAACGGGGTCGAAGGGTTTATGCTGTATGCAAAGTCTTTTATCCTATACAGAATGCGGTCTGGATTTCTCAGTGCTGCAGAAATGAAGGCATGTATGTAAGTTTGTATGTTAACAAGCATGTGCTTACATAAAGATAGATAGATAGTTAGATAGATAGATAGAAATATTCTTTATTGAAACCAATTGCATACCGCACTTTGTTGTTCAAAAACTGAAGCATATCAATAACATAAAAGATGATTAAACTATACAGTATGCACGTATGTATGTTTGCATGTATACACGTCAGTGATATTTTACTTCTCAAAATAATTCCTAATTCAGTTTTAATTTAGTTCTGTGTCCTTGAATTTTACTTCTAATTCTAATTTTACTTCACAAATAATTTTACTTATCATTCCTATTTTAGTTCTCAATTAATTTTACTTATTATTTTAGTTTTCCTAATAATTATTAATTTCCGTGCAGTAAAAAATATTTTAACATTACTACATACATGTATAGGATATCTTTGTTCAATTTCAATAACGCTCTCATTTCCAGAGATTTTATCATGCGATTTCTTTGTCCATCAGTCAAGATTCCACATACAGGAACAATTCTTTCCACAAAGGCCTGTGAGGCTGGAGCTGACAAAAAGATCCTCTGCAATGGTGTAATTTTGCTGTACGAAGTTTGCCTTTCCTTCCAGAAAGCAAGAAGATTTCTAGTATCATTCTCCCTTATGTCTGCCAAATAACGATCCATCTGAGTTGTTATAGTCTTGGTTGCTGCTGCTGGACAATGTTGATGTTGTTTGTGACTTTAGTTTTATGCTGAGAAATTTCTGCAGTGCAGGTGAAACTGCGCATTTACGTTGACAAGCAATCTCCTATTTTTGGGACCTTCAGCGACCCTTTGCTTTACTTCAAACAGTTTTTGTTCTTTCTCGATATAAGTTTTGTGCGCTTCTTTATGCAAGCGTAGCATATGAGCAACCATATTGCTTGTGTTCTTCCCAGCAAGCGCTGTCCCACAAATTCCGTCTTTCTTACCATGTACTTGGCATGTAGATCGGCCTGTACTTTCGTCGAAATGGAAAACTCCCAAACCGGGCTATCTCGCTCTCTTCCGGCCAACATTCTCGATAAACTCCTACTTAAGCAATTTAATGCGATATAAAATTAATGTCGTACGCAACTGAGGTTGTTATTAGGTTGATAGTATATTGCACAGAGAATGGTATGCGCAGCACCTTCATCTCAACAGGAGATTTTCTATGGTTTATATGTTTGGTTCGCATGCGATTTACTCGCCTTCAACTCAACTTAAGAAGTAAAATGATTTTACTTCTGAAAATAATTCCTAATTTCATTCACAATTTTAGTTCTACAAATAATTCATAATTTAATTCCTAATTTAGTTTTTGAAGCCAAAATAATTCCTACTTTTACTTCTAATTTTCGTTAACGAAATCCTTTATTTTTACTTCTAATTTTAGTTTTCGTTAACGAAAATATCACTGATACACGTATGTATGTATGTATGTATGTATACATGCATGTACGTATGCATGTACGTGTGGGAAACAATAAGTTTTCACAAAATAGTTTTATTTTAAAGCTAAATTATTAAATTGTTCGTATTAGTGAGCGAACTGCTCTTCAAGATTGCTGAGAATTTATGTCTAAAGTGCATTCTGGTGACGGAGATAGTCACAGAAGCCCGCGAAAAGTTTCCCGTCATATAAGCGACACCTATCGATGGCGTCGGTGAGACAATAGAAAAAAACCGCTAACGCGCACCCCGTCGTTAGCGCGCAGGACAAAAGTGCGCCGTCAAAAGCGCGCACCGTCAGTTGCGCGCAAGACAAAAAGCGTGCCGACAATAGCGCGCAAACATCCAGACTTAGATACATACAAAACTAAATACAACTTCCATTTATGCACGAATTCTTTCATCAATGCAACTTCTATCTAAACAAGAATTCATTTGATCCATCCAACTTCTTCTTTTAAGCAGGAATTCTTTTCATCAACACAATATCTATTTAGCAAGAATTCTTTTCATCAATCCAAACTCTATTCCACCAAGTACAATTTTCTACGGCAAAACCCGGTTTTAGCCATGCAATGGTCAAAAAATTTAGAACGCTAAAACTATAAATAAATATTTTGCAGCGCCCAAATGACGGCGCGCATTTGACGGCGCGATTTTGTCCTGCGCGGTAACGATGGGTCATCTTAGTATCTTAGTATCTTCACCATGCCAAAAGAAGGCAGCCGTCATCTATAAATAGGTCGTCTTGTTCAGTTTTTCGTCCAATTTACCTCCACTCATCGGGAGAGGAATTCCACCACTTTCGGTCAAGTTTGATGCTGAAACTGTGTAGAGATCAGTTACTCTGCCAATGTATGATTAAAGTTTCATGTGGAAATTGTGGAAAGGAATTGTTTAATCGTACGGGATTCATTCATTCATTCTGGGACTTATGTAGCGCCCCTTCAAGAAATCTACTCAGAGGTGCTCCCAGCTCAGCCACGGCTAAGGAAAAAAGACTTTTCAACTGACTAACCAGCCATAATTGAATATTGTTAAAACGGGTGACTCTAATTAAGCGGGGCTTGTGCCCCTTTTGTGTCACTCTCCTGTTCCCTAGCCAATGCACCGAAATGTAATTGTCAAGTTATAATTGTTGTTAATTGTTATATGCATTGTGCTTCTGGAAATAAAAAGTTGTCAGTTGACTTGAGCGATTTAATAATCTTTACAACTCCGGTTTAATTGCTATGTACCACAGAAAACTACAAAAAGTGCTAACTTAATTTCTGTGCACTTAAAGCGTTGCTGTGTAATGTGCAGGTGTGGGACCCAATCGCTGCGAAGCTCGCTCAGCAGAAGGTGAACACGTGCAAATGGGGTCACTCGATGATGGCAGAGTAAGACACTGTTTCTTATTGGCAGGACTACATGAAATATCATCATCATCATCGTCGTCATCATCATTATCACCACTACCACCAACACCGCCGCCACCACCACCACCATAATCACATCGCCATCCTGCAGCTGATTATTGATAATAATTATTTTTCATAATTATTGTTTCGTTATGAGCATGTATAAGTTATTAATAAGTATTGTCGTTGCTATTTTCATTGGCATATTAAATTTTATCATTACGAATACAAAGCCATCTAATACATTTATCATGGCTTCTATAGTCCTGATTAATTTTCGCTGATGTCCAGCGTCTGCGATCCGTCTCAATGAACTGCATTAGCGACATCGCTGACTAGATGAAATGCAATCGCCTTTAGCTCAATGCATCGAAGTCAGAATTCTCGCGAAGGGGGTAAAAATTAGAAGGCAGCTCTTTCGTCATTGTTGTGGATGCTGTCCAATAGGGGTCTGCGGGTATACCCGTACCCGTGGATTTATCCGTACCCACCCATTAACTGTTTGTCCAGACAAGGAACGAGGTTCGCGACCTCGGTCTTTTCTTCAACAGAGACCTATCGAGTACGTCACACCTAACAGGACTTGTGAGGACCAGTTCAGTTATGCAATCCTTAAGGCTTAGACAACTCAAGTCCGTATTTTTCGGTCTATATTCATTCATTCATTCATTCATTCAGGTATTTATATAGCACCTCTTCAAGGAAACTACTCAGAGGTGCTCCCGACTCCAGCCGCCTATAGAATGTGTGATGTGATGTACGGAGCAGGCGCAGCTCAAGAGGAAGGTCAATCCATACGACGGGTCTACTACAGAAGAAGCACGACTCTGCATGATAGAGGTACGGGCAAACGGAATTGAAAGCACCCCTTTCCCGGCTGAGCATCGGGAGCGAGTACTCCTAGTACCCAGCACAGGCCGACAAAGGTCAAGTAGGTAAGTTGGAGCGAGGCCTAGCAGGCATCGCCAGGAAGGCGGCTACTCTGTACTCTATACGCTGACGGACAGGGAGCCAATGCAGAACCTCAAGCACGTAATTTGACACATGACTGAATTTGGGTATTTGGCCGATAAGTCGCGCTGCAGAGTGTGGAATACGGTCAAGACAGACTTGTCGTACAGAATAGAGGGATAGTCGATGCGAACTGTGAGTAAATCATGTACAAGGGTAGTTGCAGCGCCAGTTGAAACAGAGCGAGCGACAGTGTGAAGCTGGCGCAATTGATAGAAGCAGTCGCGAGTCGCGACTGAGGCGATTGAGGTGTAGTGCAAAAGTCAATTCCTGGTCCAATAGAATACCAAGGTCTCGGACCGAGGTGCAGACAGTAAAGCTAGGAAATGCAGTAGAGAGGTCAATCAAGTTAAGCGTTTTCTCGAAATTGGCGGTGGATGTCGCGAACGAAATGCACTCATGGCGAGCGGTCAGATGGAAGCCCGGTGCGCCTGTACTTTCTCTCATTGCAGCGTGCCTGGCGCCGCATGGAGCGGCACTCTGTCAAACAATGGAGTGTGAGGGCATTGGCGGATGGTTACCCGGCGCAACGGTAGATATATATGATATATATATATATATATATATATATCCTTCAGGCTTGGTTTAATCCCTCTCAGCGGAGGGGTCAGCCGCCCATATCCTTATGTCTGAACAACTGCACACTGTGGCTACCTCACTGATAGCATCACACCACCATCGCAGTCCATTATAGGTTCCGGCTGCGATCATTCAAGGCCAGCAAATGGAACTAAATGGACGATCAGGTCTTGCGATTTACTGGTCGGCGTGCCTGGAACAGACTTCCTGCACCCAATCAGAATGAAAGTCAAAACCTTCATGCTTTAAAACAGTTTGAAATGTCCCTGCTATATCATCTCTTAACATTTGCATTGATATGCAGTGTAAAGCATCCTAGAGGTAGTTTGATATTGTTGTTTCTATATTATGAGGAAGACAATAATACTGTGGCGATGATGAATGTGGTTGGTTTGTTGCAGTTGTAAAGGCCGACCTCTGGGTCAGTGTATTGGTGAAAATGGGCAAGACGGAAAAACATATAGGAAGTTGAACATCTCGGAATTCGCGTACAATTGGGCGGAGGAAAACAAAAACTGGAACTATAAAGCGAAAAAATGCAACCCTGGAAAAACATGCGGACATTGGGAAATGGTAAGTTAAATTACTGCCATCATCACCACCACCACCATTCACCATAAGCTGTAGCATCATTAGCATAATCATCAGCTGTATCTTCTGTATCATCATAACCACCACACCCATCACCCTTACAACGACCCTCCCCGCCACCTTCATCATCATCATCATAATCATCATCATCATCACCACCACCACCACCGTCATCATCATAATTTTCATCATCATCATCATCATCATCATCATCATCATCATCATCATCATCATCATCATCATCATCACCACCACCACCACCACCGTCGTCATCATCATTCTCATCATAACAGCCGCCATCTCAGGCTCCTCTATCCATCACGCCAAGGTTTTTCACTCGAAATTAAAGTCTCTCCTTTGCAACAACTCTTACCCTAACTCACCTGATCCTGTACCTTCCAATCCTCGACCTAAAAGACACCCACCTTTAAATCTGATCCTCTAAAAATTGGACTCGGACCTCCCTTTCCATTACTCTTTTGGACAACGCCTCTCACGTTAATACTATAGAAGTATGAGAATAACGAATTATAATTTATAAAAAACAATTATATTCTCTAGTTTAAAACACGAAAGTGACATGCAATCTGGTCGAAGCACTCAACGCCAGGCTTTCATCAAGCGAGTGGAATTTCACTTTGAAGTGACCGTTTCTAACAACTTCTGAGAGAAGACAGCCTCTCGTTCGGTCGGTTATCGACACGAAACCGATAGCGCGGCGTAGTTTAAGAACTCTTTACAGAATTTCGTCTTAACTAGACATCCGGAAATTTGGCACACCTAGGCCTACTTATAACTAGGTCCACGGCAACAGGCCTAAAGTCTAAACACCCAACTCACAAGCCCTTCCTGTATCAACAGCTAATAGTAGTATGCCGATCACCATACCACACCTAGTGAACTGGTCATGCAGAACTCTGCTGACTTTAACCCAAAACCAGTGCTAGATTTTCTTTCAGAAACATGCATTAACATAATTATAACAACGTGCCTTATCATCAACTATAAGCTTGCTTATTTTTAATCGCAACTGTTTTTGTCACTAATCATTTATTTGAATCAGTGTACAGCAAGAACTCAATAAAGGAAACAGAACATACAATAAAACAGTGTTCAGAAATGATAATTAGATAAGTTAAAGTATAAACAGTGCAATGATAAGATACATCAGTTCATAAGCGATAGAGTAACAACTGATGAGCAGTGATATTTTCGTTAACGAAAACTAAAATTAGAAGTAAAAATAAAGGATTTCGTTAACGAAAATTAGAAGTAAAAGTAGGAATTATTTTGGCTTCAAAAACTAAATTAGGAATTAAATTATGAATTATTTGTAGAACTAAAATTGTGAATGAAATTAGGAATTATTTTCAGAAGGAAAATCATTTTACTTCTTACGTTGAGTTGAAGGCGAGTAAATCGCATGCGAACCAAACATATAAACCATAGAAAATCTCCTGTTGAGATGAAGGTGCTGCGCATACCATTCTCTGTGCAATATACTATCAACCTAATAACAACCTCAGTTGCGTACGACATTAATTTTATATCGCATTAAATTGCTTAAGTAGGAGTTTATCGAGAATGTTGGCCGGAAGAAAGCGAGATAGCCCGGTTTGGGAGTTTTCCATTTCGACGAAAGTACAGGCCGATCTACATGCCAAGTACATGGTAAGAAAGACGGAATTTGTGGGACAGCGCTTGCTGGGAAGAACACAAGCAATATGGTTGCTCATATGCTACGCTTGCATAAAGAAGCGCACCAAACTTATATCGAGAAAGAACAAAAACGGTTTGAAGTAAAGCAAAGGGTCGCTGAAGGTCCCAAAAATAGGAGATTGCTTGTCAACGTAAATGCGCAGTTTCACCTGCACTGCAGAAATTTCTCAGCATAAAACTAAAGTCACAAACAACATCAACATTGTCCAGCAGCAGCAACCAAGACTATAACAACTCAGATGGATCGTTATTTGGCAGACATAAGGGAGAATGATACTCAGGGCTTAAAGTGTGCATGGACGGTCATGGACGGCGTCCAGGCACTTATTTTCAAGGCTGGACGCCGTCCTGCCACTTATTAGGCAGCACCGCCTGGACGCCGTCCATTCAGCGTCCATGCAACAGTGTAATTCCTCTACGTCACTTTCAACAGCATTTAATTTTTTTAAGATTCCAATGAAATTTCTTGTTGTCATTCTGATTTCTTATTGTGTTCTACCGTGTAAGTTTAACCTGTTTCTCCACCTCATTCCTGACTTGTACATTCTAGTTAAGTTTTCATCAAATCGCACGTCATATACGCGCTTCCGGTTTTATCGTCTGAGTTATCCAGTTTACAGTCTACCTGACTGTCACATGACTCACATCCACTGTGAGTCTTGTCTTGACTGTTTCATAACTGAATAAACTTATCAAGTTAAATGATGACTTCAATACAATGCATTGATACAATACGATACGATTAACCTAGACCTATAAAACACCAACTGTCCCAGTTTTACGTAATTCACCAGCAAGACCCAGAAACTGTTGAGAGACAACATACGACTTCATGATCATATATTCGTTTATTGAGTTAAGAACAGACAAAACCCTGTAGGTATACAAAGAAAAACAAAGGCAAGAAAAACAGGTCAGAAGGAAGTAATGGCTTAATAAGAGTTGAAAATTGTCAATTGGAATTAAATGAATTGTTTCGTTATACAAAACTCAGTCAGCTCGCATGACGATGCCCTTGCCCTACCAGTCGCATTTTGTTCCGGAGAGCATTTTCCAGGCTTCGTCTCACAATAAGTCACCTGAGGAAAACTGTGTGCCACACGATTGCAAAGCCTACTGAGAATATCTGCTAACAAGGTAGCGGCATCGATCGGCTATACAACTGGACAAAATGAGTAGCCAATTTACAAAAACCGAAAAAAATTATTTTGAAATGGATTTTGACTGCAAAAATTAACTAGACACTTCCGAAAGAGCCGAAGGCGAAAGGTAAAGACGAAACCTGTTTTTTAAATAAAACTTTGAAATTGTTGTGGTGTTAGTCTGGGAATCTGGATAAATCATGAAGTTTTCATAACTTTATCGTTCAGAAACTGCTGGAAAACAAGAGCCTAGCACGTCTTCCATTTGATAACAATATTATTGCTACAAAATGCGTTGGCTTCCGGGGCTCCGCCCCAGACCCCGCAGAGGGAACTCACGACGCTCCCTCAGACACCCTAGTCGTTAGGCCTATGGGCATGGGAACTGAGCACTCACGGTTTCGTGGCAGATCGTGCCTTCGGCGCTTGCAATGAGCACCTCAGGAAACATTTTATAGTTGCACCTCTGATTGGAGGGAAAGGGGTTGAGGAGAGGAACGGGGGAAGGGGATGGGAGTAAGGAGGGGAAGTTGGGGAGAGGGGTTGGGAAAAGGGTATTGGTGGGAGGAGGGGAGGGAAAGGTAAGGGGCGTCCAGGCACTTCTTTTTTTACACTTTAAGCACTGATGATACTAGAAATCTTCTTGCTTTCTGGAAGGAAAGGCAAACTTCGTACAGCAAAATTACACCATTGCAGAGGATCTTTTTGTCAGCTCCAGCCTCACAGGCCTTTGTGGAAAGAATTTTTCCTGTATGTGGAATCTTGACTGATGGACACAGAAATCGCATGATAAAATCTCTGGAAATGAGAGCGTTATTGAAATTGAACAAAGATATCTTATACATGTATGTAGTAATGTTAAAATATTTTTTACTCCACGGAAATTAATAATTATTTGGAAAACTAAAATAAGAAGTAAAATTAATTGAGCACTCAAATAGGACTGATAAGTAAAATTATTTGTGAAGTAAAATTAGAATTAGAAGTAAAATTCAAGGACACAGAACTAAATTAAAACTGAATTAGGAATTATTTTGAGAAGTAAAATATCACTGCTGATGAGCAGAAGAAGCACAAAGTGCTTATCGAGTCACTGTAGCTCTGTTTCAATAGACGAATGAGCGGAAGGTTCTTTGAATCGCTGGTAATTTCTAACCGGACTTCAACAATATGCGAGATGAGTTCTTGAATAAATTTTGGGTAAAAGATGAAATGGGTGAACTGGATAGTTAAGACTCGTGCGTGCAGAAGCTCTACACTATTCATGTTCCCTGGATCGTTTGCACAATGCTTCACGTTCTTGGACGGACAATGGCTCGAATTTTCAGAGTCTCATAGCTTCACAAGTCATAGTTCGTGATTCATTTGTCTAATGGCTCCACTCATTACGGTTATCAATCTGTTCTTTCAGTTTGCCTATTACATTCGTTATTACTCTTTACGGCGGCAATTGTCTGGGTCTTCCTATTGTTTTCTTTAAATAAAATCAGTTCTGTCATGTACAATGAAACACAAAAATTAGACTAATTAATTTCTCTGTTAAATTGACAGCTTGTGGGAGCCAAAATTCAATCAGTTGGTTGTGCCTATGCACAGTGCGTCAAGATGAAAATTGAAGAGGGCAAATATGATATTTATGCTACCTACGGCGTCTGCAATTTCTACCCATTGTAAGAAAAGTTTCCATCTTATGGACAGAATAATGGTAGATAGTTTCGTCATAAAAGTGACCGTCACTTTACATAACATTTCACGCCGCCATCATATTCAAGATTGTCTTAGGCGATTAGAAGACTATATCATGGGGATCCTTTTGAATGCACCAAAAATTATTTAAAAACCTGTTGTTTGTATTGCATTGTATTGTATTTATTAATTTATATAGCGACACTCATCTGAGTGGGCCTAGTGGCCATTGTGTAGCGCTCCCAGTGCGAGAACCCCTAGAGAAGAGGAAAGGTTTTCAGGAGGGAGACGGCAGTAGGAAGAGACCCAGAAAGAATAATGACACGTAGAGAGGAGGAAAATGCATTCCATAGGGAGGTCCCAATACTGGTGTTGAACATGTGTGTCTCTGAGCATTCATTTAGCGCCTTTTGGAAAAACCATCGATACGCTGAACAACCAACTGGTTGCCTGTCAGATCTCAATTGATGCTTATTTGGGGCATCTGAATATATTTCCCTGGATGTGGATGGTGGAGCAGTTCGTATTTGTACAGTGGAAGTCTCTTCCAGATACACAGCAAAGTGCGTGTGAAAACACATTGTGATCGTATCGTAATAATTGTTCTATCCCACGGACTGCAAACCGAAGATGATTCCCACCGGTAGCAAGGTATTTGCAAATCTTCACGCAATGAAGAACTGCAGATTCGACACAGACAGACCATGTAACTGCGACGTAAAGTATCGAGAACATCACTTACTCTTATTTTTATTTTATGTTTGACCTTTTTCGAATATTTCGGACAGTCTAAGTTTCCACAGGTTCTTTTGTTCAAAGTCTCTTGGAAATAATTATTTTGGGTCAGTCCTTTGTTATTTTCTTTTTATATGTTATCTTCCTCGCATATTTTAAACAGAAAATCTTTCCAAATAGCATTGTTTCATTTAGGCCTATACTTTCTATTCAATGTTAGATATACCTATTGAAATCTCCATTTTCAAGTCATATCTACACAATTCCCGATTTTCTTCACTAAACTTAAATTGTCCACTGAATAAATCGTTCAAAGCGGTGACATACGTTTTCGGTTTTAGTATCTTTGGATACACGGATGGAGAGGCTTGCTCCAAATGTGCTAAATCCATGAATGCTACGACTGAGAAAGGCTACACTTGCGAGAAGAAACTTTGTGGTAAGTCTCGAATAGCAGCAGCGGTTGAATTGGAAGGTGGCAGTGGAGATGTGAGCAGTCGATAATAAAGTGAATTTGATCTGCTTATCCATTCACAAGAATGTTGTACACTTTGATTTTGTATACAACATACATTATGTGCTGAAACGTATTATGCACACATTCACACATAAATTTATGCAAGCATGCATAGATGTCTACATGTACGTACATACATACATACATGCATCAGTGTGCGCATAGATGCGAACATGCATTCATATTGTTTTATGTTTTGTATTGTATTTGACAACTTGTAAAGTGCCTCGAATAGTACAAACCAATCAGAGGCGCTCCCTGGGCGATGAGGGAAAAGGCAAGATTTTAGGCAGAGGATGGATGCAGCGAAACAATTAGTTAAGATCGTAGGCCGGGCGGATGGAGGAAGTCATTCCACAGTGAGGGACCAATGCAGTCAAATGCACGGTGTTGGGCCATGGCCATCCTCACCCGTGAAACAAGAAGGTCATAGCGAGCCAGAGATAGAAGAGACGATGAGAGTCAGCAGGATTGGGCCGACGAATAGTCACAAAGGTAGTTTGGAGCTTGACCCAGGTAAGACCTATTGATGAGGAGCAGTATCTTGAACTGAATACGAGCAGAAACAAGGAGCAAGTGGAGATGGTCCGTCATGCAAGTCGAAATATGAGAAACACGTTGGAGACGGGGGAGAGCTGCATTTACGGGGGAGAGCTGCATTTAGTACCGATTGTAATGGGATGGACGCACTTTTGGAAGGTCTACCAGTAAAGAGTTTCAATAATCAATACAAGGATAGATAGAGGCATGAACAACAGAAGTAAAAACCTGTGAACAGACTGATCTTCTGATGGTTCTAAGGCGCCTCATATTAAGGTAATAGCAGCGCTCGTGAATAAGCTGGTGCCTGCGCTTGGCTTTCGAATGGCGCATAAGAAGTTTGCAGATTACGATTACGATTACGATTAGCAAGAACGGGCGAGATTGGTAATATGATCCGTGAACGGTAGAATGATGTCAAGGATATCACCTAAGTCATGAACACTGGACGAGAAGGAAGGCAATGGAAATCTCTCGGCTTGGGGGGTCCGGTGGCGCGTTGGATAACATCTGGCGAAGAATGCGAGAGGTACCGAGTTCGAGCCCCGTTAGGGCGGATTTGCTTTGTAGGCTGCTATTAGCGCCGTGTATTACAGGCTGTCTGTTCTGTTAGTAGTTAACTAGTTAAGATTGTTTCAATTGCATAACATGTAAATGTACAGCGCAGTGCGTTTGTCAGGCGCTAAATTAAAGAAAAGATATTATTATTATTATTAGTAAAGAGAAGTCAAGTTTGAGAAGTTGCTAACGAGTGCCAAACTAAATTAGTTGAGTCCTGGCACAGTTGGAGAGCATCCAGAGGTGGAACTACGACCTTCCTGTTTCCACAGTTTATATAGGAAAGACCACAAACCACACCTTCTTATAATCTGGTCAGGCAGAACTATGGTGGCCTGAAACAGAACCCATCAAAGAGTCTCTCTTTGTACAGGAGCAAGCATTAATATTATTACGCAGATACGTAGTTTCGTACATAGATGTATAAATACATACAAACACAGATGTATGCATGCATAAATACGTACATTCACAAATACATACATTCATAAATGCACACAAATATATACATTCATACATGTTTGCATACATAGAAACATATATGCATGCATATATACATGCATACACACATAGTTACATACATACATACTTACATGCATACATGAATACATACATACATGCATACATGCATACATGCATACATTTATATACATATATATATATATATATATATATATATGCATGCATGCATGCCTACATACATACATACATACATGCATACATACATACATACATACATACATACATACATACATACATACATACATGCATACATACATACATACATACATACATACATACATACATACATACATACATACATTTACATACATACATACATACATACATACATACATACATTAGAGGTCTGCGGGTACAGCATTTTTGCTACCCGACCCGTACCCGTAACACAGAACCGTTACCCGTACCCGTACCCGACCTGTACTCAAAATTACTACCCGACCCGACCCGTACCCGCGGGTATACCCGTACCCGTGCTATACCCGCCACGTCATTTGCACGCCTTCACACAGTCCGTCCCTACCAGGCCAATAACTCATCATATAGTAATAAAAAGAAATAGGCTGATTATAACGATGGTAGTAGCAGTAGTAGTATTAGTAGTATTAGTAGTAGTAGTAGTAGTAGTAGTAGTGGTAGTGGTAGTGGTAGTGGTAGTGGTAGTGGTAGTGGTAGTGGTAGTGGTAGTGGTAGTAGTAGTAGTAGTAGTAGTAGTAGTAGTAGTAGTAGTTCTAGTAGTAGTAGTAGTAGTAGTAGTAGTAGTAGTTGTAGTAGTAATAGTAGTAGTAGTAGTAGTAGTAGTAGTAGTAGTAGTAGTAGTAGTAGTAGTAGTAGTAGTAGTAGTAGTAGTAGTAGTAGTAGTAGTAGTAGTAGTAGTAGTAGTAGTAGTAGTAGTAGTAGTAGTAGTAGTAGTAGTAGTACGAGTAGTAGTTGTAGTTGTAGTTGTAGTTGTAGTTGTAGTTTAGTTGTAGTTGTAGTAGAAGTAGTAGTAGTATCAAATTTCTAATGCAGTCGGCAAATCACATAGGCCTATTTAAGAAATTGCGATTCTCTACAAGTGGCTTTCGGATTGGAATTTTTCTAAAGTAATATCGTTATGCAATGGGAAAGAAATGCCCTTCTACCGGCTGCGGCCCGATTATTTTAATGTTTGAGAAATGGCAAAGACGAAACTTGAAACAGGTTTTCCTAGCCATAAACATGTTTCTGTAAGTTTCTTGGCAGTCAAAATCATTATCATTCACAGATTTTGAAGCGCAAGCACCCTAACGTGTTTGAAGCATGCTCAACGCCAGCTTGGCTTGTGTGAACACTTTAATCTACTTACACAAACTGCGACTATAGTAAATTAAATGCGAATAAACGAATTTGATAGATTGATTGGCGCCAATGCTCACACGAGTTTTGGCTCGGAGGTTCCGAGGTAGGAGCATGCTCACATAACGTTTTTCGTAACAATATTACAATAAAAAATATCTTTTGCGAACTAAATTTTAATAGTGCTTCATTATCAATTTCACCATCATCATGATCATCATAATCACCAACACCATAATCAGTTTCTGACGTCACGCCAGTCAGTTGGCGACGATGGGTACGCATAAATGATTGCTATTCTCCATAGGCCTATACAAGCAGCAGTAGGCCTATATGTGTTATTGACATGTACTGTTATAGTTTACACGTAACACGTGTGAACAGACATTATAGCAAAAGTGTCTTCAGACAGCAGACATTATAATTATTTAAGTTTGTACATGTGTAAGATCTATTCTATATAAGTTTCAAATTACTTGAACGGGCTCAGTCTCTCTCCCCTCTCTCCACCCCTCTCTGTCTCTGTCTATAGGCCTCTCTCTGTCTATCTGTGTGTGTGTGTGCATATATGTATCTGTGTATGTACATTGTATATATATATATATATATATATATAGGCATATATGTATATCTCTACCGTATCTTTCTCCCCCCTCTCTCTCTGTCAGTGTATCTCTATCTTTGCTTAATATTGTTTAATATTATCAGATTGCCGTGACTTGAGCGCCAAAATACGTCGCCACTCGCCAGTCGCCACGCCTTCTTTCCCACTTCGACCTATGAATCACAGCATCCGGGCCTGCTCTAGCCTTACTGCGGCCTTGTTATATATCTTTCACGTCCTGTGTTTTACTGCAGCGGTGAAATATCTTTCAGTCAACTACAGCTTATCAAAACTGCTTTAAGATCTACGATGGGACAAGATAGACTGACTAATTTAACACTTATGAACTTTGTGAAATACAACCACTAGATTTTCACGATATTGTTGACAGTTTTTCTATTTTGAAAGCACTTGGCAAACAGTTTTAAATTAATAAATATCTATTCTATCATTTAAATTTAGTAAAAACGTTTTTGAACATGTATTAGGGGCCTACCATACAATTTTGGAACCAGGCCTACAAAATGTTAATCCGGCCCTGAGTATAGTAACATAACATAACATAACAAGGGTTTTAAGTGGTTCAGAAGACGTTTAGTCTGTGATAGAACCACTGCAATTAACCTGGAACATGATTAATAGCCCAATTTTCCTAGCTTCTTCTTAAAAGCTGTGATAGTGTCCACTGAGACAGTACTATCATCCAAACTATTCCACAAATCTACAACTCCTGCACTGAAGAATTTCTGCCCTAATGTCCCTTTTGGTTTCTTAAATAATTTATACCTATGTCCCCGAGTTGCCTTGTTTGGTGCTAATTCAAAAAACTTCTCCTTCTGCACTGCCTCCTTTCCAGTAATAATCTTGTAGGCTTCAATTAGGTCTCCTCTGCTCCTCCTTCTCTCCAAAGTAGTAGTAGTAGTAGTAGTAGTAGTAGTAGTAGTAGTAGCAGCAGCAGCAGCAGCAGCAGCAGCAGCAGCAGCAGCAGCAGCAGCAGCAAGCAGCAGCAGCAGCAGCAGTAGTAGTAGTAGTAGTAGTTGTTGTTGTTGTTGTTGTTGTTGTTGTTGTTGCAGTAGTAGTATTAGTAGTAGCAGTAGGTGGAGCAGTAGGACTAGGAGTAGGAGTGGTCGGAATGGGAGTAGTTGTAGGAGAAGTAGACTTAAAGTAGTAGTATGAGTAGTAGTAGTAGTAGTAGTAGGAGGAGGAGGAGGAGTTGGACTAGGAGTAGTATGAGTATTAGTAGTAGGAGTAGAAGCAGGACAATGGAAAACATTTATTCTTACTCGTCGCCGATAAATGGCTGGCGTCAGTAATTGATGGTGATGATGATGATGATGATGATGATGATGATGATGATGATGATGATGATGATGATGATGATGATGATGATGATGATGATGATGATGATGATGATGATTCTACTACTATTCTAAACAGAAGGAGGAGCAGGAGGAGGAAGAGGAAGAAGAAGCGCATGCAGTCCCCTTAAGTCAGCCCTGAGGCAGTCATGAGTATGAAGTGTTAGTGACTTCATTTTCTTATCCTCGGCATATGAGAGCGGGTGGCCAGTGCGCTCCCTCGCCGTATCATCTATACTAAACAACTATAGTTTGAATTCGATGAGAGCGAACCTAGTTATAGACCATCATGCTGCCTAACTAATTTTTACTGTTTGGCGTGTCTCTTTTCGAGATTTAGGGCTCACAATTAAGTGAATTAACTGACTAACCAGTATATGTATGAATGTATGTATGTATGTTTGTATGCATGTATGTATGTATGTATGTACGTACGTATGTATGTATGTGTGACATTGTATGTATGTATGTAAGTATGTATGTATTAGGACAATTAATATAGCGGATTTCAAGTGTCTCAGAAATGCGATTTCTCTCTGCTAGCCTATACGATGCATGTTAAATATCATTTACTTCTAGACTATAACATGTAATGTAATGTAATTACATGTAATGTAATAGCAACTTCTATTGCGCCGGTGTCTAATGCACAAGGCATCAACCGATGGCACACCAAAACAATCCGTAATCAGGTCAACATCCAGAAGATCAGTCCGTAAGAGACAGAGAGGCAGCCTAAGGTGGATAAGCAATTTGAAAGAGGAAAGTTTTCAGCAGGTAGTAATAGAATGCACAGTCAATAAGAATAAGAGTTACCAATGGCGGACCCACGCCCACACGTTATTAATACTAATAATTATAAATGTATTGTAAGCATACTTTTTACTTACATCTGACGTAGTTTATCATCCGCTGGGGGGTCCGGTGGCGCGTTGGATAACATCTGGCGTAGAGATCGAGAGGTACCGAGTTCGAGCCCCGTTAGGGCGGATATGCTTTGTAGGCTGCTATTAGCGCCGTGTATTGCAGGCTGTCTGTTCTGTTAGTAGTTAACTAGTTAAGATTGTTTCAATTGCATAACATGTAAATGTACAGCGCAGTGCGTTTGTCAGGCGCTTAATTAAAGAATAAATATTATTATTATTATTATTTGAGGTGAGAAACACAGAATTAACAATATTGCTGTCCAACTTAAAAAATTACGACGGCGGATTACAATATTTTGAAGACGTGTCGTTTTGTGCACAAACAAAATTGTTGACGTAGGCCTAGCAGCAAAACTTTAAGTACGTAGGCCTATGTTTCTACTGGGCATGAATTCCTGCATAATAAAGGAGTCGTAGCCATGCACGACAGCCCTACCACTGATCGGCTTATCCCTCCGGCCTGTACGGCCTGCATGTCCCAATGCCACCCAAGGTCGGTGATGACTTGTCAGTTGATAAGTTCCATCTGGTATATATGTTATTCTATACAGCCAAGCAACAGAACTCGGGTATAAGAACAATGGGCTCTTATACCCGGGGTTCAGGCCAAGCATAACTCGTCGTTAATTGAAGTTTAAACATTTCTGACAGATTAAGGGATGACACACTTTGAAATACATCTACTTGTACTGCAAAAACCTGTTGTAAGAAAACAAGACTCTTAATCACTGGCTTCAACGTTAGCGACCTGCGACCCTCTTTTGTTGGACTAGAAAGGAGATCAGACATAATGATGTGGAACAGCTTTGCGACGGTGCTAAACTGTAATTTGACATCCATTAATAAACGCTAAGTTCACGAACAGACACTATGTACATGTATATGTATTATTTATAATGTATGTGTATATGTGTATATGTTGCCTATATATATATATATATATATATATATATATATATATATATATATATATATATATATATATATATATATATATATATATTAGCATATATTATGTGTGTGTCTCAAAATATGTGTAGGCCTGTATGGGGACGGCAGAAGAAGAGATGGGGAGAAATGGCACAACAAGATCTGAAGTCTCTCAGATTGAAGAAAGAAGATACTGTAGAGAGAAACAAATGGGGAAGAAGGATGAATGTGGCTGACCGCTCCTCTGGGTGGGATTAATTTAAGCCAGAAGGATATATATATATATATATACTGTATATACTGTATATATATGTGTGTGTACATCATTGTGTATATGTACATGTGTGCAGGCATATGGTGTTAGCCCATAGTAAGTCTTTGACGGTGCAAGATTCACAGATTCACTATCATATGTAACGGTGACAGTTTAACCCCAAAACTTCAAGTCGGTACGGGTAAAACCGGGTATACCCGTACCCGTGATGACCTTACCCGTACCCGACCCGACCCGTGAAATGCGTACCCGACCCGTACCCGATCCGCGGGTACGGGTCGGGTACGGGTAAACCCGCGGGTACGGGTATACCCGCAGACCCCTTACATACATGCATACATACGGACATACATACATGCATGCATGCATGCATGCATGCATATATTTACATACCATGCTTTATTATTCGTATTATGCGAGTAAACAAATAATTTGTTTTCCAGTTCCATGTGATCCGAAGAAGGATAAAGACTGCAGTAAGTCCGTCTTATTGTTCGTTACACTTTTGTTTCTTATTCTCCATAAACAGGTGGCATCAATTATAACTACATAACAAAAGGCTTTATTTGGGATTATATTATTGCCAGATCAGAGCTTCTCATTCGAAAATAGAAGACGATTTGAAAATCGTTCGCGCTGGATTGGGTTGGCGATCGTTGAGCGATCGACCTCGAAACTTTTTGTTTACATCGTATTTTGTGTATCGTTTCGAATAGCTGCATATTAAAATTATGGTCGTCCATTTACTGCTAGAGTGTTATAAGCAACACTTATTAACCGTCGATAAGTCTCATCTGCAAATGTCGCATCGATCCTAGCCTGAACTTTTACACGTGATGTAAATTAGATAAATTAAACAATGGTCTGGCTTCAGGTTCCTCCTGGAGTCTAACTCATCGAACGCGATCGATTTACCGATTGACCAGACAATTGGTAGGCGATCGACCAAGAAGATCGATCGATCGATCGCTTCAAATGAGAAGCCCTCTGTAGCCAGATACTAGCAATTATGCATTAATCGATTTCTAGTTTCCCTCAAGTACCCGGTGGTTAGGATCATGCGACGCCCAGCACTTTGATATAGGCCAGACCAACGGTGTTGATAGGGCGTATTGTATTTATTTTTGTTTTAATGATCGTCATCATCATCATCATCATCGTCATCATCATCATTATTATGTGGTTATTAAGTGCCGCTACTATCTACTGACCAAGCACTAATATATGACGCTAACCAATTGTGAGTGAAAGACTTGCTACAAGGGCTTATAAAGTTCGAAGTCGTACTCTCCACGTTGTAAGGTGAGCGCTTTTTTAACCAAACTGGGCTTCCGTATTGATAAATTGTAAAATAAACAGTCTTCGTTTACTAATTCAAATTGACATGAACGCAATATGATTACAATTCATAGTATGAACGGATGATCACAGGCTATTACAGGAGTCGAATTTAACTGTATGGCAACCATGCAAGGCGCCCATGTGTCCTACTACTCATTTTACCAACGCCACTTAGCTGAGTCGACCTTTGAGAGGGTAGCGGGAAGCGATCCTGCCTCCTTGCTGATCTTCTGCTCTTCGTGCGAGAGTGTTACCATTACCCTAAACCCTGACAGAAAATTGTTCTTGGGCCGGCATTTGATCTTGTAAAGCACCAAAGAGATTGCTCGCTACTGACGATAGTAAATGGGTTTCAATTACTGTCCTATCATTTTGTAATTTATTGTTCTGTAGAAAGTGTCAAAGCGGAGGATAATCTGTGGCTGTAAATGCCGAGACGGATTCTTCGGCAAGATCTATGAAAGTGAGTTCTATATTCGACTTAATGTTCATGCTAAGTGTTTCACGTGCAATACTTATAATTGTTACGATAGGAGACGTCTGACTTCGTAATAAAACAACTGCATCAGTTCTATCCTGTGGGACGCGGTAGTGTAGCGGTGTGTTCTGTGCCTTCTAACCGGAGGGTCATATAAAAAATTAAAACATGAAGATGAATGAAGGTAACTTGTGTGTATTGGATTTTTGCTTTTAGTACTTGCAGTCATTTTACGGGAAACCACTTCTCTCATCTCATCCCCGGGAGCACATTCATATATGGACGCGACGTTTGAGTTTCGACTGCCTTCGGGCATCGAGATAATCGTCTTTAAGTTTAATATTCAATGGATGGCATTTAATCATAGACTTTCTTCTAGCTCTGACCATCGAATTGCATCAATGGTATTTCTGCCACATTAAACGAAATTTGGAATGTTCAACCCAACGCTTAATAAACTTGCATTTTGGAAAAAGATTATATAATGAGCAACCTTATTCCGAATTCTATCTCAAAGCCTATCCAAAAGAATTTAACGTGCTTGATTCTGAGACTAGACTAGACCAAACCAAAGTGGCACTTCTGTTTCGCGATTATTAAAATAGCTTACACAATTCACCAGTCGTTGGTCCTTTCAAAGAAACAGCAGTTAAACAAAAGCTTCGCATTTCAGTGAATATTATACAAGCCTCTCCATTGGACACAGTCTGGCGATATTTTGATACGTGGATAGTTTTGTATATAGCGACTGCCGCATTTAACGGCGAGGAAATGCTGAACCCGTAAAACCATATCCCTAAATACGCCTATGGACCTGCTTAGCTCGACGCAGTTTACGATCGGTATATGACTTATGGCTGATTTTGGCATGGGAGCAGAAGTCTGAAAATTTCTGCTCTGCCACGGCGGGGATTTGAGTCACCGACCTGGTTGTCTAGCCTGCTAGCCAGTTGTTATATATAAAATGAAACAATGAAATAACTGAGATAACTTTGTGTGTTGGTTTCTGCTTTCAGTGCCTCCAGCCTAAGACCAGCCTCTTGCAAGATTGAAAAACAACGCTCTTCATACATGGAATCGATGTTTGGTTTTGACTGTCAATCAAGCATCAAATTATTTGTTTTTAAATTTGACATTCAATAGATGGCAATTAATCATAGATTTTCTTCTACATGGATCGTTTTTTGGTCGAATTAAGCGAATTTTCGAATGCTCTTTCCAACGCTTAATAGGCCTCCTTTTTTTAAACCGAATTCTTACCGAAGTCAATCTGACACGATTTTACCTGATTGATTCTGTGCTGGTGTAGCCAAATCACTTATGTGGCGCGATTATTAAACTACACAAGCCATAAGTCGTTGTTCCTTTCAAAAGAAACAGCAGTAAACGAAAGCCCGACTTCAGTTACATGCCTTTAATCAGGAACAGTCTGGTTATATTTTGATGTTGGATAGGCATCTAATATAGTGACCGCGAAAAGCAACGGCGTTGAAACGCTAAACTGTCAGTAACAGTTGCCTTTCTCTGATGAGCTTAAAGCAGGCGATAAGCCAACAGTTGTTCCGGACTATCATCAAGCATCTTATCATTTTGATAATTTGTTGGAAATTGCATTCTTATTTCCTCTTCTGGTATTCCCTGAAGAAAAAAGGTTAGCATTTTCTTGACATATGTTTCAAGGGTGGACTATAGAGATATATATTATGCTAATATTTTTGTTTTATATATTATATCAATATGAATAAACACTGAAAATGCCGAAATTAGATTAAAGTAACTAAACGTAGGCCATTAGTGCATGTCCCAATGCGGGCCATGAGTGCATGTCCCAATGCAGGCCATCAATGGTCAGTGGTCTATTATTCAGGTAATAAATCAAGTACCGGGATACTGTAGATGTTGTCCAAATTTAACCATGTGCTTTGTAATATTCCGGTCTAAATAGTTTTCAGAAGTTACAAGCTAAATCAGCACCAGACATTTAATGCATTGACTTAGAACTTGTTAGCAAAATTGACTTTTACTACCTGAAACTGAAGATTACAGTATCTCTGATGGTGTCACGACAGTTCGTCTATAGACATTTTGTTTACGACACTTCGTCTACAAAAATTATTTGATATTGTCACTTTAAATTGGAAGTTGGATTGATGATAAAATCTGTTTCCCGAAATCGAAGTGGGATTGATGAAAACATTCCTGTGTTGAAATAGAAGCTGGATTGATCGAAATAATTTTTCCTGTAAATAGAAGCTGGATACCAAGCTGGATGCATGGATGAAACTAAGTTTCCATTCAATAGAAGCTGGATTGATGAAAATAATTTTTTCAGTAATTAGAGGCTGGATTCCTGAGAATATTTAGCACGTTTTAGCGAAACTATAAGAAAGCGGCCTCTGTTGATTAGCCGTAATGGATGAAGATACACTTGTAGACGAAATCTCATTAGACGAAGTGTCGTAGACGAAAAGTCTGTAGACGAGTTGTCGCGGAATCACCCTAAATATTCATTCATTCATTCATTCGGGAATTTATATAGCGCTCCTTCAAAGGAAACTGCTCAGTGGCGCCCTCTAACGCGCCCAAAAATGACAGTTTTTAGTTTAGTAAGGAAAGTTTCAGGCAGACTCCCAGGGTGTAGACGCAGCTCTAGAGGAAGACCATTCCAAATCATTGGTCCTGCCACAGAAAAAGCTCGGTTCTGCATTGTTGCAGTACGAGCAAAAGGAACCATAAGAACTCCTTTTTCTGCGGAGCGTAGGAGGCGACGCCCTGGGACAACCGAAATCAAACAGCAGAGCTCACGGAGGTAAGTTGGGGTCTTTCCCTGGAGACAGCGCAAAACCAAGGCAGCTACCCTGTACTCGATGCGCTGGCAGACAGGGAGCCAGTGGAGGACCTCCAGCATGTAGCTGGAGACGTGTCCATACTTTGGAATTTGCCCAATGAGTCGCGCTGCAGAGCGCAAGACTCGGTCCAAGCATGCTATGCGGCTAGATGGGAGGCCAAAGTAGAGCGATGAGCAATAAACAAGACGAGCTGTGATGAAGGAATGCACTAGAGTAAGTTTGGCAGCAATAATAATAAATATTATTCGGGGCTTAACACACGATAATTGACTCTTCACTTGATGATGATGAGGATGATGATGATCATAATAATAATGATAATGCTAATAATAATAATAATAAATAATAATATAATAATAAACAAACAACAATAACAATAATAACCAAATAGCTAATAACAATAATAATGCAATGATAATAATAATAATAATAATAATAATAATAATAATAATAATAATAATAATAATAATAAAATAATAATAATAAAATAATGATAATAATTACAATAATAATAACAACAATAACAGCAATAACAATAATTACAATAATAACAATAATAATAATAATAAAGTTGGAAAATAATAATTATCGTAATTATTGCTATGGCAGAAATGGGATCACCTGATCCATCATGGGAATACGGCACGTACGCGATAGCTAGAAATAGGCCCGGTAATAATAATAATATTAATAATAATAATAATAATAATAATAATACATAATAATCGACAATATATTGAGCGCCTCTGAGTAGACTTCTTGACCCGGGACTATACAAATGCCTTGGTATGAATGAATGAATGAATAATAATAATGATAATGATAATGATAATGATAATAATAATGATAATGATAATGATAATGATAATGATAATGGCGGTAATAATAATAATAATAATAATAATAATAATAATAATAATAACAACAGCAACAACAACGATAATTACGATAATTATTATTTTTGCAATTTTTCAAACTCTGCTTTGGTTAACACTTCTTCGGCATCCTTTATTGCTTAGGGGCAGCCAGTGATGGATAATTGATTAATTAGAAACTAATCAATCACCTTTCTGGAGAGTCACGTGAGGTCATTTCCTTTTCCGGCGCCTTTCCATTTGTATCCAGCGCGATAAAGCCTCCTGCAGTAACATACTTAGAAGTATTGTCTCTTATGATCATCATGTCTCTAAATCTTTCCCGGTGGAATTCATACCTACCTCACTCAATATGTCTTGTTATGATGTTTTCTTCTACCTTATTGCCCATTTTGCCAACTTGTGTTTTGCTGAAGGCTGTTTTCCATCATGCTTTAAACGTGCTTTAGTCACGCCTTTCCTTAGGAAACCTGACCTCGACATCAACAGCCTGTCAAACCATCTGCAACATTTAAAAGATGCTTTAACGCCTACATTACTTCACCTCCTAAGTTTTGAAATCCTGATTGACTGCAATGTACTTCAGGTAAAAAAAATAACGATGATAATAATAGCAATAGCAACAACAATAAAAACAACGACAAAATAATAATAGTAGTAACAAGAGAAACAATAAAAAATAGTATTTATTATTTAGGTTATTTTCATTACGGAACCTTTAATTATTGTTATTATTATTGTCATTTTTTTACAAAAGTCCGCAGAAAAAACATGTCTGGATTAGTATTATCGTCATCATTATCAGCAGCAGCAGCATCATTCGCATCATTATCATTTTCATGAACATCTTCATCCAGCGCTATATGAAAAATATCATTATTATTCGTTTGTTCGTCACAATGAATTTACATGGCGACGCTGCTGACGATCCTCATTGTTAATTGGCTATATAATTTCTACTTTTAGACAGCGGCATTATTATTATTATAAGTATCAACGGTTAATTTAAACAATTTTTACTCATACTTTCGTTAATTATTACAATAATCTGTTCTGAAAACGGTAAGTGTTCAATAACTTCTTCCCAAAAAGTGTCCAGAGCATAAAGCTTAAAGCATGTTTAAATTGATAGCGATATCAGTCTTTGTTGTATGTCGGCTGGTAACAAAGCGTCGCCTGAGAATTATCCTCGCGAATCTCCATTTTTGAAAATTCGGAGAAAAACGAGGCAGAGGTTTGAGCACCATCGGACGAAAAAAGAAGAAATTCAGTGCAATAAAGCTTCACACAGAGACGTCATATTGAAATATCAACATAGCTTAAAGACATTTCATTTAAAATATTGAACAATTACACTTGTTTTTGAGAAATTTTTGAAAATTTGTGATTTCCAACGATTGCAAATCGTCCGCCTGAAAACATAGGAATGAAATGATAAAAAAAGCAAAGACCAATAATTATCGAGTGTGTTCGTTAAAATGTTCATGGTTATAGTATGGATTTTTGAAGGAAAACAATTTTAATTGTCTGGATATGCGACACTGTAATCCAAACAAACGTAGAGTCTAATACTGTTGTATCTCCTGGGTCCAATCAATGATGAGCTTTCCAACGGCGTATACAACACCTGACACTTCTACACCGTGGAGATACGATAAAAAATTTCTGGAAGCAGGACATAGGGGAGGACGGGGCTTGTTGTCTCAAGGGTATGTTGTCTCAACAATCGTGTAGCAAAAACTGTATGATCTTTTGTGCGCTGATGTCATCAGGATGCGTATCAACATAGAGTGAGCAGTAATCAAGTCGGGCTGTGATGAAGCAGTGAATGAGTGTGATGCATCATAATATGCAAATTACACAGTCAAGCTGCTATAGTACAATAAAATGTGACACAAACAGTAGCGGGGTATGTTGTCTCGAGCTGAAATTTTGCATGGGGTATGGGGTCACCGGCTGGAGTGCCTAAATCGGGTCTCACGCTCTGCTGCACGCCTAATCGGACGCATCCTGAGATTAGGACAAATCTCTACATGTAAGACGTGCTGCGCTGGCACCCATCCAGCAGCGTATCGCATACCGGATTTCTGCTTTGGTATGGCGGTGCCTGTTGGGTTTTTCCCCAGACTACCTTCGCAAGTTCTGCTGCCCTACTCAGGCGACACGTGTCGTCGCTCCCTCCGCTCTACCGAGCGGGGTGTGCGCCTCATCCTGTTCGCCGTGCACTTTTGGGTAGTAGCCAAGTTAGGGGTCTATATACTTTCGTTATTTATTACAATAATCTGTTTTGAAAACGGTAAGTGTTCAATGACTTCTTCCCAAAAAGGCACCAGAGCATAAAGCTTAAAGCATGTTTAACTTCAGTGCGATATCGGTCTTTGTTGTATGTCGACTGGTAACAAAGCCGGATGTTCAAATAATAGCGTATTTGTATTTTTGCTTCAACAAACATGTGTTGCTGATCCATGGAATTTGGGATTGGTGGGACTAGCAGCAAAGCGAATTGATATACTTGAATGAGCCAAGAACAGCAACAGTAATAGCATAGAAAATAATAAATAGCCTACAATAAAACAAATTTATCAATATTATTATTTTTTGATGCCCCGCAGAGACTCAAAGATTAATTAAGAATAGTAGAAAAAAGTGCCTGAGGTATACTTCATTCCCCCAGGGACTTAGAGATTACTATTATTGCGTGATAAATGTCTGGAGGGTCAGGCCTCGTCTACAGGGTTTGAAGAGAAGGTACCCTTAAAAGCGACCAGGTTATGCTGTTTCATACAGATGGACAGGCGCTGAAAAAGGAAAGTTGATTCGCGTCTGTCACCAGTAGGCCTAATGGGCGAGATGCGATTGCCAATTTCGCTTATGAAGTCAGAGGCTGAAGGATTGAGCGGGCCCAGGGTCTCTATGGCCACTGGTTGAAAAATGTAAGAAACGGGGAGCACCTCATATTTCTGGATTTTGCGATTGGCCGCCTGCACAGATGCAGGCCCGACCAAAGCGGCCTGTTGGGTTATGTACGAGGCGGCACAAGTATGGACAATTGTGGCATCCCACGCCAAGTACTTCCCACTTGACCAGGGTATAAGGGTTGCCCCGTCCGGCCTTTTTTCCATCGAATCTTAACAGGCCTGCCGGTTCCTTGATACTTGGAATGTCTGCTCTGAGGAGGGCGCGACAAATGATGTCGTTTATGGCGTGGTGGCGCAGGGAGCGACCGTAGGCCCTTCTACAGACGAAGCCGTGGTGGCCCTCGGGGCCAACTCCTTCGCCACAGTGGCATGTATGAGGGCCACATAGGTCCAAGCCCAACCTCAGTCCAACCGCCACCCGGACCGCCTCGTTATCCAGAACGAGGCCACACGCGGCAATCGGGAGCGCGGCCAGCCAGTCGGCGGAATGAGGGCTGTTGGCCGCGTCCAGCCTGGCTCGGCTGACCAATCTGGTAGCGCATCGGCGGATTTCAGCCTTATCCACCTCAATCAGAGGCCGGTCCCAAACGCTCTGTCTGGCGGGCAGGGGGTCAACGATGGCAGGCAAGGTGTCCCGACGTATCTCCAGCAGGGCCTCCACATACTGATCAGGGCCTGACACATCAGCCGCGAGGACGGCGGTCTGCAGCTCGAGAGTCGACGCGGCTGAAGCCAAGTAGGCAGAAGAAGCCAGCGAAACGACTCTACGGATGCCAAGTCCGCCGTCTCTGGTTGGTAGCGCGGCCTGCAGCCATTGAGTGTCATTTAGAGAACAGTTGACAATTGTCTCAAGGCCCAACCTCATCAGTCCATCTAGTGTCCCCAGGGCAGGATGGTCGAAACATGGTGAACATCGGAGAAGGTAGCTCAGCTTCGAGGCGCCGAATGACGAACGCAATAGGATCAGGGCATTGTGTGAAGGCAGCAGACGCAGTCTATCCAAAGCCCGTTGGAATGTATCACAGTGACGCGCCAAGCTGTCGTCCAACGCCCTCCCCAGAAACAAGGGAGCCCCCAATAAACTCAATACGCCTAAATCGAACCTAGATCAATCCTTGGACCCATACTGTTTATACTCTTCATAAATGATCTCCCGAACTCATCATCTATCTTGCATTACATACTATTCGCTGACGATTCCAACGTTTTCCTGTCTCATGCCTCATATGACCACCTCTTTCAAACAGTAAACAATGAGTTATTGTCAGCTAGGGACTGGTTTAAAGCCAATAAACGTTCACTGAATCTCAATAAAACAAACTACATTATATTTCGCTCCAATAAAAAACCAATACCCAACACTAACAATATGGTACTCATAGATAATACAATTATTCCTCAAGTCTCTTCAACAAAGTTTCTTGGGGTCCACATTGATCAGCACCTTAAATGGAAAACTCATATTGATGAAATAAGCAAACAAATATCAAAAAATATAGGAATTATTAAGAGAGTCTCTTATTTGATCCCTCCTCATGTGCTAAAGGACCTTTATTTTACATTAATATATCCATATCTTACATATTGTAACCTGATCTGGACCTCTACTTACGACACTCATCTCAATGCACTAAAGATTCTACAGAAAAAAGCTATTAGAACCATCACTAAATCCAAAGGACTCTGTCACACAGGTCCTTTATTCGCTGAGCACAAACTTTTAAACATTAAGCAAATTAGACTTGTACAGACAGGGGAACTCATGTATAAATACACTAACAACCTGCTCCCTCCTTCCTTCTCATCCTACTTTATTCACACTTTGCTTCCTGGCTTCACTAGAGGTAACAGAGAATATATGGATGCATCTACGCAAGAACTAACATTCGCAAATTTTCTATCAAATTTCAGGGCCCTGTTACGTGGAATAACCTTCCTATGAACATACGTACTGCCACCAGCCTCGCTCTCTTCAAACATCTGGTGCGCGCGCACGCACTGCATTACCTTAGTTAAGTTAGCATGACTGACTAATAGTCTTGCTCCCTGTGGAACATTTTTTTTTCTTTGAACGTATTATTATTCTTGTTTTCTGTCGTCTTGTGCTGATTGTTGTACCGAACATGTGTAATTTTTTATTCTGTAGTCAAGTTTATCTACTTCCCTCTACGTCCTTGCTAAAGAACTGGCCATCATCTTGACTCACTTTTCATGAAGTAATTAGGCCCCTGCTCAGCGGGATTAGTCCCTTTAGGTGCGCCTATTGCTCCCATTTAAAAGCTCTGTTACACTATGATGATATAATACTCCATGGTAATTGTAGTAACATGCATAATTAAATGTCAATGTACAATTACTGGGAACAATAAATGTCTTATGTCTTATGTCTTATGTCTACAAGAGGGGGGGCAATTCCAATGTGGAGTCCGGCAAGAAAACCTCGCACTTAGCGGAATTAAGATGAAGGCCCAACGGTGGCCCCAATCCAGCCACCACCCGCACGTCTTGGGTCACAGTGTCAATATCACCGCCGAGAGTTAGATCATCAAGAAAACCAATTTTGAGGTCAGACTCCATTATTATTATTATTATTATTATTATTATCATCATTATTATTATTATTATTATTATTATTATTATTATTATTATTATTATTATTATTATTATTATTATTATTATTATTATTATTATTATTATTATTATTATTATTATTATTATTATTATTATTATAAATTTATTTTATTATTATTATTATTATTATTATTTTTTTACCCGAGGTATATATGATCCCTCAGGCTCTTAGAAACTAACTGAAGAGTAAAACCATTCTGGAACTAACAAGCCTCATCCCCACTGAAGTCCAAAACGTGCCCCTAAAAGCCACGGCATTATATCGCTGAGTGCAGATGGAAAGGCGCTGGAAAAGGTGGTTTTTCTCAAGGGGCTCGCCAGAAATTGCAGATATACGGCGGCCCACCTCAGCAATGAAATCAAACCCCGACTGATTGATTGGTCCCAATGATTCAAAAGCAATGGGCACAAATGTGTGTGATGAAGGTAGGCCTGAATATTTTGCCTCTTTACGAACAGCGGCCAGCTCAGCCGCACCCCCAGCAATTGTTGATGTCCGATGGAGATAAGATGCTGCACATGTATGGACATTGGTCACATCCCAGGTGATGTATTTGCCTGCTGCCCATGGGACCAGTGTGGTTCCATCCGGACGTTTGCCATCGCTACGAAGAAGTCCGGAGGGCTCCTTCGAGCAAGGAATGTCCGCCTTTTGAAGTGCTCTCCAAATGATGTCATTCATGGCGTAGTGTCGGCTAGCACGACCATTTGACATCTTACACACCAGCCCGTGGTGCCCTCCAGGGTCGACCGCTTCGCCTCACCGGCACTGGTGCGGTGCGCATAGCTTAAGGCCGAGGCGAAGGCCAACTGCCACACGGAAGGCCTCATTATCAAGGCACAAACCGCAAGATGAAATCGGCAGGGTCAACAACCAGTCTCCCGAATGAGGCGAGGACACTGCTACTAATCTTGCCCGGCTACACGGATCAGTGTATGCTTTCCAGACCTCCGCCCTGTCCAGCTCGATCAGCGGTCTGTCCCAGGCACTCTGCTTGGTTAGTGCTGACACCTCTCCCATGGGCAGCGTTGGTCCACGGACTGCCAGAATCTGGTTCTTATAGTCGTCCATCCAGTCCTCCCTACCGAGAATGGTTGACCCGAGTGACCTGGTGGATGCAGCTGACGCTAAATATGCAGAAGAAGCCAGCATCGACACCCGTCTAACTCCCAGACCTCCATCTCTAATAGGAAGAGTGGCCTGTATCCATTGTGCGTTGTTAAGCTGAACATTGAGGATCTGTTCCAGTCCACACCGTAGCTGGTTGTCCATTTTCTCCAGTAATGGGTCATCCCAGCATGGAGCAGTGCGCAGCACAAAGGTCAGCTTGGCCGCTCCAAAGCAAGACCGCAGCAAGATCAGCGCACTTTGTGCCTGAAGGCCCAACATATCCTGTATTGCCTGACCGAGTGCGTCGGAATGGTCTTGGAGTACAGCATCCAATGCACTCCCCTTGAATATTGGGGCGCCGAGCAGGAGTAGTGATCCACGGTCCACACGCTGAAAGTCTCTGAAAGCCTCCTCCGTCCTTTCTGCTTCTGAATAATATTCACACTTGTGGCGGTTAAGTCGAAGGCCCAGTGTAGCTTCCAGGTCAGCAATTATGGTCATGTCATGCTGAACTTCTTCCAACCTCCCTCCCAGCGACAGGTCGTCCAGATAGCCCAGGCGAAAGCTTGAGTCCAATGAGCGAAGTGCCGGCTGAAGTGGAAGACAAAAAAGCAAAGGACCCATAGGGTCGCCCTGCTGCGGACCCATTTGGGACCGGACCACGTGTTGACCGAACTGAAGCATGGATTCAGCAGCATAAGCTTGATGGGTAAATGATAAGAGCTCAGGTATGATGCTGTGAACCTCTTGAAGCATTATGTCTCTGTGGAGGGTGTTGAATGCATTCGCAAAATCCAGCTTAACAAAAATCTGGTCCTGAGGCATGTTGGTTAAGTATCCTCTGGCTGCATGGGCCGCTGCCTCACAACCACCTGCAGTAGCAATGCCAACCTGGAGAGGATTGAAGAATGATTCAAGTTTATCAACAGCGTATTTGTTAGCACACTTGGCTGCCAGTCTCCTCCAGACGTAACCAATCACAATCCGGTTTTTTTTCAGAGAGCGATGAGTGTGCCTCCAAATAGCAGCTTGCGAACAGACTGAGGACATTGACCCCGTAGCAAGACATTGACAAAGCCAGTCAGAGCCTGAAGAAACTCCTGTGATGATTCTCGGTTGCTCAGAAGGTCTAGAAGATGCTGTGGACGGAAGCCATCTGGCCCCCCCGCAGACCCAGTGGGGAAGGAACGCACTGCATCAGCAACTTCTTTCTCTGTCGCTTGGTAAGAATCCACCTTCAATGGGTCTGGCAGCTCCTTCAGGTTGTCTGCACGAGTGTCAGCTGGATGCTTATCTTGCATTGCTGCCAAGTTCTCTCTTGAAGCTGGCACTGGGAAGTCTCGGCTGCATAATATTCGTGTGGCTGCCCGGATATTTCCTTCCTCCAGCTTAGATGTCACTGCCATCAGAAGTAGTTCCTTTGGACCTGGGCCTTTCTTGCGTGGTTTAGAATCCATCTCGTCGTCCTCCTCCATCACTAGATAGTCCTGCCTTTCAATTCGTTTCTTAACCACATTAGCCAGATTACGTCTTCGTCCAGCGCGTGTTGGTTGAGTCAAGATGGTTGAGGCGAACCATAAAAGTTGACGCCATGACTCAATGCTATCTGGGTTGTCAGTAATGGCCTGCAGAATTGTAGTCAGTGACCGAGAGAGGAGGAAGCGAGCTCCTTTCGGGATGTATTTCAACAGTTTGCCTCTCTGTTGTCTAGGATGTTGAGACATTTTCATCTCCACGTCTCTGCTGCCGGCCAACACGTCGACCTCTGCTGCCTTGGTCAGACTGTTGCATTCTGAATCGGTCACTGAAGGGCCCTCACTCCGGCCACTGGTCTGAACGTCGTCTCCCGTCCCTGCCTGCACCGCCGACAAAGGTGGCAGACGAGAACCGGGGCATGGGTTGTTTCGAGGAACGTGAAGATAGACTGTGCCATCGCGAAAGTGCAGCTGTCGAATTGCCAGACAACGGCTGCACGCTCCACTCGCTTTACTCGGCCGTTCCGTGGTCTGTTGTGACTGACTGGACCGCCTCGACATAGTTCTATCCGGTAATATCGCCCATCTAAACAGCGCAGACAAAAGTGGCCAAATAGGCAACAAATGCACATCAAAAGTGAGATTTACCCACCGTAGCAATGGGGCAATATGATAACAGTGAAAAAGAATCTCAAAACGTGCGAAAAAAGCAGGAAATAATGTTAAAATCAATGAAAAACATCACTACGTGAAAATCCGCCCACCCGGGGATAAGGCCGTTCCAAAGTTATTATTATTATTATTATTATTATTATTATTATTATTATTATTATTATTATTATTATTATTGTTATTATTATTATTATTGTTGTTGTTGTTGTTATTGTCTGAAAAGTCATCTCAGCAGATCTCAGAGAGCGTTGGCAATGTTCCGGAGAGGCAGATGGCATTCCCCGTTGCAGAGCTACTGAGATACGCTGGAACAAGTACGATGTCTCCAGTGGATCGTGCGTTGCGTCCGTTATCCGGCTTCCCAACTCTAATATGAATTGCAGACCTTCGCTGCTCCAAGCGCCGCCGGTTTCCATGGCGACAGCTACAAAGTCATGGCTGGTAGTAATTGTAGAGTATTTCACCCTCTTTGAAACAGTGGCGCGTTCGGCTGCTTCGCCAGCTCCGATTGATGTGTAAGCTAGATGAGACGTGGCGTAGGTGTCGGACACTGTCACATCCCATGCCAGGCATCGTCCACGTGACCAAGGGATCAGCGTAACACCGTCTGGCCGCTTCCCATCTTCTCTTGAGAGGCCGAGAGGTTCTTTCTGAGCAGGTATTTTCGCTCTGCCAAGGGCTCTCCAGAGGACGTCGTTTAGCATACTGTGCCGCTGCTGTTTACCGCCTCCTCCTCTACAAACCAGTCCGTGAAGTCCTCTTGCGTCGACTTTTCCCCGGCAGTGGTGGCATAAATGCGGCTCACAGAGTATCGTGCCTAGCCTCATCCCGACTGCGATCCGTACCTCCTCGTCTGAGAGGCGCAGGCCCAGAGCAGTCACAGGGGGAGCTAGCATCCAGTCACCAGAGTGAGGTGCTCGAGAAGCTAGTAGTCGGGCACGATCACGTGGAGCGCTAGTGGACTCGAGTAGGCCCTTCCACGCCTTGTCTGTAAATAGGAGATCCCACTGTTTTTGGCGATAAGTTGCTGCTCCTGTGGGTGGTTCTGCACCTGTCAGGGTCATCCAAGCGGTGAGTGCTGAATTCGCCAGTTCGTACAGTATTTCAGCCGACTCTGTCGGTAAGATGAAGTTCGTTTGTGCTAGCAGCAGAAGCCAGGAAGGCGGAAAGTGCCAGTGTAGATGCACAACGAACACCCAGACCACCATCTCTCACCGGCAGAAATATTATTATATTAATATTATTACATTATTATTATTATTAATATTATTATTATCGTAATCGTCATCATCATCGTCATCATCATGATCATTGTAATTATTATTATTATTATAATTACTATTATTATTATTATTATAATTATTATTATTATTATTATTATTATTATTATTATTATTTTTATTATTATATCAAAGTTCTTAAAATCATGGTTCTTAAAATAAAGGTTCTAGGGCCTCATCGAACCCAGGCACGCGATAGCGTTGAACCGCTGAATTGTGACTGAGATCTTTTGGAACAGGAAGAAAGTTTCTTGGAGATCTTCCGTTGTTCTTGTCAATCGTCGGCCGAGTTCCATCATGAAGGCCAGGCCTTCCCGGTCCATAGGCCCCATCGTTTCTATCGCGATTGGAGTAAAACAGTATCTCGTCTGAAGCTCAGCGTATTTGGCTTGCTTTCTAGTCGCGGCTATTTCCGCCGCTCCTCCTGCCGCTGCTGATGTCTCGGCCAAGTACGATGGCGCGAAAGTGTCAATGATTGTCACATCCCAAATCAGAGAACGCCCGCTTTTCCATGGAATCAGGGTTTGGCCATCCGGTCTTTTCCCATCCAGTCGGGTAAGGCCAGCCGGTTCCCTGATCGATGGTATGCCTGCCCTGATGAGACTGCGCAGCACAATGTCGTTTATTGAAGAATGTCTTGCTTGTCTGCCGAAGCCCAGTGAGCAAGCCATTCCATGCGAGCCTCTGGCTGAGACCATTGTTCCACATGCGCATGCGTGTGGGGCACAGATGACCGCCCCTAGTCTCAAGCCCACCGCCACCCTCATCTCCTCGTCGTTCAGCCTTAGGCCTTGTGATGCTAGCGGCAGGGCGAAGAGCCAGTCTGAAGCGTGTGGGGCCTGTATGGCGTTTAGCCTGGCCAGATCATACGAGTCCCGGGCGTGGGATTCGATCCCCGACATGGCGGCTGACAGCAGCGGTGTATCCCATGAAGACTGTTTGCAGTCTGAAGACGGGAAGTCGGTCGTTTCAGCGGTGCTCTGCTGCCATCTGGTTCTCATTATATCCACGATAGAGTCTTCGGGCACCTGTGTCAGGGCGAGGATGAGCGATTGGGTGAGCTGAGATCTTGCGGCTGAGGCTAAAAAGCTGGAAGTGCCAACGAAGATGCTCTTCTTATTCCCAGTCCGCCCATCCTGATAGGCATGGAAGCGAGTGACCATTGATCGTCAGAGAGAGCGATGTTAAGAATGCTCTCGGTGCCTGCACGTAATCCTTCGTCGAATTTCAAGAGGCCCGGGTGTTCATGACAGGGTGAGCAGCGTAGTATGTGTATATGTGTATATTATTATTATCATTATTATTATTATTATTATTATTATTATTATTATTATTATTATCATCATCATCATCATCATCATCATCATCATCATCATCATCATCATCATCATCATCATCATCATCATCATCATCATCATCGATCATCACCACCAATGATCATCATCATCGCCGTCATCGTCATCATCATTATTATTTATTTAATAATAATAATAATTAATAAAATAATCAATCATCAACATCATCAGCATCATAATCATCATCATCATCTTCATCATCATCATTTTTCTCTCTAATTCATATGTTCGCTGTAAGATTGCAGAAATTTTGGGAGCGTTGTTCTGGAATGGCTAGTCTTCCCATATGGTTTTATGGGCGGAAAAGGTGCTACAAAAGCGACAGCACTGAAGCGCTGGATGGTCCTAGATAAGCACTGAAAGAGAAAAGCGGTCTTGTTATTGTCTTCTAATATTTGGGCCAGGCGGTAGCCGAGGAGATTGATCAGTGTAAGCCATCTTGGTTTACTGGACCCAAAGTTTCTAAGGCCTCTTGTAAAAATAAAAATAATAAAAATAATAGGCCTAATAAGAATAATAACAGCAATGATAAGAGGCATGATAAATATAATAATTATTTTCTTATTTTCATTAATTATTAAGCCTATAATTGCTGTTATCGTTATTATTATTGTTATTTTTCAAAGGAAGGTCTAACTCCATAGGGATTTTAAAAAGTGTTAAAGACTGGGCCTATCAGATTGCTGATGGAATGAGATATCTTCATTACAATGATTTGGTCCATAGAAACCTAAAGGCAGGGCATGGTCGGTATTTGGTTTATTTTATTAACTGCTAGCAATTCGTTACTTAATTCAACATCTAAAACCTAATATGTTTTATTTAAAGGAAATATAAGTGTCGGTTTATTATAGTCAACAGTTCTAGGGCATTGGCGAGTTGACCTGTGATATTCAGCAGCAGGCTCGCCGAGAGGGGCCAGAGGAGCAAATGACCAGGGGTCCGGCGATAGACTGAATGGTCTTGCAACTCATGCAGTCGAGTATGATCTGGCAAAATCATAGAACTACTCGGATATTATAAACGATTTTGCTATAGCTAAGTCCAGAAAAGTTGCTTTTTGATTTGCATAAATTTTACAATTAACAACTGAATAAAATCATAGTTGTATATAAAATATCGTACGGTCGTACCCGTACTTTTATTATTTCGTTAAATTTCTCATGAAGCCTAAAGATAATTTAGAGGCCCATGACTGCTCTGCCTATGGGCCCGGAATTTCTGCCGCCGCTCCAGTTCAACAGTGTAGTGTAAATTGCACAAACTGCTTGTATACAATCTTCAGCATTCAGTAAAAGTAACTGTTTCTTTGTAATACTTGAGCTTACGCTGTAGGTTACAGTGTGTCTTGCAAAATCTTACCAGGGTTCAAAGTTTACTTCTACGCTTGTGAGAGTTACTTAGAAAATTTTATAATGAGAGTCATCACACAAGTACTTGCCATAACTGCATGAACTTCGTTTAAGAATAATTCCTTGTTCTTTTCCATTGCTATTTTTTATTTCATAGTGCTGGTGATGGAATCGCCAGATGATTTGCCTTACACACTCAAGATAGGAAGCTACGCGCTAATGAAGGAGCACGATCATGCAACGGTTTTGTCGGTTAAAGGAACAATGGCTTGGATGGCACCTGAGTACATTATCAAGGAACAGTTCTCGAAGTTGAGTGATGTCTGGAGGTAAGAGTTTCTTTCTGTTCATTTGTAGAAAACATCTCGTGTATATTAGTGATTTTAAATATGCATATAATCATTTTGATCCATGTAATGTATGTGTGCTTGTCAGATGCAAATAAAGGCTACTTGGATACCAAGTAATGAATTTCCATCCTCATTAGTTGACTGTTGACAGATGTTCAGTTTCCATATAATGATTTTGTAGTTACGGTGTAACAGTATGGGAGATCTTGACTCGAGATCTTCCATTCAGAGAAGTGAGGAAAGAGACGGATTTAGTGAGAGGAGCCATTAACAAAACACTGAAACTGAAGATTCCAGAATCATGTCCAGAACCATTAAAGGATCTGCTAACAAGTTGGTTTTTTATTTAATCTTTTCAATCAGATGTAAAAAGTAGCTGATCGTTTATAAAACAAGTCTGACTGTGTTTTCACTTATTATTAATACTGCTTCTGCTGCTGCTACTATTGCAGCGACTTAGGAGGTGTTACAACAATTTCTATAGCTCCCTACTGTATGTTGATGTCTATTATATAAGTTTTGACTAAGGCAATTTGGTCATTTCCTTAGCTAGGATCTGATGACTACAGATCCCTCCACGTGTAGTTTACACTATGTCTGGCACTAATGGAAAGAGAAAGCGTGGATGTCTGACATGTTGACTCTATACTAAGAGATACATTTGGCGACTGAAGAATTTAGGCGCCGAACTGGACGAGTTTTTGACCAGAGACATCTGTTCGATGATTAATGGAGAAAGGAGAGAGAAACAAAAATACTTCAAAACAAACCTAGTAGGATCGGTATAAGGACAAGAAGAGAGACAAGTAGCTAAAAAATAGATCTAAGACTGTCAGAAGGAAACATGTCAGCGAATGTACCTGTGGAAAGGCGCCTAACTGTCGTCCGCGTCCGGTCATCAAGGGTCGCCCAGGAAGAAAGAGTGTATGACGAAGGGATTAATAAAGGGCGTCTGAAACTCGATTGCTACCTGATTATATTATGCGAGTGTCAGTCCTTCAGTCAGTCTGTCGTTGTCCGACAGCCACAGTGGCAGTGGTTGGTCATTGAAAGCTAGTCTGAGAGAGCAGGCGGATAATCAAGTGGAGTTAAAGTCTGAGATAGGATCGAATCGATTTGGAGAATCGAATCATTCGCACTGATATAGTCCTATGGATGGGTAAACGTGCAGTTTAGCGTCGTAAATTATCCGCCATAGCCTGGGTTTCAGCGTTGATCGAAAACAAGCTGGATTGACAAAGCGAATTCTTCCTAAATAGAAGTCGGATTGATGAAAATAATTTTTATTCAAATAGTGGGCCTGATGAAAAGAATCCTGCTTAAATAGAAGCTGGATTGATGGAAAGTAATTCTTAATTAAATAAAAGTTGCATTGATGAAAAATAACTCCTGCTAAAGTAAAAGCTGGATTGATCAAAAGAATTCTTGCCTAATGGAAGCTGGATCGATTGAAAGGATTCTCGCGAAAGTAGAAGTTGGATTGATGAGCAATAATAATGCTACAATGTGCGAATAATTTACGACGCTAAACTGCACGTTTACCCTTTGGATGTTAAGGGAAGCCTTTAACTAGCAGAGCTATTATTTTAATATTTAAGAGCCATAATTGGCATTCTGTAGTTCTATATCTGTTCGAAATAGTATTTGATAAGGAGAAATACCGGAAGGATTGCTTTGTTCATTTTCACGCACACGTGTTCTAGCGACATTGAATTTGGAATCATAGTATTAGAAAAATAGGGTTCTGGAGGAGTTACTGCCATGATTCTTGAAATTATTGGTGAACTTGGATAAAAACTGACGGCCTATGTCACTGACTACGAAGCAGATTCGTTATAGCGCTTTCTTTTGTATTAGAGAGGGAGAAGGAATGCTACGCAGACTTTTGTAGGTGATTTAAGTAATCTGGGAAGTTACATGTTCTAAATGGCTTCACTAGAATGCTTTATGATATTAGAATTGTGTCAGTAGATTGCATGAACTGATGTTTGTATTTGGATGGAGAAATATTATACGTAAAATTATGAAGTTGTTTTGAACTGACTTTTATGATATTACTTGAACATGGCTCATACTCCGACTTCTGAGCAATGAGATTTGATAGAGGGCATTATAGAAGAGAAAGCCAGAGCAGATGTTGCGGTGGCTAGAGCTTCACGCCATACTTCAGCTATGGAGGTGATAGTTGAAGAAATGAAAGAAACTGCTAGGGTCTTTACGCAGCCCCAGTAAAAGGAGCAGTTGGAAACGGTGGAGATTTTGGGAACAGAACACAGCGAAATGGTACAGATTCTGCAAGAAGAACCGAAAGACTCTATACAGGGACAGCAGAATTTACAAAGAGAACTTATACAGGGTCAAAGCCATGACCTAGGAAAGTTTATAGATAGAGTAAGAAAGATAGAGGAAGAACAATTTGACGAGTTTGTCGCAGAGTTTCCTACGTGCAAAGATTAGGGGCCTACCTCTCACAAGTGGTTGCGGGTTAGTCCAACTGACCCGGTGAACCAGTCTGGTCTATAAACTCGTTATGAAGCGCCATCTGGCGAGACTCAAGTTCGAAGGAGTGAAAATTTACTCAGAAAACCGATTCCTCATTATAAAATAATGAGGCTTCGCACCTCTTTGCACCTCGATTTGAACTTGCGACATAGCAGATGCCAACCCCATCGCTCAGTAGGACAGCTGCGACAATGCCAACCCCATCGCTCCAGGTGACCAGCCCAATGGGTGGGACCAAGCACGGTGGGCGCTAGACTGCTACTGCTACTGCTACTGCTACTGCTACTGCTACTGCTACTACTGTGTCGTACTAAGTTGTATTCCATATTTTAGAGTGTTGGAATTATGAAGTGGATGAAAGACCTTCATTTATCGAGATATGTGAGTCCTTGAGTACTCAGGTAAGCGATTTCCTTTGTAATTTCAGTCGATGAAAGCTGCGCTTGGCATTTGCTTTTCTAATAATAAACAACAAAATTAAATACAAATTAATACAAATGAAATTTAGGTCCCCTACTTATGAATACATAACCACAGATACACATTTTGTTAAAGATAAAGTGTTTCAAATATAATCTTTTAATTTTGATAGCATCGATAACCATATGCACAAAGAATGCAATTACAAGCTCAAAATAAATTAAACTTTAACTAGAAAATGCGACTGACACCAGCAAGTTAGACATAACTATCAGATGTCGACATTGATTTAGTATGATGCAGCGGACCTGCCGCGGACAAAGTGCAGTAACTAAGTTAATTGAGAAATTTAAACATTTATGATTCTGTAGCTTAGTGGGTTCAACTCGGGATTCGCCTAGGAATTGGCTTAGAAATAGATAGCTCAGCGTAAATTGAGTTAATCTAATTTAAATATTGACGCTCAGCTCAGAATTAGCTAGCCTGACTCAAATCTAGACGGTCCAGCTCAAATTCAGTTAACCTAATTTCAGCGTAATGCGCCAACTCGAAAGGAGTTGATCTAATTTAAATTTGTATGCCCACTAAAAATAGACGCCTTATTTGCATATCTCAAACTAGCTGGCTCTACCCAAAATTAGATAGCCCAGCTAAAATATAAACGGCCCAACTCAAATCGGGGTGACTCATCTCAAAATGTGTTGGCCTAACTTAAAATTAGCCGGCTCATCTCAGAATGAGTTGACCTACTTCGGATCCAGTCAACGGGCTATAAAAGGCGGAAGAAGTCAAGCCAGAGAAGGACAGAAAAAGAAGGAGCGAGAAGCGGAGAGATCTACATCTGAAGTTTCGGCCTCGAGCCACTGCGTTGGCCTAGAGACTTGATTGTAGATCTATCGGAGCCTGAAATCGTCGTCGCAGGGCAGTCGCATCACCGTCGTCAGTCAGCGGAAGGAAGAACTCAACGGTCAGCCAAGTTCGGAAGACACACATACCGTCGGAAAGGAGGAGACGTCGTCGTCGTCGTCCATCCTGTTCCGAAGAGTACGAGGGCAACGTCGCTGAACACGGGCGAGGGAGAGAAAACAAGTCAAGTTACAGACGTCGACGGACGGCTTTTGGGAGCGATTGCCCCTGCCTCCGTAACAAGTGAGCTTTGGGACTCGCCGTGAAGGCAGCGCTACGCACCGAACTGTGAAGCTCGGTTAGGGACGTCGCCGGGTACTGAACGACTCGTTCCCCGTTGCGTTGCCTCTGTGGATATTCCGCGAAACCTTGGACGTTGTGCCACCATCAGGACGATTCAGACGTGAATCAACTGTGACATTTCCTAGGCGGACATACTGTCATTTTCTGAACAAGTTGGGGGTTCTTTCTTTCAGGGCAACGCGAACTCTGGATTCAATTGCGTCGGTACTGACGGTCAAGAACGTTGGAACATCTGGACTTATCCGCTCTAGGGATGAACTTTGTAATTAATGTAATGTTATGTAATGTAACAAAACATTTATAAAGCGCCGCTTAAGAGTCTCTCAGAAGCGCTCAACACGTGGCCATCAAACAGTTGAAAAATGCGTCTTTAAGAGTTTAGAGAAAACCATATAGCCTCGTGCAGCACGCACAGACGGCGGAAGAGCGTTCCAGATCCGTGGCGCCGCAATCGAGAGGTCCCGACGAGCACAGGTGGTGGTTCGAAACGAAGGTATCATCAAGTCATTTCGCGAGGCAGACCGAAGAGCCCGCCGACCAGTTTGAGTGCCAACTGGAAGGCACAGTTTAGCAATGTAATTCCGGAGCAGTACCAGTCGTAGCCTTCCAAACCAGCGTAGCAATTTTGAATTGCACACGATCAGCAACTGGAAGCCAGTGGAGCTCACGTCGCATGTAGTCAAATATGTGTGAATATCTCGGTAAATCAGCCAGAAGTCTGGCTGCTGCATTCTGAACAAGCTGAAGTTGATGAAGACGGAACTCAGGGAGGCCCAGGAGGACCCCATTACAGTAGTCAAGACGTGTGAGGACGAAAGAGTGTATTAGCACAGCCGCAGCGCTTAGCGACAGCGTTTCTCCGTATAACTCGGATCTTCCTGAGCTCATAATAGCTAATCTTGGAGATAATGTGACACATGATCAGCCATCGTAAGCCCACCATCAAGAAGCACCCCAAGGTCCCTCACCACATTACAGGACTGTCCAGTAAGGGATGCCGATGCAAGAGCATTTTTATCAATCCTACAACGTGCACGTGTTGTACCAAACCATATATACTGTGACTTGCTCTGGTTGAGTCTAAGACGATTGGCAGACATCCAGTCATGCACCGTCTCAAGTGCACAATGCATTTGTTGCGCGCATACCACTGAATCCTCAGGTCGACAGGACAAATACAGTTGAAGGTCATCAGCAAACTGATGAGATGTGGGACCCAGCGACGCGACAACATTATAGAGGTCAGCTGTGTAGAGAATGAAAAGTAGTGGCCCCAGGACTGAGCCTTGAGGAACACCACAAACAACAGGCGCCCAGACCTACTAACCTTGTCATCTCCAATCTCCACCCTCATGGTCTGCCCCTCAAGATAGGAGCAGAACCAAGCCAATGCACGGCCTGAGATCCCGTATGATGCCGCAAGGAGTATCTGATGATCTACCGAATCGAAGGCAGCGCTCACATCAAGAAGAGCCAGTAGCGTAACCCTGCCCAAATCCATAGCCTGGTGGATGTCTGATAAAAGACGGATAAGGAGTGTCTCAGTTGAATGTCCCTTGCGAAAGCCAGACTGATATATATATATATATATATATATATATATATTAAGGTGTCTCTTAGCATATAGTAAAAAACTAGTTTTTCTATTTCTCTCGCTCTCACCCCTCCAAGTTGTTAGGTTCATAGAAATAAAATTTCTGTAAAAAATTTAATTAAAATCGGATAATATGTAGAGGTGGCCCTCGAGCCGTGAAGTTTAGAAAATTAATGATACTTCGTACAATGGGAAGTATATAATGCTACATGATAATTAATCGCCAGTTGTAGTACTAATCATTTTGTATTGCTTATCTAGCAAATGCTCTACTATCTACCTGTATATATAGGGTCTATATATATTATATAAGGTATATATACCCTATATAAAGCAGCAGATTTAACTTTTGGTCGCTTTGGTGGATGTCACTGGGTGATCTGTGGCTGGGTAGTCCATGGTTGCTAACATCAGTCTCTTCATCTCCACAGACACTCTGGAACCAAAAAGAGCCAGTCCGACCAGCTCCTCAGAAAAGTACCATAGATGAAGTTCAAGCTTTTTGCTTGTTGTGCTGAAAATGGCTTCATGTGGGTATTTTAGGAGTTCAATCACATGAGTCGGAAGTCGTTCAGAGGTGCTTCAACTCCAATTGGGGCAGTAATCCAGGTCTTGATTTGGATGATAACTTCAAAAGTTGCCCGATCACGAATTCCTCTCTTCTCCGAAGCAGTCATTTGGAACTGCTCACGAAAGAGCCACATTTTAATTGCATGTATAAAACTTGGTCATCCATCTGGCACAATGCACGGTGCCCATGGCACCTGCAAATGAACACGTCATGCCTCCAACATCGCTTATACAGAAGAACTTCAGGGCCAGTAGATGTCGAATGTCGCCCAAACCACTGGGTCTGCCGTATGATGGTGACATGCCAAGAAGTGCAAATCTCTTCCAAGCCTCTGCTCTATAATCGTGCAAGCATCAGAAATGCCACCATCATTGTCACCCTTTGGCAGGACAGTATTTGTGTCAAAGCACAACCCCGCAACACAATCCATAATGCCCAATTCCTCCAAAGACATGATGACGTCAGTAGCTTGGGCCTCGGTAGTTCCGGTTGGAAGTCTCGGAACACCGAGTAGCTGCTTCACTCCAACACCTGATATAAGATTGGAAGACGATCGATATGCAATTTGTCGTCAACTGTCAAATGTACAGTTACAGTGAACTCTGATTTTAGCTTGTTCGACTTGGTGGAATGAAGTTTGGTCATGGAGCAACGAATTGTACTCCTGCTAATATTCAAATCAGTAACATTCTGCCAAAGGCTAGTTGCAACATCACTGACAATGAAGGTGGCACTTCTGGATGAGACGCTGGTTCTGTCAAGTGCTAGACATTATGTTTAACCGTTCTCTCTTTGGGGATGGGCCATCGCCGGAAGCACAAGAAGGATGATAATCTTCCTTCTCTTCTGCAGTACTAGATGATGATGATGATGATGATGATGATGATGATGATGATGATGATGATGATGATGATGATGATGATGATGATGATGATGAAAAAGAAGTAGTAGTAGCTCCTTTTTTAGATTGAAATTGGCAAATTAATAGGACAATCTGACCCTCTCTTAATGATTCGAACTATGTAGCATAATAATAAACAATAGGCCTACGTTGCTAAAACTTTGACATCAAAGGGCCACCTCTAAATGTTATCCGATTTCCACCAAATTTTTTGTAAAATTGTTTTTCCATGAACCTAACAACTTGAAAGGGTGAGAGATTAAAAATTTCAACTTTCATTTTTAAGAGACACCCTAATATATATATATATATATATATATATATATATATATATATATATATATATATATATATATATATATATCTTCGTTTATTAGAACCAATCAAGCTGGCAAACCGCAGCTCAGTACATACAGGTTAAATGCATTAATATAAGAAAAGAAAAAGAGGTTGAAAAGGCCTAGGCATTAGGATCACCGATTGATGGTTTGGCATCAGACCATTCTGCTCAAGATATCGGAGCAGCTGGACAGCGACCACTCTCTCAATTAGCTTTGACATGAAGGTTAGGTTAGAGATGGGTCTGTAGCTAGACGGTAAGTTCAGATCAAGCCCCGACTTCTTAAGGGCAGGTCTGACAATGGCACGCTTCTGGCTGGCCGGTAGGATTGCCTCAGCAAGCGAAGCATTGCAGATGGAGACAATGTACGGCAGTAGATCATCAATCATCTCACGAAGCAGAAAATGTCGGAATAGGATCAAGCGAACAGCTCTTCGACGGCGAGGAACAGAGGATTTGACGTACTTCAGCTTCAGTAACGCTTAGTCAGGACATGAATCAGCTCGGCTGAGCTCAAGCGAGAGCTTTATGTTGTACCAAAACAAAAGGTTGAACTATCTACGTCTCCTGTCATACTCTGGGGGCCTTACCAGCGGACATTTCCGAATCACATCTGAAGCTTGGGGAGATCATTGGTATTCTGGTCCTGGCGTTTAGAGTTCGATTCCCCAGTTTCGCGACAATACGGCTACAGCAGTGATTAAGACTAAACTAGCTATGATGATAGTATGTTCCTTCAGGTTCTATGTCGATGTAAACGCCAAGCGTCTCATATAATTACAATGATGCGCTACGTATATTTAGTGCATTCGTTTGGCCAGTTGAAATTGTATGTAAAACACTGAAACTGAAGCTAGCTATCATAAGAATTTTAACTTTAGTCCGTCGGCTTATGTTACAATAACAAGGGTTATAAACATTTAGGTAGAATCATGGCAATGAAGCATAAATTTATTATATGAAGTTTGGAGATTACGATTACGATCATAATTTTATGATAGTTCTGAAGCTGAGAAATGTTGACGCCAGTTTTTCTTTCATGGTTAACGCCCCTAGCGGACGTATAGCATGACGTGATATCCTCACCTTTTCGCAATCCCTTTTCGCAAGAATATTGCTGGTTGCCTGTTACTCTCGTGAAGGCATCGACTTGGAAGAAGTAACAGGCATCCAATGCTTTCACACACAAACAAGATGCAATCGGATGGGTCAATTTTAACCAAGGACAGCAGTAGTGTTATTCATCTTCTGGAAGGTCTTTTGCAAACAGTTACTGATAGGTTCACCTCTACTGAAGTTCGTTCTACAACTTTGGATGTCGATGGAATGGCCGTCAAGCATGCAGAACTTCATGGACGGACAAGATCTAGCGGAAGGTTCGTGGAGCTAATCGATACGAAAGGTCGTGGCTATGTTTCAGTTCTTGTTGTCTTTGACAACCATGCGAAAGTGTATTCACTGAAACAAAGTACTCGATAGCGGCGGCGAGGTAAATTGAAGTCAATCGAGTCTTTGACAGTTGAGGATTCAACTCAGAAAAGAGACAAAGCAATGTTTCTGGCAAGTAATGCTACGAAGAACTCCCTGACTCTGTGTATGGCTCAGAAACTTATTGAGAACAGTACAATCAACCTGGTTACAGCTACTCAAAGGAGCGTTATATCAAGCTTTGACTGCCGTGTTGCTACTTAACCAAGTGCTCAGGAACAAGCCGACACCCTCTTGATATTCCATGTGTTAAGGTAGCTAATTCCGAAGGCACCGTTCATATATACATTCAAGACACCGATGTCCTTCTCATGGCTCTACGGTGATTGCCACAGATTGGTAGAAATGCATAAAATCGTCGAAGAGGTATGCTGCGACCCATCTATGATGCCTTGGGCTCATAGAAAGCAGCTGCTTTGATCAGTTTGCATGTTCTACCGGGTGTGAGACGACTGGGCATATCAAACGTAAAGAAAACAAAACTTGTTTGAAAAACTTACTTGCATCGGGGACTGATTAAACTTGTTTGAAAAACTTACTTGCATCGGGTACTGATGTTAGTGATGCCCTGAAAGACCTTGGTATTGGTGATGAACCAGCGCCCGAAGTATTGATTGGTTGTGAGAAATTTCTGTGCGCTCTGCTCTGTCCGAAGAATATTAAAATCTTTTGAGCCAATGAGTCAAGATGGCACCTTTTAAAGCAGCAGAAAAATAACCAAGGAGTGGAAAATGTTCCACAGACTCCAGGTGCATGGATTGAAGACATCCGTCGAGCAGACTCGAGCTCGTGTCTAATCTCGCATTTGAGCCCAGAACATCACCCACATTAATATCCAATTGAACTTAATGCTCTCAACTCAAGCTCCGTTGGAAAGAAGATGATGGGAGTGTTATGCCTCTGCTGCCAACAAAGCCTCCGGCTACTGATTGGGCCCTACAGCTTGTCAGATGTAAGACTGCGATTCCGCCAAAATCAGATCAACAAAGTGCGACAGTGTGTCAGTAGATGTTCATGCAAGCAGAACAATCTTGTATGCTGAACTGTGTTAGTGTGGTGAAGAAGAAGAAGACGCGTGTGTCAATATACAGTCGATGTGGATGATGATGTTGATGATGAGGATTCAATTATGGTTGAACTTTCATAACATTGTGGGGCGCCGTGGTGTAGAGGTATGTTCGGTGCCTTGCAGCCGGAGGGTTGAGGGTTCGAATCCACCTCAAGCCGTCGCGTAGGGACCCTGGGCAAGTCCTTCACTCGCAATTGCTCATGCGCTTCGGCGTGAAACTCCGATTCAGCGTCCGCGCTGTAGTCGGGAGCGCCTCTGAGTAGAAATCTTGAAGAGGCGCTATATAAATATCTGAAATGAATTAAATGAATTAAATGAATTAAATGAATTAAATGAATTAAATGAATTAAATGAATTAAATGAATTAAATGAATGAATTGTGTTTCTAAAACGTGACCATTCACAACAGTTATAATTATAATAATCGATTTTTTCACTACTAGGCTATCATAACACATTCCTAGTTAAATTCTGCACAACATAGGCCTAAATGCGGTAACTGTTTGGCTAACTTATTCCAATCAAAAATTATTTGCAGTTTTAAGGTGAGGATATGACATAATTCTAAAACATCCGTTAGAGGGGGGGTTACCGGGAAAGAAATTGGCAAAAACATTTCTCTGCTTCAGAACTAAATAATTATCAATCCATGCTTCATTGTCAAGATTCTACACTAAATTTCTCGGTAGGCCTACTTGTCGGTTTTACGACCCTCAAAATTCTTTAGCGTATTTTATTATTTCTCTTATGTGTCTACGTAAATGGAATCTGGATTGAAAAAAATAATTGTTTGCCGAAATCGAAGTTGGATTGATGAAACTAGTTATTAGCTAAAATAGAAGCTGGATTTATGAAAAAGCGTGTAGTTCAGCCTCGTAAATGACTCGCCACTGCATGGCGAGTCAGCGTTGGTCGATAAAGAAGTTGGATTGACGAAAAGAATAAAGAATTCTTGCTAAATAGAAGTCGGACTGATGAAAATAATTGTAGACTAACTAGAAGTTGGATTGATGAAAACAATTTTCCTTAAATAGAAGCTGGATTCATTACAGTTATCATGGAAGTCATGTTGGGGTCGTAAAACCGACAAGTACCAATTTCTCTTTCCTCACATACGTCTCGTAGTTTACGTTGCTAAATTATTTTAATGTCATCGAGTTCAATGCCGTACTTGACGTTGGTAAGTTAGCAGTCTATCAATGTTCATGATAACTGTCATCAATCCAGCTTCCATTTAGGGAAAAATTACTTTAATCAACCCAAACTCTATTTTGCAAACAATTATTTTTCATCAATGGAACATTTATTTAAGCAAAGATGTTTCTCCTCTATCCTACTTCTACCTACGAAAACAATTATTTTCATCAGTCTGGCTTCTATTTAGGCCTACGGACAAATTATTTCCCTCAATCCAGCTTCTATTTAAGCTTCTATTTCATAAATCCAACTTCCATTTAGGCATATAATTATTTTTTTTCAACCCAGCTTATATTTGAAATTGACAATATCAAATAATTTTGGAAAGTAGGCATAAACTACGGTTTTACCAGCAGAAGGACTTCGTGTCTTGATTTGTTGCTAAATTTTTGATATTTATTAAAATGCTGTTGAAATAGGATTATATCAGATATATTAGGCTATATAAAAAACAAAGTTATGCGATTGATCATCAATTTTAATAATAATATTTAAGAATTTTTATTAATAATTGTTGTTCAGGTTGGGCAAGAGAAATTCGTATCCAGGGAAAGCGGTTTGTAACAGATTCGCATGTATAAGAAATTCGGCTGCCAACTCCACGTTAAAGAAAAGATCATGAGCTGAACTATCAGCTCATATAGAACCAGAAAATTAATAGCAGTTTCGTCTATGAGGAAATTTTAGCCCTAACCGATTAGCGTGTAGGCTATGCAAGTCAGTTCTAGCGGCATATTGAAGTATTTAATCTTGTAAGTAGTTATTCCCGTAGTAGTTTGACTTCTCGATGTCATTCAATCTGCTTCTATCTTTGTTTGCTGTCTTTGTTTTAATAATTAGGATTCGATGATCCGGTGCAATCTTTCACTGCCATTGACAAATGTGGTTTATAACTATTATTACTGTGTGTATTGTTTTACTGGCAACATAAAAGCCAATTTTTGAAACAGCGTAGAGTTGGAAAACGCTTTCCTTGCCAATTATTAGTAGCCTACATAGAAATTTGATATTGCTTGTTCTTAACCCGGTGTTTTGAATTCTCCAGGCAGTCGCTGTTTTTGACAGTCATTGTTTTGTAGCTTATTTACAGATAAGGGCTGAACATTCAGTCTTCTGAAATTACTCGTGCGTTTGTTTCTCAGTGAAGAAAAGGCGAATGTAAAAGACTATTAATAACTACATATAAACATTTTTGTATAATTAATTAGTAGACTGTACCCACTACTCAGATCTAACTGATAAGAAATTTGTAGGCCTACGCGTGAGATATGATGAGAGATTTTGATGTTAGGTGACGAGATTGGTCAACCAAAGCAAATGTGAAACAACTTGCTGAGACAAGTTCTTTGTTAATTAATGATATCCTCTCATATCTTTGGTTTCTGCCGATAAGAAGACATAACATAAAATACACACTGCAGTGCGTAAAACTTTCGTACAATAGCTTCGTATTGACCCACCTGAGGCCACCTCCTAACATCACTGGCAGTGCAGTGTGCATCATTCGTCAGTAACTTTTCAACCAGTATGCACCAGCGTGTTATTATGACTTGGTTATGCATGTAGCAAATCCGGAGCTGCCTGGGCATAAATATAGCACTTTTGCAGATATTTCTTTATGATATATGATATATGAGAGGCTTGGTGTTCATATGGATGAGTTTACTATTATAGCCTACATAATCTCCAATAGGTATGAACAGATTCCCACCAGGAGCTTGCGTGGTCATGTTGCAATGTAGGCTATTGCCAGATGGCCAAGTACATTATATGTTGCTGTCTGGTTGGGTATTAAACACATGCATGTATAATTGTATATAGGTTGGCTTACCAGAAATATACTTTATTAATCCAGACTGACATTACAGAGAATTTTATCAGGCGAAATAAACTGATGCCTTTTTGTGAACTACTGTACTGTAGCCTAAGATTGTTTTGGTGTGGCAGAGCCTTCAGTGCAGGTGGTCCTAATGAAGAGCTCATAGTCGCGGCATCGGGGTTAACCATCTACATAGCTGAGGATACTGATAAAACAACTGCTTCGGGGTTTATGGATTTCAGGGTCAGCATGCATAGGTCATATTACTATATTTTGTTCATTGGCGAATGGGCTACTTCAATTCTCAGACGGGCCATGACCAAAACCAGTGAGACTGGCTGCATGAGCTCTCGACTCTTCATTTCCGCCTATTTTAAATTTAAACCCTTTCTTTCATTGTTGTACGCTGCTTTGTTTCAATCTGTTTTCTTAGTTAAGAATATTCGTACTAACTATATGGCAGACAAAAATTGTTAATTGTTAATTAACAGCATCCATAGCGCCGGTGTTTAATGCATAAATCATCGTTTTGGGCTTTTCCTGATCCAACGGCAGTAACATTTAATATCAACTGTCTATACTCATGTACAGCGCCCTTTCCTTCGACCTCGGCTGTGCTACGGCGCTATAGAAATCGTCTTATTATTATTATTATTATTATTATTATTATTATTATTATTATTATTATTATTATTATTATTATTATTATTATTATTATCAGAGTAAAGATGGTAACTCAGTGAATTGGTCACCAAGCAGTGCATTAATGACCTCGTATTTGATAAAATACCTAGTTAACCCTCAGGCTACCAAGAGGGGGTAGTATCCCCCCCCTAGGTTTTTTTCATCTAAAACTTTTTCCGTATGGAATAAAAATTTGACCTTTTAAGTAGCTGTAGGGGGTTCACTTACACACGTTTTGTGGTAAAATGTGAGATGATATCTCACACCGTTCAAAAGTTATACCCAATATACCCGAGGTACCAGGGGGGGTGGATACCACCCCCTAGAATTTTGTCTATATCTTATCTGTCATTTAATATTAAGAGACACAAATTATACCATTCTATAGAGGGAATGTGGGGCTACGTTTCAATGGTCACTGAGACAACCGGAAGTGCTCAAAATAAATTAAAATGTATGAAAATAGGTTACACTTTCACACATTTTTCATGTTTTTTCGATTATAACGCATTCATAATTTATTTTTGAAGAGAAATAAATTATGCCGTTGCATAGAGGACATGTAGTGCTATTTTTTCATACTGATTAATTATTTTGTTGATGACCGGAAGTGTTCAAAATAAATAATAATACGCGTAATCTGTGTGAAAATGGCTAAATACAGCATCACAAAGTAAACCGATATATATGTATGGATATATATGTATGGATGTATATTTATACGTATATAAACATGTATGTGTGCATCTTGGATACATAGATTAGTTTAAAAACACACATAATCTTATATATATTTATCCAAAAAGTACCAAATGTACGTACACAATAATATGAAATATCGCTAATTATCGGTTCCTTTGTTAAAAATTATGTAATTTCGAGGTGCATTCACATAATGTACAAGTAAATATACCATTTTGTACAGAATTGAATGCTGAATCCATTGGTGTATTACAAGATATGATATGTGAAACCAAACCCAAAATCCAGGGGTGGTGGTAACCACCCCCACCCCCTTGGTAGCCAACGTCACAAAAAAGCTTGGTAGCCTGAGGGTTAAGAAAACGCGTGGCAATTATCAATCAATCAATCAATCAATTTTCGTTTATTCCGAACACCAAGCTGACAGAACGCAGCTTGTTACATTGGTTAGTCATATAATTATCAAATAAATAGGTCAACAGCAGATTATGCATAGAAACATTTCGACGAATTTTCTATAATCGCAATTTAATTTGGAAATAAAAATTCGAATTCAAGTAATTATTATTAGTCGTCCATAGCTTACAAAGGCAATGCATCTGGTTCAATTATTGTAAGGCATTAACCTAGCAATCGTTTTATAAATTATGGCTCTGTTATGTAGCCTATGCAACTCCTTTGCAAAATTGCAAGATCTGTCAAAAAGATTTGGTCCTAGTGCCACGCTGACGCACTTCAATTCGAGTCCGTGTGCTTGACAGTCCTTTCGGGATAGTCTACCACAGTGCCACTCCACTTACGTGCTGTTGCTTTGATTCTGTGCAGCAAACATTTGCTAATTGTCTTAAAACGCAATTGTTTAGATCGGTTGGATAGTCATAATACATACCGCGCTTACGTGAGGCACTTAAAATGCGCTACATTGAGTGTCCTGAAGCACACTTGCTTACATACATAGACTGAGATGATAATTGTGACTTTTATGGACGCGTTTCCTTATAGCAATTTCAGAACCATAGGGAGTAGATGGCAAGGAGTATGCTCTGACGCCCGACACTTTACGCCTTTCAGCCTCATGCTTTGTACAGCCACAGCTTTATGTTTGTTATTAGTTTTGAGTCGTATGATTCTCGCCTGCCCTTTCCCGCTCATTAAAGCTAGTCTCTGACTAAACATTAGGAATCTGGTATATATATATGCTTTTGCGATATATGCTTGTAAGATGGAGATTTAGCGATAGTTCCGGTCAAGTAGGTTTTGAAACACCAGTGGGCGTATAAGAAGCAGATTTCCGCAGTCAAAGACCGTCGTCCATGAAGACCAGGACATTTAGTCAAACAAACTAAGACTGAAGTTGGTGTACTCAAAATGTAACGTAGGCCTAACATCTCCGAAATTTCTCAGCGTCACACAAAAGCCACGACAGAGAGATCAGCTCATTCACCGCCATTATATGAAATTACGTCCGAAATGCTCTGGTTGTTTGGTTCTTTACGGTGCCAGGTCAGAATTCGGGGAAGTGAAGCCGAGGAGACAGCATGGTTAGGGTGTCCAGAAAAATTATGCATCGCAGAAACCACCCATACTCAAGTTTTTCCCATTATTCTATTCATATGTTGTCTATAAATATTTTTAGAGAATTTTTTTTTAAAATGTGTATGTCACAAATGTTTGTATAATTTGTTAAAAGAAACATTGACAACAGTGGGCGTAATGTCCTGATTAGTCCTCTTCTCATCTGTCTCGTTGCTCCGTTCCACCCATCTGTTTGTCTGCGTTTCTGTCTGTCTATCTACCTGGATCATGTCTGGGAACTGAACCTTGTCATACCTGCCGCGCCGTTTTTAACATAGCGATTGTGTATACGTGTATTTGGTAGGAGGTACTTCGGCGGGCTTAGCAATAAGGTAGGAATTTTGTAGATGTAAAATAAAATCAAGGTGATTAAAAAAATGTATGCTATTGAAATAGGTGATAGGCCATGTCAAGTGGCAATCATGATCGTGAGGCCAATTCTAGTCTCTGTTATGCAAATTCTGATTAAGAGACGGGCACACTACTAAATACCAAGTGAATCCGAACATTGTTGGATACTGAGTTGTCTTTATTCATTCAACAGAAGGCTCTGAATTCGGCTAATATTCGGATCGAATCGACCAATAAAGCAGGTGTTGGTGAATTGTCTGAGCCATAATGAAACTCAGGTCTAACTCTTCAACATCCAAATCCACCCACTAGGGCCATTAAAGTAGGCTATAGTCTGTATCTCGAACTGCCTTTTTTTGAATCCGTCTTTGTCTCTAACTGTTTGTCTTATGGATATCGACACAATGGCAAACCAATCTTAAAATTTTATTATTTTGAATTAACGTTTCTGAATCAAATGATTGTCTCTACTTAATAGGTATCCAGGGTTGAAGGCAACAGTGTGATTCTCGTTAACGATAACGATAACGAAAATGTTCGTTAACGAAAATAAAATTACTTCGTTAACGATAACTATAACTATAACTAAAAATATCATTAACTATAACTATAACGAAAATAACACTAACGAAAATTCATCTTTATTTTCGTTAATGCAAGAAATAAAAATAGGAAGTGCAATATGGACGATTCGACATAAATTAGAACGAAAAAATGCGATATTTTTATTATGCAATTTGTCAGTTACTTTGGAAACTCTTGTATTCATGAAGCTGAATGCATCCATGCTTCAAAGCTTTGAGCAAATTGTGAAACAGCATGTTAATACGCACAATTTTGCTTATTGCCTTTATTGTTTTAACAAAGTAGTAACTAAAATTAACTAAAATAAAAATCCATCAACTATAACTATAACTATAACTAAAAAATAATACTAACTATAACTATAACCATAACTAAAATAAAACCATTAACTATAACTGTAACTATAACTAAAATAAAATCTGTAAGGAGAATCACACTGGAAGGCAACGGGTCAATTAGTCTATTCATTTCTAGAATATTAATTTTGTCCATTGTAATAATCAATTAAACCCAGGGTAGTAGAGCGGCATAGCAAAACAATTGTGCATTTTGTGATACAAGCATGAAATTTGGTACACACATTATACATGGTATTAGGACGAGATATGGATATTGGGCCACGCAGAATTATTTTTGTGTGGAAATGGCGGCCATTTTTCAAAATGGCCGACCGAAATACAGATTTTCAATATCTCAGCTTCTAGTTCACTTAGAATCATGATCTTGGTGTCTAAACATACATAATTAGGGGCAAGGATTCCAATAGAACTAATTTCAGCCCCATATCTATACGAGATTTGCATCCAGGGACGTCATTTGGGGAGGAGGAGCAGTCTGGTGCAAAATATGGAACAATTGCTCATTAACTGATAGAAACATGAAATTTCTTACATAGTATGAACCTGTCCTAAGGGAAGATTGTACCTATAGACCATCGCAACTTTGCCACTGGCCTCAGTAGCAGCCATTTTCCAAAATGGCCGACCGAAAATAGAGATTTTTCTATATCTCAGCTTCTAGTTCACTTTGAATCGTGATCTTGGAGTCTAAACATACATAAGTAGGGGCAAGAATTCCAATAGAAGAAATTGCAGACACATATCTACATAAGATTTGCAGCCAGGGACGTCGTTTGGTGTGGGGGTGGGGCGGGCTGTCACGCTGAAATGTTTTGGTATAAAACGGCGACCAAAATGATGACAACAGAATTTTTGAAATTTTTCCTGCAATAATATATACATTTTTTTCTTAGAAATCCAGATTACAGCCTTTAAAAGTGTCAATGTTCAAGGTTCAAATAAAAAATCAAGTAAAAATCATGCTTATAAACTTTCAAGGTTCAGTTCAAATTTTTGATTTTTTTCTGAAGAGCTCTGTTTTATTGGAGTCAGCTCGAAGGAAGCTTGGCCAATTTCCTGGTATGGTAACTTGACCTTCCATACGTCTGCGTACACCTTTGCCACGTTCAATTCTTGCAGTGCTTTTTAAGGAATCCTTTTTATAAGTGTCCCATACTATATCAACACGTGTAGCACTCTGGAGCTTTTCAAAGATAAACGGAATGAAACTGTGTCTGGCATATTCATCGAAGTTCTTGGAAGCAGCTGGTTTCAACATGTGCACAATCAATACCAGCACCGTCCAGAATTATATTGGTTGCAACAGGAGCATCTAGCTGGACATGCATTAGATCTTCGAAGCATGCCAAAAGGTCACCTTTAGCACCGAAGCGGAGTCTTCCAACATCTGAGAATGGACATGCTTGGTTTTCATGGCTAAAATATTCATCAAGGTTACCCTCCCTTGTCTGGCAACCGATATAAAGACGTGAAAACAGTCCTACATCGTTTTTTAAAGAGGTGACTTGTTGTTTCTCTTTGCTTACAACCTTCTGTTTAGGGCTGCCAAAGACCTTCAATTTGTTGCGAGTAATTAAGTCATCAACGGGCTTTGTTCTTTCTACCAAACGCTCTTGAGTGAAAGTCTGGAATTGTCTTGGCTATCTTCGTTACATTTCGGACAGTTTCGACCGCTTCGGAACCAGCTTTTATCTTTGTGTCCACGACAATGAGATCCGCACTTTCCGCTTCAACTGGGTTGCCAAAGTCTTCTATCACACTGAGAAGTGAATGGACATTTTCGGCAAGTGTCGTTTGAACATGAGTTGTCTGGTCGTGATGACGTGTGTGAAATCGCGTTTGCTTGTAACTGCAGGCGCTTTGAAATTCTTGTACAACTCTGGCTACTTCTGGTCCTGCCGTCATTCAACGGTGAAGGGCACTTTGATTTTCAGTCAGACCAACAGCTCCACCATCCTCTTTGATAAGTGCATTGTTCTGTTCGTGTCCCTGATCAATGGCACAGTAAATTTGCCAGCCTTGAATTCTTTGGCCACATTTGGATGTTTTGTAAACAGTTCAGCCATATCTCTCAAATGAAAAGGTATCCATCTGGCATAGTTGGTGTGGTCCCGGGCATGAAACCATGGAGTGCGTTCAGTTAGTGCCTCTAGAGTCTAGATACATATCAAATGACGCCTGGCGCAAAGATCGTACATATAGAAATACCAGTAGCTCAAGTAGGCCTACTAACACAATTGCCCAATACTGAAACTGAGGACAAGCAAGTTCTCTGCGTCGACACCAGTCTTGGAAGTCTTCGCTACCTACTGAATGAGCTAAATGCATTTGCGATCTGCGATCATATGCCCGCTGTTGTAAGATGTACAGAGCAGCTGCTGTAACTTGATGAGCTCGTCTTGTTCGTGTCATGTGAGCTGCTCTCAAGAATGAATCGGCTGTCCTGGCATTGCAATCTTCGCTTGAACTAGTGCATGAACCCAACCACTACGTTGCAACTAGTCTCCTAATGTCTTCAAAGCTTCCATTTCAATATGGAGACCACAAAACATCACTCCTAACTTAAATCTGTCTCTCAGGCCACATCCACTGAATCCGCTTGGCCAAAGCAAACGGGGGTTGGTCAACGGTGATTATTCGGGTCTGCCCCGGATTCAGATGATTAACACAATCCTTCGCAATATCCATTGAATGACGGATCATGGCGATTGAGTGCGCTTCCTCAATGAACATTGGAAGCAGAGCAGTTGAACAGATGACTGGAGAACCTGATGGCTGGCGGCTAGCGTGAAAAGCAGCCCAAGACATGTTTTTCACAACCTACAGAGTTGGTGTCTTGCAAGTGCAACAAGGATTGTTAAGAAGATGTTCGTGCAGGAAGCTCTCACTTCCATGTACTATTGTACTGCTTTGTGTGTCTGTGAGGGCAACTGTTCAACACGCGGTGATCCTTAGATGAATACATAGGCCTACATTTAATTTCAACAGTTTCAACTGTAACCTTGATTTGGAAGAAACATGTTGGAGACAATTTGAAAAAGAAAAAATTTGAACTGAACCTCGAAAGTTTATAAGCATGATTTTTACTTGATTTTTTTATTTGAACCTTGAACATTGACACTTTTAAAGGCTGTAATCTGGATTTCTAAGAAAAAAATGTATATATTATTGCAGGAAAAATTTCAAAAATTCTGTTGTCATCATTTTGGTCGCCGTTTTATACCAAAACATTTCAGCGTGACAGCCCGCCCCACCCCCACCCCAAATGACGTCCCTGGCTGCAAATCTTATGTAGATATGTGTCTGCAATTTCTTCTATTGGAATTCTTGCCCCTACTTATGTATGTTTAGACTCCAAGATCACGATTCAAAGTGAACTAGAAGCTGAGATATAGAAAATCTCTATTTTCGGTCGGCCATTTTGGAAAATGGCTGCCACTGAGGCCAGTGGCAAAGCTGCGATGGCCTATAGGTACAATCTCCCCTTAGGACATGTTCATACTATGTAAGAAATTTCATGTTTCTATCAGTTAATGAACAATTGTTCCATATTTTGCACCAGACTGCTCCCCTCCCCAAATGACGTCCCTGGATGCAAATCTCGTATAGACATGGGGCTGAAATTAGTTCTATTGGAATCCTTGCCCCTAATTATGTATGTTTAGACACCAAGATCATGATTCTAATTAAGTGAACTAGAAGCTGAGATATTGAAAATCTGTATTTCGGTCGGCCATTTTGAAAAATGGCCGCCATTTCCACACAAAAATAATTCTGCGTGGCCCAATATCCATATCTCGTCCTAATACCATGTATAATGTGTGTACCATATTTCATGCTTGTATCACAAAATGCACAATCACTTCATATTTCGGAGCTATGCCGCTGCGCTAGGGTCGTAAATTTGGTGTAGAAAGTGTTTTACTAAATTTCGAATCATTTCCCAATTCGCGACTTTAAAGTTATTACTACAGCACCATTTATGCGCCATGCGGCCATGCCTACCAATAGTAACAATGAAGATGACGATTATGATGGTGATCACGAATATCATGATGCTTGGTTCTGAGTCTTGATGGCTCAAATGAAACCTTCCTCCGAGAAAATAACAATGGGCATAATTTCTTCTGGGTACGGGCCGTGAGCAGGTTACAATAACCTCCAATCCAAAAAGTGGAGAATACGGGTACTTTTCGTCCCCCCACCCCACCCCTACCCATATTACGCATATGTAATTGACTGTGATAATATTATGCAAGCTGAATTTAGTTCTCTGGTTGTTGTCTGTGACACATTTGCTCCTAATGGTGTAACTAGGTTTGTCTTCGTCTGCTATGCACCTTGATTCTCTATAATGTCAGCCGTTGTTTTTGCAGTTTATTCTCGCTCGCTAGTTGGCGTTGCTTATTTCTTTGGCATGGGCCATTTCATTTATCGTTCTTCCTGCCTTTTATGCTGTTGATCGAGATACTTTTCTTTACTTGCTAGAACATTCGTTTGGGATTTCACCAGGTTTGCATCTTACCTCTATATGTATGCGTTCAGTCTGTCTACGTTAAGGAATTTTCCAGGCCCGCAGCGAGGAGTGTTCCTGCGGTGCCATGGAAAAGGGCGCAACTCAAGAGGGAGGAGCACATTTTGAGACGGAATGATTTACTATTAAACTAGAAATTAACTTAACCCTCTTTAGTTACTTTGCATAATGTTACTCAGCCACTGGTCCCTAATGAAATCGAAATACAGACACTTTGTTTCTATTTTCTTTAAACAAACAAATATTCGAGATAACAGATTTTTTCGTTGATCTTTTGGCACACGGCGCAACGTAGCCATATGGCTCTGGACTTAACATCAATGGGGCAAAATATTGAGGTGTGGCTCCCGATGTTTTAACGGGAAAAAGATCGGCAGATAAGGTTATATCCACAAAAGAACAGTTTCATGAAACCCGTCAGTGTTAGTAAGTGGAATCATGATACATGTATTTAACACTTACACTCAGTCCACTTAGCACTTTGGCCAAAACCGAATATTTGCCTCCAATTCTTTCCTCTGCCTACTGACAACCAGCCAACTTTAGATCCGTACTAATGTCTGTTCACGAACCCCACAATTTTGCAATATTTTGGCCAGCTCTACCCAGTGTGATTCTCGTTAACGATAACGAAAATGTTCGTTAACGAAAATAAAATGATTTAGTTAACGATAACTATAACTATAACTAAAAAAAGTCATTAACTATAACTATAACTATAACGAAAATAACACTAACGAAGATTCATCTTTATTTTCGTTAATGCAAAAAATAAAAATAGGACGTGCAATATGGACGATTCGACATAAATTAGAACGAAAAAATGCGATATTTTTATTATGCAATTTGTCAGTTACTTTGGAAACTCGTGTATTCCTGAACCTGAATGCACCCATGCTTCAAAGGCTTTCAAAGCTTTGTGAAAATTGCGAAACAGCGTGTTAATACGCACAATTTTGCGTATAGCCTTAATTATTGTAACTAAGTAGTAACTAAAATTGACTAAAATAAAAATCCATTAACTATAACTGTAACTATAACTAAAAAAAATACTAACTATAACTATAACTATAACTAAAATAAAAACCATTAACTATAACTGTAACTATAACTAAAATAAATTCTGTAAGGAGAATCACACTGGATCTACCTCAGTTAATTTGCCAAATATCTTTTTAAAAGTCTAATCACACTAGCTCCATAATTTTTAATCACTCAGCTTCTGATATGTAGAATTAAAAGGAGGCTTTCAAAAGACAGCGAACATCTCTGTAAATGCAAGTTCACTGCCTTTTTATATCAAATTCAAAGAAATGTTCCAGTTCAGTACTGTATGCCTTTCCCTTTTATTTTAATTGTCGCAGTTTTCTTGAAACACTTAGATATTTATGCAAAATTGAGCAAACGAACTTTCCAGTAGGTCTACGGCTGTTTTCCATACATGTCATGCATCTCACACTATTGCTGTAGGATACGTTTCGTGCCATAGTGTCACATATGAATTTTCAATCTCTGCATAACACACAGAGATTTGAAATCACGAGTAGAGAAGAAATTGCTACACAGTCATCATAATACTTAAAAACTTCAGTAAAACATCAATTGTACTGTTGAAATTAATTAAATCAATACTTTTATTACGCCCGAAGGCAGAAGCAAATGGCTGAATTGTTTCAATCTTTGAGTTACTATTGTCTTAATGCTTAAAAATTGACTGTAATGTAAGATGATGGAATGTCATAGTCAGAAGTTCTTTTGCAACCTTCAGGATTGTCAGTTACAACAGCATCAAACAATTCCAGGTATGGATGAGCCGCTGAACGATTTCCTTGTCCTTCTCCATTTTTCTTGTCCTCGCCATCGTCAGCTTGTTTCTCCGAAGTGGTTTCCAGGGTGGCGAAGACCTTCATATATTTGGAGCCAGAAGGGATGTTCTCTGGTGTTTCGTAAGTATTAATTCTACTATAGACACCCGGTGCAGTGAGATTCTTATGCGTTAGGCCCGAGTACCCTGGTGTTGGCAGAGGACCCTGGCGAGGATTGAAGGAAACTTTGAGGTCAGCGTCGATTACTATTTCGTCTATTGTGTCGTAGTTGTCGCTTGTGGCGTATGGTAGGATGTCGTAGTCTCCATCACGAATTGGCATCTCTGATTTCGCCAAAGCTGCCGTGGCGTATTTTGCTAAAGGAAGAGAAATTCATACAAGATTTTGCAGACCTAATAATGTCTACAATTTGTTACTCTAAACATTGAAAACAGTGGACGTAATATCCTGATTCGTTTTATTCTCACCTGTCACGTATCGTCGATCCACGGCACCCGTCTGTCTATGTGCCTGCATATCTGACTGTCTGTCTGTCTATATGTATGCCTATATGTCTGTCTGTCTGTCTGTCTGTCTACCTGGATGATGTCTGGGAACCGAACATTATATCTGCTGCACCCTTTTTAATATCGTTTCGTATGCTATCTACTAATTTATAAAGCGCCTCTCACAGAATAACTACTCAGAGCGCTCTCAGCACGGAAGCGCCTTTAAAGACCGAGAGGCTGATGGAGAAACTAGTAATTAGTGTAGTAGCCCTTAGTGAGGGGCATGGCCAATCCGGTGTTGGGTCAGAGCAGTCCCAGACCTAGGAACAAAGAGAACAAGCTGATCTGAAAAGCGCAAAGAGCCAAATGAGGATGCAGATAATATAGCGCCTGTACATAGCCTACATTTAGTTGGTTAGAGATACTTCAGTTTGTTTAGGAATAGTCAAGTTGTGGATGTAAAAAAATAAAGATAATTGCAAAGTAAATAGGTTAAATTGAAATCAAAGTGCAAACCATGAATGAAAGGCTACATGTAATTCTGGTTAATTAAAATCCTGAATAAGATATTGCAGATAGATAAACTACTATATTATTATACTAAAAACATAATCAAATGAATCTGCACATCGGTGGATTCTAGGTTATCTTTTTCATTCAACATAAGGCGCAGATTGTGACAAATTTTGTTGAATGTTACCAACTGCAGACCTTTCTTAAATTGTCATAAGGTGAGCATCAATGAAGTCTATGAAAATACAAAGTAATAGTGTTCTGTCGTTGAACTCCTGTGCTCCTGTTTTCGTCTCAGGCGAATGTTGTGTCAACTTAAGCACAACGCCTCATGGAGGTACTTTAATTATATGTAATAGCGTTACATAAGTAACCGAACTGTCATGTAATGGCTGTGCAGAAGGAAGTCATGGCGAGGTGACGCTTTGGGTGGGAGAAGAATAAAGGAACAGAACTGAACGAGCGAGGATCCCGTGATTTTTATATGAATTACACTATATAGAAGAGTGTGAAAGGTTGTTACCTTACAGATTTCCTTAACAGCTCCAATTACGAAAAAAGGAGTTACCCGGAGGCTTAACTTTTGTCTCTCAATTGAGAATTATCTTTAGCTTTCCCCTTTCACGTGAGATTATTTACAGAAGCAAAATATGAAAGGTCAATAGAAAATGCCACGCTCATATTACATTTATATTGCGTTTTGTTTATCTCTAAAGAAGGGCTATAATAATTATTATTATAGTAGGATACTCCAGTCCCACAGATGGTTGTACGGCCAACCCATACCCGAAAAATATGCCTTTACGTCAACCCCGTAAATATTAATCCTATTGACAATGTTCTTGTGAATTGGCTTTTGAATCCAGAAACGGTAATATTGTAGACCTAAGCCAATTTTGAAAGTAACTTAAGTGGCCGGGAAAACGCAAACGGATCTTTAACCAGTGGCAATGCACAGCGTGGTCAGGCATTGAGTGTAACAGTAGTGGCATACACGGATGTATGTTCGTCCATAATTAGGTCAGGGTCAAGAATACTAATTAGCCGGAACTATGAAGCACTCACGAATCACGATGAGGAGCTCTATATTCTCATAATGGCGACCAGGGATTTAAATTGCAATATATAATTATAGTGAATGAAATTGTATCGTATTTTATTGCATCTATAAATTTATAGGGTCCCTCGCAGTGCACACCAACCAGTGCGAGGAACCCAGAGAAAAGAAAGTGGCCTTAAGACACAGAAAACAGGCAACTGAGCCACCAGTTAGCAAGGAGTAACGCGTCGAAGGAGGGAGCTGGGTTCATAGTGCAAGGCCAATGAAGGCAAAGACTCGTGTTTTAGCCATGGTAGTACTTGCTCGCTGGACACAGTGATCATGCCGGTCAACTGAGCGTAGAGAGCAAAGAGAAATGGCAGGCGGATACGGTCACGTAGATACTTGGGCGTTCGGTCGGTATACGACCGGTAGATTAATGAGAGAACCTTGAGTTGAACCCGAGCAATAAGAGGTGCCAATGAAGGTGGTCAAACATGAATGTAGAGAAGTGGGACGAAGCGAGGAAGTCGGTTTATAAGTCTGGCCGCAGCATTTAGAACAGACTGAAGAGGTGAGAGACAAACCTTTGGGAGACCAACCAAGAGAGAATTACAGTAATCAATCCGAGAGCAGGTGAAGTCATGGATAATACAGGTAAAGAAAGAGGAGGAGACCGAGCATCGGATTGCTCTTAGACGCCTCAGGTGGAAGTAAGAAGAAAGTGTAAGATTTGCAATATGTTCAGAAAAGGTAAGGGTGCTGTCCAGGACTACGCCAAGGTCTCGTACACTGGAGTGGAAAGTGAAGGACGGGAATCTCTCTGCAAGAAGAGGGAAATCTAATCTTAAGAAACTGTTGGCGAGTGTCGAACCAGATGAGCTGCATCTTATTTGGATTCAGTGAGAGCCGATTGGAAGACATCAAGAGGTGCAACTCTCTCTCTCTCTCTCTCTCTCTCTCTCTCACACTCTCTCTCTCACACACTCTCTCTCTCTCTCTCTCTCTCTCTCTCTCTCGCATCACTGCGGCCAGTAAGAGCAAGCTGAGCAGCAGAGGGTGGGCCATGGACAAGTGCATGCACATCGTCAGGTGAACAGTTGACGAGTGTTTAGAGAATATGGCTGGACTGTCGGTCTTATATAAGAGATAGAGGAGAGGACCCATGACAGAACCCTGAGGGACACCAAATTTCACCAAGACCCTTAGAGTTCTAGAGTCTCCAACCAGTAGTAGTAGCAGCAGTAGTAGTAGTAGTAGTAGTAGTAGTAGTAGTAGTAGTAGTAGTAGTAGTAGTAGTAGTAGTAGTAGTAGCAGCAGCAGCAGCAGCAGCAGCAGCAGCAGCAGCAGCAGCAGCAGCAGCAGCAACAGCAGTAGTAGTAGTAGTAGTAGTAGTAGTAGAAGTAGCAGTAGTAGTAGCAGTAGTAGCAGCAGTAGTAGTAGCAGTAGTAGTAGCAGTAGTAGTAGCAGTAGTAGTAGCAGTTGTAGTAACAGTTGTAGTAGCAGTAGCAGTAGCAGTAGCAGTAGCAGTAGCAGTAGCAGTAGCAGTAGCAGTGGCAGTAGCAGTAGCAGTAGTAGTAGTAGTTGTAGTTGTAGTTGTAGTAGCAGTAGCAGTAGCAGTAGCAGTAGCAGTTGTAATAATAATAATAATAATAATAATAATAATAATAATAATAATAATAATAATAATAATAATAATAATAATAATAATAATAATAATAATAATAATAATAATAATAATAATAATAATAATAATAATGGAGAACGCCTTCAACTGCCTTTACAGAGACCGATGCTGACCTCCATTAACAAAGAGCTGCCAGAATTAGCAGCATACTGTCACTCGGCATACGCGGAACCCTCAGACCTGAAGTTTGGGGAGTTTAACATCAAATCACAAATGGGTCCACAACAGGGCGACCCACTGGGCCCGTTGCTTTTCAGCATGCCGCTCCAACAAATCCTCAAGGACCTAAACTCACAGTTAGCTTTCGGCTATCTGGACGATGTCACCTTGGGTGGTGGTTCGGAGGTCGTGGCGGCAGACGTCCGGCGTTTTGAGGAGGCAGCTGCTTCGTTGGGCCTTCGGCTCAACAGAAAGAAATGCGAATTGATCGCACACAACAGCCAGTACAGCCAACTGGAACCGTTTGGACAATTTGCCTTCACCACCCCGGAGGATGCTACACTCCTAGGCTCGCCGCTGTTGGAAGGCGCAGCGTTGGAGGCAGCGCTCAATACCCATCATGCGGACCTGGCTTTCGCACTCGGAAGACTGACCTTCATCTCGAGACACGATGCACTTCTGATCCTGAGAATCTCTTTAGGTACTCCGAAACTCCTGTACACGCTCCGAAGTGCACCCTGCGTGGGGCATCAGGGTCTTTGGAAATACGACACCCTGCTCAAGACGGGCCTCGAACAGATCCTCAACATCACACTATCGGAGAATCTGTGGTCTCAGGCCACGCTGCCCATTAAATGTGGCGGACTAGGTATTAGAAGGGTGCCACAGCTGGCACTTCCCGCTTTTTTAGCTTCGGCCGCGGGCACCCTCAGCCTACAGAACGCCATACTTGGGAAGGAGAGCTCGACTCCGTATGGTCCTTTGGAGGCACTGATGATTCAGTGGCGAACCAAGACAGACGTGGACCTGCCAGAGTTGCAACACAGGGCCAGTCAAAACATCTGGGACAGGCCGCTTCTGGAGCGCATCGTGGATGAAATCGGCACATCGCTGCCGAACGCGCTGGACCAGGCGAGACTGAGGGCGGTTTCGGCTCCACACGCGGGCGACTGGCTACTGGCCCTGCCGATAACCTCGTGCGGTCTGAAGTTGGACGACGAAGCTGTGAGGGTTGCGGTGGGCCTGAGGCTGGGGGCAGACCTGTGTGAGCCCCACGCTTGCGCCTGCGGTCAGTGGGTCACGGCGTTGGGTCATCACGGCCTCTCATGTATCAAGGGCTTCGGCCGACAGGCAAGACATGGTGCCATCAATGACGTGGTCTACCGCGCACTCACTAAGGCCGGATACCCGGCAATCAAGGAACCGCCGGGGCTGGTTAGATCGGATGGCAAGAGACCAGACGGCCTTACCTTGATACCATGGAGATCGGGTCGTTGTCTGGTTTGGGATGCCACGATCACGGACACGCTGGCAGCCTCTTACCTTTCCATCACGGCAACAACAGCAGGCGCGGCAGCTGAAGCCGCCGCCACAAGAAAGCAGGCCAAATATCAGGTCCTCAGCAACAACTACGCCTTTGTCCCGTTGGCACTCGAAACATTTGGCCCCATCAATTGCTTAGGCCTTGATTTTATTACTGATCTGGGGCGTAACCTGACCCTAGCAACCGGAGACCCGAGAGAGTCGTCTTTTCTCTTTCAACGACTCTCTATAAACGTCCAACGCTTCAATGCCGTCGCGTTCCGGGGAACCTTTTGGGACAAAACGACTGACAACACCATTCCAGAACAATAATCTTCTCCAGCAGTCTCCGGACTTTTTAGGCCACCTGAGGGATCCTTGATACCTCGGGTAAAAAAAAATAAATAAAAAAAAAAAAAAATAATAATAATAATAATAATAATAATAATAATAATGATAATGATGATGATGATGATGATGACGACGACGACGACGACGATGACGACGACGGCGACGACGACGACGACGACGATGACGATGAGGATGACGATGATAATGATAATGATAATGATAATGATAATGATAATGATAATAATAATAATAATAATAATAATAATAATAATAATAATAATAATAATAATAATAATAATAATAATAATAATAATAATAATAATAATAATAATAATAATAATAATAATAATCTGTTTCTTTTTGTAACTTTTATTTGCACACTCTTTAAGCAAGAACTATGTTCTATATTTTGTATTCATTTTCTAAAAGTACTTCCAAGGTAAGTTTATGATATTTTTGCCTTACACAGAGGCAGAAAATCGTCATTTATTTGTTGATCATTTACGAGGAAAATACATTCTAAATAGCCTAAGAGGAACATAATACCAAAGTATTCATAGCGCCATGACTTGAAAGCTACACAACAAACAAAAGATTTGCGGATGATCCTACTTTGTGCTTTCTTCCGCATTCGACGGAGCAGAATCGTTACCGAAACAATTAACACAAGGAAGGCTGCTGGGATTGTGAATATCACGATCTGGAGGAAGTTAGTTTCTAAATGACGCAAATATCAGATCAAAATCATTAGTATCAAATCCAGATGATGACAAAATAACAGGCAAGTTTGAAAGGCCAAAGGTAACAATTTTTGTTCCATTTTGCTTCAACACAAATTCACTTCGTTTCAGGAATCTTATATAGCACAGCTTCAAGAAACTTACAAAGGTTCTTCCATCCCAAACACGGCAGTAAAAATTAGACTTGAGCAACTTGTAAAATCTAGGCGCACTACCCCTTGGAAGTGGGGGAATCTCTAATGGGAAGTCATTCCAAATGGAGGGCCTTATAATTTGGAAGTCGTGGGGCTGCGAATTAAGGAGCGAGCCCGGGGGACTAAGAGTTCTCCCAGCTGAAGATCGAATGGCTCGACGGCCAGCTGTATAGTGTATCAGAGATTGGACGACAAAGATCACGAAGGTAGGCCAGGGCACAGCCAAGGAGACACCGCTAGACCAATACAGCAGCCCTGTTGAGGATGCGTTGCGGGATACGGAGCCAGCGCAATACATCCCGCATTATACAGAACCAGGAGCATATTCAGGCATGCGGCCAATAAAACTAGCTGAACCTAGGTCAAGGCGCCCAATTAGTCCAAGTGGCAGGCCAACCAGGATCGAACTTCAGTGATCCAGTCTATCAGTAACAAATGACTCTTGATGGATTGGCTTAGGCAATAGCAGTCAAAACATTATCTAATGCATTGATGCCTTAATCATGTTACCTAAGTAGCCTAATTCACATTCAAGCAAAAGCAGCGGTCTTTGAGTTAGGCCTGCTGCGTGTTTATCTATGATTAATTGGCTGACTAGTAAGCCTTTGTGATTACATGCGGGATGTCTTGCATTGGCTCCCTTTGCCGCAGCGGAACACTTACCGGATCTCTGCCTTGGTCTGGCGCTGTCTCGCGGTGTGGCCTCTGTTTACTTACAGGAGCTCTGCTGTTCCACCCTGAGCGTCCAGCGCCGTGGTTCTATCCGCTCATCTAAGCAGGCTGAGCTTCTTGTTCCCCGGTCACGGACCTCTATTATGCAGCGCCGTGCCTTTTCTGTTGCTGGCCCTGCAATCTGGAATTGGCTCCCTGTGGATCTACGTCTAATGCATAGAGCCCTTGCGGCCACGTTCTTCTCTAACCTCAAGTCTGTTCTCTTTAGCCGGGGTCGGGTCGGGAGCGCTTCTGAATAGACAATCTTGAAGGGGCGCTATATAAATATCTTAAATGAATGAATGACTAAGATGAATTTATATGACGAATTTATATATGTATCTGAAAACTTACTTAAGACGTTTGAAGTAACTCACAAAGGTTTACTAACAACGCTCTCTTCGATGTCTCTGATGACTTCGACATTGTTGACCATGCCATTTTACTGCAAAGCCTGGAGGCCTTCTATAACATGAGAGGCCCTCCACTTCTCTGGCTCCGTTCTTACCATACTGGTCGAACTCAAATGGTTATTTACGGTAGCTCTAGAACACCCTTGGTCTTGGTCAAATATGGTGTCCCTCAGGGCTCGTTCCTTGGTCCACTCCTCTGCCTCTTATATAATAATATTCTGTATTGGATAATAATATTATTTATTGAATAATAATAATAATAATAATAATAATAATAAAAATAATGATAATGATGATGATGATGATGATGATGACGACGACGACGACGACGACGACGACGACGACGGCGACGACGACGACGACGACGACGACGATGACGATGAGGATGACGATGATAATGATAATGATAATGATAATGATAATGATAATAATAATAATAATAATAATAATAATAATAATAATAATAATAATAATAATAATAATAATAATAATAATAATAATAATAATAATAATAATAATAATAATAATAATAATAATTATAATTATAATAATAATCTGTTTCTTTTTGTAACTTTTATTTGCTCACTCTTTAAGCAAGAACTATGTTCTATATTTTGTATTCATTTTCTAAAAGTACTTCCAAGGTAAGTTTATGATATTTTTGCCTTACACAGAGGCAGAAAATCGTCATTTATTTGTTGATCATTTACGAGGAAAATACATTCTAAATAGCCTAAGAGGAACATAATACCAAAGTATTCATAGCGCCATGACTTGAAAGCTACACAACAAACAAAAGATTTGCGGATGATCCTACTTTGTGCTTTCTTCCGCATTCGACGGAGCAGAATCGTTACCGAAACAATTAACACAAGGAAGGCTGCTGGGATTGTGAATATCACGATCTGGAGGAAGTTAGTTTCTAAATGACGCAAATATCAGATCAAAATCATTAGTATCAAATCCAGATGATGACAAAATAACAGGCAAGTTTGAAAGGCCAAAGGTAACAATTTTTGTTCCATTTTGCTTCAACACAAATTCACTTCGTTTCAGGAATCTTATATAGCACAGCTTCAAGAAACTTACAAAGGTTCTTCCATCCCAAACACGGCAGTAAAAATTAGACTTGAGCAACTTGTAAAATCTAGGCGCACTACCCCTTGGAAGTGGGGGAATCTCTAATGGGAAGTCATTCCAAATGGAGGGCCTTATAATTTGGAAGTCGTGGGGCTGCGAATTAAGGAGCGAGCCCGGGGGACTAAGAGTTCTCCCAGCTGAAGATCGAATGGCTCGACGGCCAGCTGTATAGTGTATCAGAGATTGGACGACAAAGATCACGAAGGTAGGCCAGGGCACAGCCAAGGAGACACCGCTAGACCAATACAGCAGCCCTGTTGAGGATGCGTTGCGGGATACGGAGCCAGCGCAATACATCCCGCATTATACAGAACCAGGAGCATATTCAGGCATGCGGCCAATAAAACTAGCTGAACCTAGGTCAAGGCGCCCAATTAGTCCAAGTGGCAGGCCAACCAGGATCGAACTTCAGTGATCCAGTCTATCAGTAACAAATGACTCTTGATGGATTGGCTTAGGCAATAGCAGTCAAAACATTATCTAATGCATTGATGCCTTAATCATGTTACCTAAGTAGCCTAATTCACATTCAAGCAAAAGCAGCGGTCTTTGAGTTAGGCCTGCTGCGTGTTTATCTATGATTAATTGGCTGACTAGTAAGCCTTTGTGATTACATGCGGGATGTCTTGCATTGGCTCCCTTTGCCGCAGCGGAACACTTACCGGATCTCTGCCTTGGTCTGGCGCTGTCTCGCGGTGTGGCCTCTGTTTACTTACAGGAGCTCTGCTGTTCCACCCTGAGCGTCCAGCGCCGTGGTTCTATCCGCTCATCTAAGCAGGCTGAGCTTCTTGTTCCCCGGTCACGGACCTCTATTATGCAGCGCCGTGCCTTTTCTGTTGCTGGCCCTGCAATCTGGAATTGGCTCCCTGTGGATCTACGTCTAATGCATAGAGCCCTTGCGGCCACGTTCTTCTCTAACCTCAAGTCTGTTCTCTTTAGCCGGGGTCGGGTCGGGAGCGCTTCTGAATAGACAATCTTGAAGGGGCGCTATATAAATATCTTAAATGAATGAATGACTAAGATGAATTTATATGACGAATTTATATTTGTATCTGAAAACTTACTTAAGACGTTTGAAGTAACTCACAAAGGTTTACTAACAACGCTCTCTTCGATGTCTCTGATGACTTCGACATTGTTGACCATGCCATTTTACTGCAAAGCCTGGAGGCCTTCTATAACATGAGAGGCCCTCCACTTCTCTGGCTCCGTTCTTACCATACTGGTCGAACTCAAATGGTTATTTACGGTAGCTCTAGAACACCCTTGGTCTTGGTCAAATATGGTGTCCCTCAGGGCTCGTTCCTTGGTCCACTCCTCTGCCTCTTATATAATAATATTCTGTATTGGATAATAATATTATTTATTGAATAATAATAATAATAATAATAATAATAATAATAAAAATAATGATAATGATGATGATGATGATGATGATGACGACGACGACGACGACGACGACGACGACGGCGACGACGACGACGACGACGACGACGATGACGATGAGGATGACGATGATAATGATAATGATAATGATAATGATAATGATAATAATAATAATAATAATAATAATAATAATAATAATAATAATAATAATAATAATAATAATAATAATAATAATAATAATAATAATAATAATAATAATAATAATAATAATAATTATAATTATAATAATAATCTGTTTCTTTTTGTAACTTTTATTTGCTCACTCTTTAAGCAAGAACTATGTTCTATATTTTGTATTCATTTTCTAAAAGTACTTCCAAGGTAAGTTTATGATATTTTTGCCTTACACAGAGGCAGAAAATCGTCATTTATTTGTTGATCATTTACGAGGAAAATACATTCTAAATAGCCTAAGAGGAACATAATACCAAAGTATTCATAGCGCCATGACTTGAAAGCTACACAACAAACAAAAGATTTGCGGATGATCCTACTTTGTGCTTTCTTCCGCATTCGACGGAGCAGAATCGTTACCGAAACAATTAACACAAGGAAGGCTGCTGGGATTGTGAATATCACGATCTGGAGGAAGTTAGTTTCTAAATGACGCAAATATCAGATCAAAATCATTAGTATCAAATCCAGATGATGACAAAATAACAGGCAAGTTTGAAAGGCCAAAGGTAACAATTTTTGTTCCATTTTGCTTCAACACAAATTCACTTCGTTTCAGGAATCTTATATAGCACAGCTTCAAGAAACTTACAAAGGTTCTTCCATCCCAAACACGGCAGTAAAAATTAGACTTGAGCAACTTGTAAAATCTAGGCGCACTACCCCTTGGAAGTGGGGGAATCTCTAATGGGAAGTCATTCCAAATGGAGGGCCTTATAATTTGGAAGTCGTGGGGCTGCGAATTAAGGAGCGAGCCCGGGGGACTAAGAGTTCTCCCAGCTGAAGATCGAATGGCTCGACGGCCAGCTGTATAGTGTATCAGAGATTGGACGACAAAGATCACGAAGGTAGGCCAGGGCACAGCCAAGGAGACACCGCTAGACCAATACAGCAGCCCTGTTGAGGATGCGTTGCGGGATACGGAGCCAGCGCAATACATCCCGCATTATACAGAACCAGGAGCATATTCAGGCATGCGGCCAATAAAACTAGCTGAACCTAGGTCAAGGCGCCCAATTAGTCCAAGTGGCAGGCCAACCAGGATCGAACTTCAGTGATCCAGTCTATCAGTAACAAATGACTCTTGATGGATTGGCTTAGGCAATAGCAGTCAAAACATTATCTAATGCATTGATGCCTTAATCATGTTACCTAAGTAGCCTAATTCACATTCAAGCAAAAGCAGCGGTCTTTGAGTTAGGCCTGCTGCGTGTTTATCTATGATTAATTGGCTGACTAGTAAGCCTTTGTGATTACATGCGGGATGTCTTGCATTGGCTCCCTTTGCCGCAGCGGAACACTTACCGGATCTCTGCCTTGGTCTGGCGCTGTCTCGCGGTGTGGCCTCTGTTTACTTACAGGAGCTCTGCTGTTCCACCCTGAGCGTCCAGCGCCGTGGTTCTATCCGCTCATCTAAGCAGGCTGAGCTTCTTGTTCCCCGGTCACGGACCTCTATTATGCAGCGCCGTGCCTTTTCTGTTGCTGGCCCTGCAATCTGGAATTGGCTCCCTGTGGATCTACGTCTAATGCATAGAGCCCTTGCGGCCACGTTCTTCTCTAACCTCAAGTCTGTTCTCTTTAGCCGGGGTCGGGTCGGGAGCGCTTCTGAATAGACAATCTTGAAGGGGCGCTATATAAATATCTTAAATGAATGAATGACTAAGATGAATTTATATGACGAATTTATATTTGTATCTGAAAACTTACTTAAGACGTTTGAAGTAACTCACAAAGGTTTACTAACAACGCTCTCTTCGATGTCTCTGATGACTTCGACATTGTTGACCATGCCATTTTACTGCAAAGCCTGGAGGCCTTCTATAACATGAGAGGCCCTCCACTTCTCTGGCTCCGTTCTTACCATACTGGTCGAACTCAAATGGTTATTTACGGTAGCTCTAGAACACCCTTGGTCTTGGTCAAATATGGTGACCCTCAGGGCTCGTTCCTTGGTCCTCTCCTCTGCCTCTTATATAATAATATTCTGTATTGGATAATAATATTATTTATTGAATAATAATAATAATAATAATAATAATAATAATAATAATAATAATAATAATAATAATAATAATAATAATAATAATATTCTTTATTGAAACAATCCGGTTGACAAACCGCAACCGGTTACAGTGTACAGTTATGCAATTGAAACAGTTCACAAGAACACAAATGACAGAAGACACAAATCTTGACTACTAACAGAACAGAAAGCCTGAAATACACCGAATGACTCTTGTCGAACTGAATGCATCAGCCATATTCTCTAAACACGCGTCAACTGATCACCTCTATGCTGACGATGCATAGGCGCTTGTCCATGGTCCACCCTCTACTGTTCAGGTTGCACTAACTGGCCGCACTGATGCTCTCTCTCTCTCTCTCTCTCTCTCTCTCTCTCTCTCTCTCTCTCTCTCTCTCTCTCTCTCTCTCTCTCTCTCTCTCTCTCTTTCGGCTTGCACCTCTTGATGTCTTCCAATCGGCTCTCACCGAATCCAAATAAGATGTAGCTCATCTGGTTATGCACATGCCAACAGCCTCCTAAGCTTAATTTTCCCCTCCTTTACTTTCCTCTCCAATATTTGAGACCATGGCGTAGTCCTGGACACCACGCTTACCTTTTCTGTACATATTGCCAATCTAACACGTTCCTCTTACTTCCATCTAAGACGTCTTAGAGCAATCCGACGCTCGGTCTCCTCCTATGTCTTTGCCTCTATTGTCCATGCCTTCATCTGCTCTTGGATTGATTACTGTAATTCTCTCATGGTTGGTCTCCCAAAAGTTCGTCTCTCTCCTCTTCAGTCTGTTCTAAATGCTGTAGCCAGACTAATAGCCCAACTTCCTCGCTCATCCGAAAACTCAGCTCTCATGTTTGAGCACCTTCATTGGCACGCTCTAACAAGTATCTACGTGACCTTATCCGTCTGCCGACCTCAGCCACTTCTCTTCGCCCACTACGCTCACTTGACCGGCATGACCTCTTTGTTCCGCGAGCGAGAACTGCTATGACTAAAACGCGAGAATTTGCCCTCATTGACCCTGCATTTTCGGAGTTAGCTTCCCCCTTCGACACTTTCTCTGTTAATTGGTGGGCCAAGTACCTCTTTTAGTTGTCTCAAGACCACTTTCTTTTCTCTGGGTCTCTCGCACTGGGAGAGTTTCTGATTGATGTGCCCTTCGAGAGGCGCCATATAAATTTATAAATTCAATACAATACAACACACAGGCGCTGTAACTCAGCTATCTAACAGATCTTTAAGACTTGCGTATCCAAATAAGCTGAACATGTTTTCTTAGCTATTTGTGTCGGTTAAATTATAATTTAAAATGGAAATAATGTTCCATGATGTCGGCACAATACATTTACATTAGAGGTGTTAGGAAATCGCTGTACGGGAGCGCGGGACAAACAGGTCTCCACATGCTGCAGAGCGCAGTGCTGGTGACTTGTCTTGCTCTATACAGGAACACAGAGCTCTCTGGTGTGCTGTACAACCGAACCGACCATCAGTCCTAGGCTGATCTTGAACGCAATTCGATCCTGAACAGGAAGCCAGTGCAGTGTCACTCTCATATGGTTTGAAACATTAACAGATTGGCCAGGACTAAAGTCGGACTGAAGTTAACGAATTCTGACCTGCAGACGGCCTTACAGGGACAGCGTGGCAAAAAGTCCAGGCGTTTTATGATGACTGAATGAACAATGGTCGCAAAAGCGTCTTGCTTTAAATATTCTGATCTGGTGCAGTTGGTAGCAGCAGGAGAGAGTTGATATGGTCCATGACGGATGGATTTTCGTCCAGGAATAGGCCTACTCCACGATCTCGAACGACGTGTTGTGGATCCGTGAATATCGCCGCCATTATATCCCTGTCCATCTTTGCTCTTCCTTGTCGTCAGTTGAACTCTGCGTCTTAAACGGATTCAACCTTATCCAATTTCAAGACATCCAGTTTGAACTTGGGCAACAATGTCTCACATTTTAGACACACAGCTGAGTGCTTTGAAGGGTGGCATGACTGGTACAACTGAACTTCATCCTGATTTTGGTGAATCCGTGTCCCGAGGGCAGTGATTCTCTGGGTCACGCGAGCTGTGTACAGGATGCACATAATATGTGAACCAAGAACAGAACCATGAGGGACATAGAGGCTCCTCAAAATTACTTTCCTGAGATTAAGGACCATTCGGCTGTATACAGCAATTCAACAACATCCAAAATTGTATCAGAAGTCATTACCGCTCAGTAAAAAGAACTGTAAGGTGGAGTATATTCATAGGGCATGGCATCCCATAGTTGATTCCCTCCATTCAATAGCCTACCTTACTGGACTAGCGTCGCATCAGCGCTCGCTGACATACATTTACCAGTAAACGTGCGACATGATAAAATAATGTCATTTAACTGCAAAATCGAATTTCAAAGTAATCATTTAAAATTGTTAAGTTTTATATCAACGTGCAGCTTATTTGACCGTAGCAAAGCAAACAGTGCTAGAAGTCACAAACCATTGACATTTTAAAGCAAAGTAATGGACATTACTTTCTGATCTGAAGAAAATACTTTGGTGACGCCATTTTCATGAAGAACAAGGCGTCTCATGAATGGCAGGGAAAGCACGCACACATAGTCCGATCACAAGTCTAGACCTGAACGTTTAATTCGTACATAACACACCACTTATTTTCCATAAAGAAACTGAATTGGAAACGAGAAGTACAAGCTTCACCGTTTGTTGGACAGATCTTGTTTGGATCCGTGATCCAGCTTCCATCTCTGCAAAGCAAGTTCTTGACATTCGTGTCGTTGGGACAAAGGACTTGATAACCGTCGCTGGTTCGAACGATGTTTGCACCTTTTGGCAGTGTAAATGGCGGACAAGAAAATCCTAGAATAGAAAATGTTAATAACGCTTTCCTTCAAGACACAATGATGCAAAAATGTAGTCGAAATTGTTTCCTACTTTAAATAACTGACATGAAACGAAAATCACGAAATAAACACAATAACAGTTTTTCACAACTGATATTTTGTAATGTTCAGAAGTGCACACTGAAGCCGAGAAACAGAGCATATCCATAAACATAGTCAGAGATATTAAGTTTCAGCTTATGGAGAAAAACAATAATATTGCTCAAGGCGATAATAGTCGTAAGTATTCTGGACACTCCTGGTCTAGTGTATCGTCACAGTAACTACTTTATCATATTCGTGCAAAATTATTATTAATCAGTAACTTCTATTGAGCAGGTGTCTAATGCACAATGAGTTGATGACGCACCCAACCAAAGCTTTAACAGACCGACATCTAGAAGATTATCCCGTTAAGACAGAGAGACAGCATTCCTGTCCAACAAAGAATCCGTTTCAAATTTGGGTTCATTATTAATAAAACATTGAATGGTGGGATTGATGGCCAACCACAGCATTTAAGATCAGTCTTTATTCCCCTGAGTTATCATTATGCAGCCTTGACATCTGCGCGGGACAAACAGGTCTCCACATGCTGCAGAGCGCAGTGCTGGTGACTTGTCTTGCTCTATACAGGAACACAGAGCTCTCTGGTGTGCTGTACAACCGAACCGACCATCAGTCCTAGGCTGATCTTGAACGCAATTCGATCCTGAACAGGAAGCCAGTGCAGTGTCACTCTCATATGGTTTGAAACATTAACAGATTGGCCAGGACTAAAGTCGGACTGAAGTTAACGAATTCTGACCTGCAGACGGCCTTACAGGGACAGCGTGGCAAAAAGTCCAGGCGTTTTATGATGACTGAATGAACAATGGTCGCAAAAGCGTCTTGCTTTAAATATTCTGATCTGGTGCAGTTGGTAGCAGCAGGAGAGAGTTGATATGGTCCATGACGGATGGATTTTCGTCCAGGAATAGGCCTACTCCACGATCTCGAACGACGTGTTGTGGATCCGTGAATATCGCCGCCATTATATCCCTGTCCATCTTTGCTCTTCCTTGTCGTCAGTTGAACTCTGCGTCTTAAACGGATTCAACCTTATCCAATTTCAAGACATCCAGTTTGAACTTGGGCAACAATGTCTCACATTTTAGACACACAGCTGAGTGCTTTGAAGGGTGGCATGACTGGTACAACTGAACTTCATCCTGATTTTGGTGAATCCGTGTCCCGAGGGCAGTGATTCTCTGGGTCACGCGAGCTGTGTACAGGATGCACATAATATGTGAACCAAGAACAGAACCATGAGGGACATAGAGGCTCCTCAAAATTACTTTCCTGAGATTAAGGACCATTCGGCTGTATACAGCAATTCAACAACATCCAAAATTGTATCAGAAGTCATTACCGCTCAGTAAAAAGAACTGTAAGGTGGAGTATATTCATAGGGCATGGCATCCCATAGTTGATTCCCTCCATTCAATAGCCTACCTTACTGGACTAGCGTCGCATCAGCGCTCGCTGACATACATTTACCAGTAAACGTGCGACATGATAAAATAATGTCATTTAACTGCAAAATCGAATTTCAAAGTAATCATTTAAAATTGTTAAGTTTTATATCAACGTGCAGCTTATTTGACCGTAGCAAAGCAAACAGTGCTAGAAGTCACAAACCATTGACATTTTAAAGCAAAGTAATGGACATTACTTTCTGATCTGAAGAAAATACTTTGGTGACGCCATTTTCATGAAGAACAAGGCGTCTCATGAATGGCAGGGAAAGCACGCACACATAGTCCGATCACAAGTCTAGACCTGAACGTTTAATTCGTACATAACACACCACTTATTTTCCATAAAGAAACTGAATTGGAAACGAGAAGTACAAGCTTCACCGTTTGTTGGACAGATCTTGTTTGGATCCGTGATCCAGCTTCCATCTCTGCAAAGCAAGTTCTTGACATTCGTGTCGTTGGGACAAAGGACTTGATAACCGTCGCTGGTTCGAACGATGTTTGCACCTTTTGGCAGTGTAAATGGCGGACAAGAAAATCCTAGAATAGAAAATGTTAATAACGCTTTCCTTCAAGACACAATGATGCAAAAATGTAGTCGAAATTGTTTCCTACTTTAAATAACTGACATGAAACGAAAATCACGAAATAAACACAATAACAGTTTTTCACAACTGATATTTTGTAATGTTCAGAAGTGCACACTGAAGCCGAGAAACAGAGCATATCCATAAACATAGTCAGAGATATTAAGTTTCAGCTTATGGAGAAAAACAATAATATTGCTCAAGGCGATAATAGTCGTAAGTATTCTGGACACTCCTGGTCTAGTGTATCGTCACAGTAACTACTTTATCATATTCGTGCAAAATTATTATTAATCAGTAACTTCTATTGAGCAGGTGTCTAATGCACAATGAGTTGATGACGCACCCAACCAAAGCTTTAACAGACCGACATCTAGAAGATTATCCCGTTAAGACAGAGAGACAGCATTCCTGTCCAACAAAGAATCCGTTTCAAATTTGGGTTCATTATTAATAAAACATTGAATGGTGGGATTGATGGCCAACCACAGCATTTAAGATCAGTCTTTATTCCCCTGAGTTATCATTATGCAGCCTTGACATCTTGTTATGTACTCTGCAGTATGGTCATACCTTTATATCATGTCTCGGAATTCCGTGTATTATCTGCTGGACTTGTCATTAAAATGTATCAGCTGATTTGAGACTAGACTAGATTAGATTAGAGTGGCACATGAGTTCGGTTGGAAATACTTTCTTTCACCGTCTGCTCTGCCCAGGGGCGTACCCAGGAAAAACCTTTGGAGGGGTTTTAAGTTTTCAGGGGGTTTTCCATTAGAAATGTTCATATTTTTCTAGGTTTTTAGTTTTTAATAACAAGTAATGCATTTATTTGGAGGGAGTTGAACCCGTAAAACCACTCCCTAAATACGCCTATGGATCTGCCTACCGAATGTTTACGGTCGATATATTACTAATACACGTTGCTGATTTGGCAAGGGAGCAGAATTCTAAAAATATTCTCCTCTGCCACGGCGGAGATTTGTGTCTCCTACCTGGCTGTCTAGCCTGCTAGCCATTTGTCATAATATAAAATGAAACAAGGAAATAACTGAAGATAACTTTTGTGTATTGGTTTCTGCTTTCAGTGCGTGCAGTCACTTTCCAAGACCAGCCTCTTGCAAGACTAAAACAACGCTCATCATATATGGAATCGATGTTTCGTTTTGACTGTCAATCAAGCATCAAATTACTTGTTTTAAATTTGACATTCAATAGATGGCATTTAATCATGGACGTTGTTCTACCTGGATCGTTTTTTTGGTCGAATTAAGCGAATTTTCGAATGCTCTTTCCAACGCTTAATAGACCTCCTTTTTAAACCGAATTCTTACCGAAGTCAATTTAACACGATTTTACCTGATTGATTCTGTGCTGGTGTAGCCAAATCACTTATGTGGAGCGATTATTAAACTACACAAGCCATAAGTCGTTGTTCCTTTCAAAAGAAACAGTAGTAAAAGAAAGCCCGCCTTCAGTTTCATGTCTTTAATCAGGAACAGTTTGGCTATATTTTGATGTTGGATAGGCATCTATATAGTTTTTAGAAGTTATATGCTAAATCAGCACCAGACATTTAATGCATTGACTTAGAACATATTAGCAAAATTTACTTTAACTGCCTGAAACTAAAGATTTACAGTATCTCTGATAAATAAGATTCGGGGCTTAACACACGCGATAATTGACTCTTCACGTGATGATGATGATGATGAGGATGATGATGATCATAATAATGATGATAATAATAATAATAATAATAATAATAATAATGATAATAATAATGATAATAATAATAATAATAATAATAATAATAATAATAATAATAATAATAATAATAATAATAATAATAATAATATCACGCCTGTCAAGAAACACACGTGTTCATACCGCTAGCCCTGGAAACGCTAGGTCCCATCAATACCGCTGGCCTCAATTTTATTTCTGACCTGGGTCGCCACCTCACGTTATAACTACGGGTGAACCGAGAGAGACCAGCTACATTTTTCAGAGGATCTCGGTCACAGTACAACGCTTCAACGCCGTAGCATTTAGTGGCACATTTAACAAACCCACGCCCGACATGGATGAGGAGTAGCCGTTCCAGACACATTGCTTTTATAATTTATAAGTCCCTGGGGGAATGAAGTACCTCAGGGCAAAAAAAAAAAAATAATAATAATAATAATAATAATAATAAATAATAATAATAATAACAACAACAATAACAACAATAATAACAATAATAATAATAATAATAATAATAATAATAATAATAATAATAATAATAATTATAATAATAATAATAATAATAATAAAATAATAATAATAATAATTATAATATAATAATAATAATTATAATTATTATATTATTATAATATAATAATAATAATAATAATAATAATAATAATAATAATAATTATAATAATGACAATAACAATAATAACAATAATAACAATAATAATAACAATAATAATAATAATAATAATAATATTATTAATAATTACTATAAACATTACTATAATAATAATAACAATAATAATAATAATAATTACTATAAACATTACTATAATAATAATAATAATAATTATAATAATAATAATAATAATAATAATTATAATAATAATAATAATAACATTAATAATAATAATAAAGTTGGAAAATAATAATTATCGTAATTATTGCCATGGCAGTAACATCTCCGGATATTGTTTGGAATCGCCTGGGCAATAATAATAATAATAATAAAAATAATAATAATAATAATAATAATAATAATAATAATAATAATAATAATAATAATAATAATAATAATAATAATAATAATAATAATAATAATAATAATAATAATAATAACGAATAGCGCAACGAAACTGCTTCATATACTTCGCAGCTGCCCCTGTGCAGACCATCCGGGACTAGTGCAATATGATGCAACCTTGAGATCTGGCCTGAGCAGGGTTATCAATCTACCTCTGTCAGACGATGCATGGCTTCAAGCCTCACTCCCCATTAAGATGGGTGGACTGGGGATCCGATCGGTGACCTCGCTGGCACTTCCCGCCTTTTTGGCATCAGCCGCGAGCACCGACCTGCTCCAGTCCACCATGCTGGGAGAGACGGCCGAGGCCGACCCGCAATGCTTGAAACAGTTGGCCATGTGGATCGGGGCAGGCGCGGAGCGACGCCCAGAGGGCAGTCTCGCCCACAGACAGTCGGCATGGGACAGGCCCCTGATCGACGGAGTCGTCTCTGGCCTGTACGCCAGGCTGTCTGACCCAAAAAATCAGGCACGTCTCAGGGCGGTGTCCGCCCCACATGCAGGGGACTGGCTGCTGGCCCTCCCTGTCACAAGCTGCGGGCTTAGGCTGGACGACGAATCGGTCAGGGTGGCGGCGGGCCTTCGGTTGGGGGTCCCGCTTTGCGAACCACATGGGTGCCCCTGCGGAGCCCCGGTGTTGACGGATGGTCATCATGGGCTCTCCTGCGCACTGGGCCCGGGTCGCTTGCCCCGACATGCCTCTTTGAACGATCTGGTCTTTCGGGGCTTGGTCCGTGCAGGTTATCCGTCCACAAAGGAGCCGGCGGGCCTCGTGAGAACAGACGGCAGGAGACCGGATGGTCTCACCCTCATCCCTTGGCGCGCCGGGCGATGCCTCATCTGGGATGCGACCGTAACAGACACTCTGGCCGCTTCCTACCTGCCTGACACCTCCCAAACGGCCGGCGCGGCAGCCGAGAAGGCGTCGGACCGCAAACTAGACAAATACAGCCAACTGTCCTCCACGTATTTTTTTGTCCCCTTGGCTTTCGAAACACTGGGTCCAATCAACAACGAAGGTCTGACCTTCCTTTCGGACCTGGGAAAAAAGCTAGGCACCGTAACTGGAGACCCAAGGGAGACATCTTTTTTGTTCCAACGAATCTCAATGACGATACAACGTTTTAATGCAGTGGCTTTTGGGGGCACTTTCGCCGGTCAAGAGATAGTTGAGTAGGGCCTTTCCAGACAATTTTCTACAATAGATAATGTTCAAAAAAAATCCTGTATACCTCGGGGCATAAAAAAAATAATAATAATAATAATAATAATAATAATAATAATAATAATAATAATAATAATAATAATAATAATAATAATAATAATAATAATAAATAATAATAATAATAATAATAGAGGTTGCTGGTGCTGCTGCTGAGATCGCAGCAGACAGAAAAACAACCAAATACACTGCCATTTTGCCATCTTACTGCTTTGTGCCCTTGGCCTTTGAAACGCTGGGTCCAATAAACCAAGAAGGCCTTGCTTTAATCAACCTTCTCGGCTACCGACTTGCCCAATCTTCTGGAGACAATAGAGAGACAACTTTTCTTTTCAGCGCTTATCAATGACTATTCAGCGCTTCAACGCAGTTGCTTTTTCTAGCACTTTCCTAACCCACCAATCCATCTGTGAAGATTAGCCATTCCAGAACAACGCCCCCCTAATTTTTGCAATCCTGAGGGATCATATGTACCTCGGGGAAAAAAATAATAAAAAATAAAATAATAATAATAATAATAATAATAATAATAATAATAATAATAACAACAACAACAACACCAATAATTACGATAATTATTATTTCCAAACTTTTCAAACTCTGCTTTGGTTGATACTTCTTCGGCATCCTCCATTGCCTGTGATGGGTAATTGATTAATAAGAAACTAATTGATTACCTTTCTGGAAAGTCACGTGAGGTCATTTCCCTTTCCGGCGTCTTTCCATTTGTATCCAGCGCGATAATGCCTCCAGCAGTAACATACTTTGAAGTCTTGTCTCTACTTAATCATCATGTCTCTAAATCTTTCCCGGTGGACTTCATACCTACCTCACTCATTATGTCCTGCTCTGATGTATTCTTCTACCTTGTTGGTCATTTTGCCAACTTGTCTTTTGCTGAAGGCTGTTTTCCATCACGTTTTATACGTGTCTTAGTCACGCCTTACCTTAAGAAACCTGACTTCCACGTCGACAGCCTCTCAAACCATCTGCAACCTTTTTAAAAAATTCTTTAACGCCTCCTCCTTATACGGATCATGAAGTACATTACTTCACCTCCTAAGTTTTGAAATTTCTGGTGGACTACAATGTACCTCAGGTAAAAACTAACGATGATAATAATAGCAATAGCAACAACAATAAAAACAACGACAAAAATAATAATAGTAGTAACAAGAGACACAATCAAAATAGTGTTTATTATTTTGGTTATTTTCATTACTGAGCCTGTTATTATTGTTGTTATCGTTATTATTATTGTCATTTTTTCTTCAAATAGTCCGCAGAAATAATAACATGTATGGGTTGGCTGCTACTATTATAAGTACTATCGTCATCATTATCATTAGCAGTATCATCATCCGCATTATTATCATTTTCATCAACATCTTCATCCAGTGCTATATGAAAATATCATTATTATTCGTTTGTTCGTCACAATGAATTTACATGGCGACCATGGTGACGATGCCTATTGCTAATTGGCTATACAATTTCTAATTTTAGACAGCGGCTTTATTATTATTATAAGTATCAACGGTTAATTTAAGAAGTTTTTACTTATACTTTCGTTATTTATTACAATAAACTGTTCTGAAAACGGTAAGTGTTCAATGACTTCTTCCAAAAAAGTCTGCAGAGCATAAACCTTGAAGCATGTTTAACATGAGAGCGATATCAGTCTCTGTTGTATGTTGGCTGGTAACAAAGCCGGATGATCAAATAATAGCGCTTTTCTCTTTGTAAATGGAATTACGCATTTGTAAAGAGCCACAGATGAGTGCCTGATGGATGTTCACTACAGTAGCACACAGCACACAGCTGCGGCTGCGCTAATTCACTCCTTCGTCCTCACACGTCTTGACTACTGTAATGGGGTCCTCCTGGGCCTCCTTGAGTTCCGTCTTCATCAGCTTCAGCTCATTCAGAATGCAGCAGCCAGACTTCTGGCTGATCTACCGAGATATTCACACATATCCGACTACATGCGACGTGAGCGCCACTGGCTTCCAGTTGCTGATCGTGTGCAATTCAAAATTGCTACGCTGGTTTGGTAGGCTACGACTGGTACTGCTCCGGACTACATTGCTGAGCTGTGCCTTCCAGTTGGCACTCAAACTGGTCGGCGGGCTCTCCGGTCTGCCTCACGAAATGATTTGATTGTACCCTCGGGTCGAACCAACACCCGTGCTCGTGAGGACTTCTCGATTGCGGCGCCACGGATCTGGAACGCTCTTCCGCCATCTGTGCGTGCTGCACGCGGCTATATAGTTTTCTCTAAACTCTTAAAGACGCAGTTTTCAACTGTTTTATGGCCACGTGTTGAGCACTTCTGAGAGACTCTTAAGTGGCGCTTTATAAATGGTTTGTTACGTTACATTACATTACATTAAATTACAATACCAGGATCAAACGGAATGGTTTTTAAACGTTTGCATAAAAGACGCAAAGAAAGTCCAACTGGTTGTTCGGACACCTATTCCAGATAGATAGAAAAAACCTTTAAAAAATGTATAGAACGGCACCTATTCGTCGTTGAGATAATTATATTATTATTATTACTATTATTATTACTACAACTACTAGTACAAATACTACTACTACGACTACTACCACAACCATCATCATCGCCATCATCATCGTCATCCTCATCATCCTCATCGTCATCATCATCGTCATCGTCATCATCGTCGTCATCGTCGTCATCATCATCATCATCATCGTCGTCATCATCATTATTATTGTCATCACCATCATAATCATCACCATAATCATCATTGATTATCATCACCAATGATCATCATCATCGTTGATCATCATCATCATGATTATCATTATCATCATTATTTTTCTCTCTAATTCATATGTTCGCTGTAAGATTGAAGAAATGTTGGATGCGTTGTTCTTGAATTGCTAGTCTTCCCATATGGTTTTATGGGCGGAAAAGGTGCTACAAAGCAGGTACACTAAGCGCTAGATGTACCTAGATAAGCACTGGAAGAGCTTTTGTCTTCTGATACGGCAAGGCGATAGCCGATGAAGTTGATCAGTGCAAGGCCATCTTGGTTTATTGGACACAGAGTTTCAAAGGCCAAGGGCACAAACTTACTTAGTCCTTCCCGTGCAGGTCTGCACATCGGGCAACTCATCTCCTCCACTCATCTCTGCTCATCGCCAGCTGTTCCGCCTCCTCACAGAAAGGTGGAACAGCTGTCGATGAGCTCCGTCTCAGACTGCCTAGGGAAGTCTGAATCTGTCCCAATCCAGGATAAAGGAGGAGGGTCCTGCGGTGAGCTTGCAACCCACCCGGGTAGAAAATTACTTGTACATAAACCGACCCCAAGGTGCAGACCTTATCATTTAACCTCAGATTATGAAGTTGACATGATGATGACGATGATGATGACGATGATCATGATAATAAAATAATGATAATGTTATTTTGCTTCTATTGAGCTTGGTTTTCGGTACTCTTCGGAGCTGTAAGACCGCTGCACATGCTGCTAGACGCTTTCTGATAGATCTTCCATCAGGGCCACTTATGGTGAAAGTGGATTTTAGCAATGCATTGAATTCAACTGCCTGAGCCGAGTGGGGATGTTAACAGAAATTTCTGAGCACATTCCTCCCATTCTGTCACCTAGCATATAGTGAACCAACTGTGCTCATTTATGGATAATTTTCACTCCTTTCGCAATCTGGCCTCCAACAAGATGATCCGCTTGGCTCTCTCCTTTTTCTTCTTCGCATTCAGCCTCTTCCGTCGAGTCTTCATTCTCCTGTCTGCATAGAATTTCGAGGCGACTTGACCTTATGTGGTTCTGTCACCACCAGGCAATGTCCAAAGTATCATCAGAAAGACTGGTCACATCGGCTTAACACTTAACTTCACAAACTGCGAACTCATGCATTCCGACGAGGCTGACCTGCCGGCACCCTTGGACTACTTTACTGCTAGACCTCCGGGGGACGCATTTCGCCTTTGGGAGCCTCACTCAGCGGGGGTTGCGCTTGAGGTAGCACAGGATAGGCGCTGTTCAGAGCTTTCCCGTTTAACCGACTTAAGTAAACATGATGCAATCCTCCTTGCAGAAGATCCCTCGACTCATCTTATCTCATTCATACTCTCTGCATGCTGCTTTCCGTGCATGGGTCATCCATTTCTTGTCCAGTTTGATTACATAATGCAGGAGGGCCTCGGAAATACCCCAAAGGTCGCTTTTGCTGATTTCACCTGGTACCAAACCACTCTGCCTATCCGAGATGAAGGGGTCTTGGTATATAACGTTTATCCTCGCTGTTAATATCTACCTTTTTGGCTTCAGCCACAGGCACTGTCTCTCTGTAATGTGCCAAATGATTCACTCTTGCTATGGGTTTAGAGCAATGATCAACCGAATCAGGTGTTCTTATCCTAGAAACACCCTTCCGCCACAAACAACCGGCCTGGGATAGACCCTAATAGTGGTCTCCACGACTTCGGATAACCAACCACGAAACCAGAATAAAAGCAGTAACGTCAGAACATTCAGGCGAATGGCTTTTACCACTACGGTCTGAGGTTCGATTATGAGGCCGTCCGCAATCCGCATAGTCACAGGACTACTATCCTAAGAGATTACATGTACCTCGTGTTAAAATAATAATAATAATAATAATAATAATAATAATAATAATCCATTCCGGATATTTTACATTCTAAATAGTTAATATTCTAGTCCCTGAGGGATCCTGTATACCTCGGGGCATAAAAAAAAAAAAAAATAAAAAAAAAAATAATAATAATAATAATAATAACGACATAAATTAAAAGAAGTACTACTGCATTCGATCGCTGTTAATTCGCATTATCATTCTCTAACCAGTTTATCGGATTCAAGATAGTTTTTGATCTTTCACAAACTTTTGAACTTTCTGTCCAATCGTCGCTTTTCTCGCACCGTTTATCTGAGACTTATCATTAACTGATTCATTTGCGAAAGCGTCGAGTGAATTGCATAATTCTGATTGAGATATCCTGATTCTGTTATTCCTTGTAGATGGAGATGTTTACGATTTTTCTCTGCATTGTCATTGGTCATGCTTTTGGTGATCTGCAAGGGATTGAGATTGGTAAGGACGATTTGAAAGCCAGAGAGGATGCGAGAGAGGATCTTTCTTCCTACGTCAAAGAAACAGTTAACCTTGATCAATATCTCCAACAAAAAGACGTTCAAGTGCCTGCCCAACCACGTAGTTCAAACGAAATTGAAACTGATGAAAAACCATGGTCACTTGTGATGAGATCACCTGTAAAGGTGAATTCGTATGAGGTCAAGAAGAGCGGGCAGACGAAGATGTATTTAGAAACACGAGTAGCAGATATCCGATCGTTGTTGAAACATTCTGATCGAAATATCTCTGCTAAGAAAGATTCGATGAAGTTCAGGAGTTTTCCTGTAAAGTCAGCTGCAATGCGTCATACAGGCAAGGACTTCGCAATCAAACCAAGTAGGTCATTTCGAGGGAAACGAGATGCATTGGATGCGTTCAATAGGATGCTGGAACCTGCTTTTGAAGTTCTGCATCCAAAGCCACGTCGAAAAAAACACAGACGCAAAAAGCCACAGAAAAAAGCCAAATCAGGTAATGAGGAACTGATAGACATCCCAGAACCCGGGGAAGAAGATACCGAACCTGTGGATATTCCAGAATCGGGTGAAGCAAGAATAGTTGCTGTTAGTAACAGCGCCATGCGAGCCCTCCTAAATAAACTTCCAGATGTATTGAAAAGCAAGATCTTAACCACTGATGACGCAGAAGATGTCATTTTAGAGAACTACGTTAAATCTCAGAGTGTTCCGGCCAAGACCCTTCATATCTACAACTCGGCGAAGAAGGAGGAGAGAGAGCTTTTGAAGCGATTACTCGCAGATATGCCGATCATTCTGCCAATCTACAAATCAATAAGAAAAGGCGTAGCATGGAATCACACGAGGCTTATCATAGGGCTTAGACAATTTTTTCAGAAGCCTTCTACTGCACTGAAACAGTATGAAGCTTTAAAGAAAGATGAGTTGGCGTCTCTAGACAGTTTTCTTGCGTCTTCAGGTCAAAGTGGAGCTCCGAAAAGTACTGCAGACGCTGCACGAAAGATTGAAGAGGCCGAAGAAGCAGAGAAACGAAAGGACGAAGAAAATACAAAACAGGAAGAAGCAGAAAAACGAAAGATAAAAGAAAGAGATGATGAAGATGAAGAGTACGATGAGGAAGAAGAGGAGGAGGAGGAAGAAGAAGAAGAAGAAGAGTCAGAAGAGGAAGATGAGGAGGAGGAAGAAGACGAAAGCGAAGAGGAAGATATAGAAGAAGAGGAAGAAGAAGAAAAGGAAGAGGACGAAGAAGAAGAAGCCGAGGCAGAAGAAAAAGAAGAAAAAAAAGAAAAAAAAGAAGAGAAAGAAGAAAAAGAAGAAAAGAAAGAAAAAAAAGATAAAGGAGAAAAAAAAGAAAAAGAAGGAAAAGATGAAAAAGGAGAAAAAGTAAAACAACCCCCTAAAGAAAAAGGGTAATTTACTTTTCTTTGTTTTCTCGAGTCTTGCCTCAGGTTATCTTATCACAACGCATCTCGCCTTTGCCGAAACACAATTTGCCATGCTTTATCATTATTATAAACGTCTTCTCATCATTCTTGGCACAGTGGCAACGTTTTAGAAAGAGGAGTGTTCTGATGAAGTCGTAGTCTAAATGATTTAGATGTGAGACAAGAAACTTCAAGTGAGAAGGGTTAATCAGGGTTTCTGCCAGGTAAAAGGACAGAATTACGAAAGATGCAAGAATTAAACTTTATGGCGAGTATGATCTAATAAGTTGCAATGAACGTAGATTAATAAGAGGTCGATGATGTAAGACATAATATCTGCTTGAATCCTTTGACGAAATGCATTGAAACCTGAATCACAGAAATCTTATGGGTTCAGGTTGCTATTATTACATAAATGCAATTTTAACAAGCGTCTTACCTAAGTTTATCAAACCGCTGCAAGCTTATGATATTATCCGGCAGGTAACAATATGGATTGAAACCCCTTGAGCAGAATGAAACCAAAGCTGTAAGTTTTAGCTGCCTCAGATTCAACCAATACGGCGGAACCCTTCGATTAACGCCGCAACGACCCTGCTCCATACCCTTATCCTGGACTACTGCAAATCGATCCTTGAGACTTGTTGAAATTAGTTCGACTCTGTCAGATGTTTAATCCGTCTTGAATTGTGCCACTCGATTTGTTGAGCATTTATTCGGATTCTGTCAAATTTCGGAATATATGAGGTATACACTGTCGTGAAAACTGATGAAATTTAGGATCCTTCTACTGGTCTTAGGTTCCGTCTAAAGGCATAATGGTACTTGAGTTGGTTATGCCGATTGTTGCTCAGTTAAAACGTCAAACGCCTGCATTGACTGTCCGGGTGTATCTTCAGGTCCCTCCATTTCATATATCAGCAGTGTCCTGCATAGGTCTGACTCTGTCTCTAATAGCTCTCCCAAGTTGCATTCTTGTCTGCGATTAAATTGAGTCCAACTTTCTAATTTCATGGACCTATATTTTCATTGTATTGTATTGTATTTGAACACTTGTTATAACGCCTCTACCAGATTGCCCATTCAGAGGCGCTCCCGACTACTGCGCGGACGCTGAATCGGAGTTTCACGCCGAAGCGCATGAGCAATTGCAGTGAAGGACTTGCCCAGGGTCCCTACGCGGCGACTTTGAGGTGGATTCGAACCCGCAACCCTCCAGCTGCAAGGCACCGAACATACCCCTATACCACCGCGCCCCAGTATATTTTTGTTGTGTTGTATTGTGTTGTATTGTACTCCACGTTTATATTGCGACCGAGCCACCCGCAGTAAAGATCCGAGAAATTAATCTCTGATAAACCGACCGACCGGGAAGCGAACCCGGGGCGCCGGCGTGGAGAGCGGGCACCAACCCACTCGGCCACTCAGGATCACTCATATCTCTGCCTCTGTTTCGCCAACGGTTTACCTCCATTCTATCTGATGCTGGTATTAAACCTCTGAAGTAATCCACACTCGGCGTGCGATCCAGGCCAGTGCAATTATGAGTTACAGTGCAAAGCCTTAAAGACCATGTGATATAGCAGGAGAACACCTAAGAAGAAAAAAGGCGTGGTGGTGTAGGGGTATGTTCGGTGCCTTTCAGCCGGAAGGTTGCGGGTTCTAATCCACCTCCAGCCGCCGCGTAGGGACCTTGGGCAAGTCCTTCACTCGCAATTGCTCATACGCTTCGGCGTGAAACTCCGATTCAGTGTCCGCCATGAAGTCATGAGCGCCTCTGAGTATAAATCTTGAAGGGCGCTATAACAAGTGCTCATACATACATACATACATACATACATACATACATACATACATACATACATACATACATACATACATACATACATACATACATACATACATACATACATACATACATACATACGTACATACATACATATACATACATACATGTACGTACATACATACATACATACATACATACATACATACATACATACATACATACATACATACATACATACATACATACATACATACATACATACATACATACTAGGTATAACTGATAAGATGCTCTAGTAAGCAAAGACAGGAGCAGAGTCAATCACCGGGCTCTAATGATTACGCTTTTTGCCGCGTTTGCATGCGCAAACCTCAGACATGCAGGACGTGCAGAAACTAATTTTAGAGAGTCAGTATATATATATATATATATATATATATATATATATATATATATATATATATATATATATATATATATATATATAGACGGCCTAAAGTATATCAGGACACTGCGTGACCTGTCGCGTTCGAGGGACTGCCAAACGGTTAAGTAATCGTTTGGTGTGGACTTCGTCAGAGTACGGATTGATTGATGTACAGTTTGTATATGATGAATTTTAGATCTAATAATAAATATACTCGTTATTTTAAATTAAACTGACAAATCGCAGTGCTATTACGTGAAATAGTAGAAACACATGAAAACAAGTTTTAAAAAGAGTCGATTTTACAACTGTAGCCTATGGAAGTCTGTTCGTCGCCGATTCGTCCTACTGCTGCTCATTTTACCAGCGTCCCCTAGGGAGTGGAAGGCTGAATCAACCTTATGGGGTTGACGGGTATCGAACTCCATGGCGTTCTTATGTTCTTCGTGCCTGTGTATTACCATTCAGCCATCACCTCTCCCAATACCAATATTAAGACTAGCGTAGGCAGGACATGATTATGCTGAAAGGAGGCGCAGTTCGAAGTAATTATGTATGTGCTTTCTATCCAAACTTTTGATCACCTTATAGTTCATAAAACGCTACGTAAGCATGTTTTGTCTTGCGATGCATCTTCACGTCTTCGTGTAGTCTGAATATTTTGTGGTTTAAAAACTCCTAAGATATTGAAGCTTTTGCTGCTGTTTTGGTGGGACACTGTCACTTCTTTTTTGCTACCTGTTATAAGTTGCGACCAGTCAGCTTGATACTGAGAATAAACGAATTTCATTGATTGATTGATTGATTTTTAACGCCCACCTGTTTTGTGTGAAAGTTACAATGATCCAGACGTGACATGTGATGTGAAGCTACTGCTGACTAAGGCCGAAATGAAGGAGATGCTGGACACTCACAATACCGCCCGTCGAAGAGAAAAGGCGTCGGACATGCGCAAACTGGTTAGTGTAATGGCATCTAAGAAGGGATCCATAATGTGGACAATGTATGTGTGTATATGTCTTTGTGTGTATGTATGTATCGTATGTATGTGTCTATACTATAAGTCTGAAAGTTTGTCCTTCTGTTTGTCCAACTGTGTATTTAGGTATAGTATGTATGTATACTATATGAATATGAAAGATACCCCAAAAGGGTAGCCATGTTAAATGGACTTGGAGAAAGGAATGAATATGTTTGTTCTGTATGCATGTATGTAAGTAAGTAGGTCCTATATTCTTTATTATACCAGCTGCTAGACTGCACTCTGGTGTACATGCATCCTAAATACTGCAGGGCCGTAGCAAGCTATAATTGCGCCCTGTGCCACGCGTTAATCTAGCGCGCACCTCCCCCCACCCCGATCAACTTAACCAATAACGACCAAATGAGTTTGTAATCTCACAATAATTATAATATTATAGAACTTTGTCCTTTAAAAAAAGACGAAATGGCTGTGTTCCTATTTCATTATAGGGCCTATGTGCACGAAGTCTTTATAGACCATTAGCTGAATAACTTTATTAAATTTCCCAAAAACATTAAATTTTAGTCACTTTAAGATCGAGAATTCATTTTGCGTTCTTTTGATAATGCAAGATCATCAATAATGTTGTCAAAACAGTATTTCACAATTTTCAGTTTGCTGGAACATCTTTCACATGAAGCAACTGTTGCTAGAATTGTCAAAAATATGCGACGTGAAATTTCAATGTTGGGATAAATGTCTGTCAGTGAGTTAGTAAGTATGGATGATCGATTAATATTTTATATACACTTTATTTGTTGTTATTTAATTTTATTATATTAATTTAATTTATGATGACTATATTTCATAATTCAGGATAAGGCAATTAGTTTAATTATTAATTCATTCCGTCTCAAAATGTGCGCCCCCTCTTGAGTTGCGCCCGGTGCCACGGCACCGCTGGCACATGCCTCGCTACGGCCCTACTAAATAGCAGGGCCGTAACGAGGCTACAGTTGTAAAATCGACATAAATGTCGATGACAATACAGCATTCCAACCATGAGCGTTTTCTCATAGGCCTATTATTGTCATCTGAAGGTGGGACATGGTCATGGAAACGGGGTCGAAGGGTTTATGCTACAGAGTTTTTTGGAGGGAGTAACCTATGCAGAACATGGCCGGATTTCTCAGTGCTGCAGTAAAGAAGGTATGTAAGTATGTGAGTATATAAGTATGTACGTATGAATGTATGTACATGTGCAATTGTACATACCTATACGTGTATATGTACCGTATGTATTCCCTCGATTGTCTTGCCGCCTAGGTCTAAATTTCCTACGAAGGCGTTCGTACCATCTCGTCTTACAAAAGTATTGTTTGCTTGTGTTAACGTAACGCCTCCGGCTACAACTCGTTGCATAAAACCAGAGTCTGTATGTCCAAATTTGTCAACAGGCATGTTTTTTAAATATACGATATTATTTATTAATATAGATCGTTTATAACTTCTTGAAATTTACAGCCATCAGTGCATGTTTTCTTCAGTACGTACAGGCATAAATGACCACAGAACACTTCGTTATCAGGCTGTACTCGTTCGCTGTTATAGTACACCTGACCGCCAAAATACTTTAACAGCTCGGTTGGTGGCGGCAAACCGTAGCTGTCAAAATATATTTTATCCTTAGCGCGCTTAAAAAAGACGACCCAGTGTCGACCTGGGCCATTAGAATCATCAAGATTAAGGATACCGCACTCGTTCCGTCTAGGTTTCTTAGGCAACTCGTCTCGTACGAAAACGCCTCTAAAATTCGGGATATTCAGCTTCTTCGCGGCATCTAATAATTCTAAATTCGTTAACGGTTTATTCGGAAGAACTACACCGCAGACGTCTATGTTTTTCACAGTTGAAGCACTCATTTTATATTTCTTCTAAATGTTTTAGGAAGTAATCCGCTTTCACTTCCTGCATCACGTATAGCCAGCGATCGATTTTGTTCGATTTTTGTAGATTTTTAACCGGTAGCATAGGACGGATATTCATCCAATTCATAGCTTTAAAAAGTTCTTCTTCATCTAACAAATTGAAGGAAGATATAGGTAAAACATGATCTAGATGCCAAACCGATCCATAGTTATCCATAGTCATCCCTTCTTCTAATTGAAATTCGATCCACTTAATAAATATTTCAAAGTTTACGCCAATAAGTTGTAGCATCGCTCGCGATTTCGATTTACCTCTTAATACTTTGTTAAGTCTAGACCTTAGATTTCCAAGTAGTTTAAACTCCGGGTCATTTCGTCTTCGAGCTTTGAAATACTCGTTTTTACAATCTTTACATAGATTATCAAACCCATCTTTATGAGATCTATTTTTTACATATTCGATTACGGGTTTTTCTTTCCTACAACAGCTACAAACCTTTTTATCTTTTATTTCTCTCGTCTTTAGTTGTGAGTATCTTTGCGTAAATTCCTTAACTATGATATTGTTGCATATTTTACAAATAGCGCCATATCCGCTCTTATTTCTTTTATCTTTACAAAATTCGATTAAACTTTTTTCCATCTCGCATTTGGTACATACTTTTATTACTTCCATTTTTATATAAGTATATTTATTCTTTAAGTAGTCTTCAATAAATAATAACCATAAGCCCTCGTATGAATGCCATCCTCCATTATTACTCTTTTATCATCATCAGCTGACAGAGCGATTTTATTAATCTCCTCGGTGTAGATATCGTGGTGGTGGGATCTAATAACGTTCATCTTTCTAGATTGTTCTCGTTTAGTGAACAAGCAGTTTCTATAGCACAGCGGCATAGCTCCGAAATATGAAGTGATTGTGCATTTTGTGATACAAGCATGAAATTTGTTACACACATTATACATGGTATTAGGACGAGATATAGATATTGGGCCACGCTGAATTATTTTTTGTGTGGAAATGGCGGCCATTTTTCAAAATGGCCGACCAAAATAGAAATTTTTCAATATCTCAGCTTCTAGTTCACTTAGAATCATGATCTTGGGGTCTAAACATACATAATTAGGGGCAAGGATGCCAATAGAACTAATTTCAGCCACATATCTACACGAGATTTGCAGCCAGGGACGTCATTTTGGGAGGGGGGGGCAGTCCTCGAGCAAAATATGGAACAATTGCTCATTTACTGATAGAAACATGAAATTTGTTACATATTATGAACATGTCCTAATGGAAAATTGTACCCATAGGGCCATCGCAGTTTTGCCACTGGCCTCAATGGCAGCCATTTTCCAAAATGACCGACCAAAAATAGAAATTTTTCTATATCTCAGCTTCTAGTTCACTTTGAATCGTGATCTTGGAGTCTAAACATACATAAGTAGGGGCAAGAATTCCAATAGAAGAAATTGCAGACACATATCTACACGAGATTTGCGGCCAGTGACGTCATTTGGGGAGAGGGTGGGCTTTCACGCTGAAATTTTTTGTTTAAAACGGCGACCAAAATGATGACAATAGAATTTTTTTAAATTCCTGCAATAGTCTATACATTTTTTTCTTAGAAATCCAGATTACAGCCTTTAAAAGTGTCAATGTTCAAGGTTCAAATAAAAATCAAGTAAAAATCAGGCTTATAAACTTTCAAGGTTCAGTTCACATTTTTGAATTTTGTCTGAAGAGCTCTGTTTTATTGGAGTCAACGCAAAGGAAGCTTGGCCAATTTCCTGGTATGGTAACTTGACCTTCCACACGTCTGCGCACACCTTTGCCACGTTCAATTCTTGCAGTGCTTTTAAAGGAAATCTCTTTCAATCAATCAATCAATCAATCAGAATTTATATAGCGCCCCTTCAAGATCCCTACTCAGAGGCGCTCCCGACCCAGGCCATACGGAAGAATGCAGTCTTCAACAGTTGGTGAAACTGAGAACAGTTTGGAAGGTGTCGTAAATCTAGTGTCCCATACTATATCAACATGTGGAGCACCCTGGAGCTTGCCAAAGATAAACGGAATGAAACTGTGTCTGGCATACTCATCGAAGTTCTTGGAAGCAGCTGGTTTCAACATGTGCACAATAGCAGCGCCGTCCAGAATTATATTGGTTGCAACAGCGGCATCTACCTGGACATGCGACAGATCTTCGAAGCATGCCAGAAGGTCACTTTTAGCACCGAAGCGGAGTCTTCCACCTTCTGAGAGTGCCGGTGGACATGCTTGGTTTTCGTGGCTAAAAACTTCAGCAAGGTTACCCTCCCTTGTCTGGCAACCGATATAAAGATGTGAAAACTGTCCTACATTGTTTTTCAAAGAGGTGACTTGTTGCTTCACTTTGCTTACACCCTTCTGTTTAGGGCTGCCAAAGACCTTCAATTTGTTGCGTGTAATGAAGTCATCAATGGGCTTTGTTCTTTCTACCAAACGCTCTTGAGTGAAAGTCTTGAATTGTTCTTGGCCTATCTTCCTTACATTTCGACAGTTTCGACCGCTTCCGAACCAGCAATTATCTTTGTGTCCAGGACAATGAGATCCGCACTTTCCTCTTCAAATGGGTTGCCAAAGTCTTCTATCACACTGAGAAGTGAATGGACATCATCGGCAAATGCCGTTTGAACATGAGTTGTCTGGTCGTGATGACGTGTGTGAAATCGCGTTTCCTTGTAACTGCAGGCGCTTTGAAATTCTTGTACAACTCTGGCTACTTCTGGTCCTGCCGTCATCCAACGGTGAAGGGCACTTGGATTGTCAGTCAGGCCAACAGCTCCACCATCCCCTTTGATAAGTGCATTGTTCTGTTCGTGTGCCTGATCAATGGCAATTGAGGAGAACACCTTTCTCGTTTTCTGCACAGTAAATTTGCCAGCCTTGAATTCTTTGGTCACATTTGGATGTTTTGTAAACAGTTCAGCCATATCTCTCAGATGAACAGGTATCCATCTGGCATAGTTGGTGTGGTCCAGGGCAGGAAACCATGGAGTCCGTACAGTTAGTGCCTCTAGATACATATCAAATGACGCCTGGTGCAAAGATCGTACATATACAATTACCAGGAGCTCAAGTTCTAACACAATTGCCCAGTATACTGAAACTAAGGACAAGCAAGTTCTCTGCGTCGACACCAGTCTTGGAAGTTTTCGCTACCTACTGAATGAACTGAATGCATTTGCGATCTGCGATCATATGCCCGTTGTTGTAAGATGTACAGAGCAGCTGCTGTAACTTGATGAGCTCGTCTGGTTCGTGTCATGTGAGCTGCTCTCGAGAATGAATCGGCTGTCCCTGGCGTTGCAATCTTCGCTTGAACTAGGGCTTGGACCCAACCACTACCTTGCAACCAGTCTCCTAATGTCTTCAAAGCTGCCATTTCAATATGGAGACCACCAAACATCACTACTAATCCGTCTTCAACGTATCTCTCAGGCCACTTCCACTGAATCCGCTTGGCCAAAGCAAACAGGGGCTGGTCAACGGTGATTATTCGAGTCTGTCCCGGATTCAGATGATTAACACAATCCCTCACAATATCCATTGAATGACGGATCATGGCGATTGAGTGCGCTTCCTCAATGAACATTGGAAGCAGAACAGTTGAACAGATGACTGGAGAACCTGATGGCTGGCGGCTAGCATGAAAAGCAGCCCAATACATATTTTCTTCACGACCTGCAAATAGTTGGTGTCCTGCAAGTGCAAGGATTGGGTAAAGAGATGTTCGTGCAGGAAGCACTCACTTCCATGTACTGCTTGGTGTCTGTGAGGGCAACTGTTCAACACGCAGTGATTCTTAGATGAATACATACCGGTACATTTAATTTCAACAGTTTCAAATGTAACCTTGATTTGGAAGAAATATGTTGGAGACAATTTGAAAAGAAAAAATTCAAAAATTTGAACTGAACCTTGAAAGTTTATAAGCCTAATTTTTACTTGATTTTTTATTTGAACCTTGAACATTGACACTTTTAAAGGCTGTAATCTGGATTTCTAAGAAAAAATGTATAGACTATTGCTGGAAAAAATTTCAAAAATTCTATTGTCATCATTTTGGTCGCCGTTTTAAACAAAATTTCAGCGTGACAGCCCACACCCCCCCCAAATGACGTCACTGGCCGCAAATCTCGTGTAGATATGTGTCTGCAATTTCTTCTATTGGAATTCTTGCCCCTACTTATGTATGTTTAGACTCCAAGATCACGATTCAAAGTGAACTAGAAGCTGAGATATAGAAAAATTTCTATTTTTGGTCGGCCATTTTGGAAAATGGCTGCCATTGAGGCCAGTGGCAAAACTGCGATGGCCCTATGGGTACAATTTTCCATTAGGACATGTTCATAATATGTAACAAATTTCATGTTTCTATCAGTAAATGAGCAATTGTTCCATATTTTGCTCAAGGACTGCCCCCCCACTCCAAAAATGACGTCCCTGGCTGCAAATCTCGTGTAGACATGTGGATGAAATTAGTTCTATTGGCATCCTTGCCCCTAATTATGTATGTTTAGACCCCAAGATCATGATTCTAAGTGAACTAGAAGCTGAGATATTGAAAAATTTCTATTTTGGTCGGCCATTTTGAAAAATGGCCGCCATTTCCACACAAAAAATAATTCAGCGTGGCCCAATATCTATATCTCGTCCTAATACCATGATTCGTTCCATAGTCTTACCAAACACGCTATTGTTCATCAGTTTGAAAAAGTCCTTCTCGAAATCATTAGTAGCCTTCGTTCGCAAGTCGGTATTGAGATCGATATACTCTTTCAACCAAGTACTTTCTTCGAATCGTATCCCTCTATGAATTTTCGTTATCTTCAATCCGAGACTTTCGTACAGTTTTAAATTTTCGTAGTGTACTACATACTTTTGTTTATCGTTTAAGTTTGGAATTAGTTTTGCCACATCCGATCCATCGGGTATTAGACTCTCGGGAGCGAGTGGATAATCGTTATGAAGATCGTGCAACTCTTCTGGATATTCTAAATCGACTTCTAAGATACAAGGCATACTCCTCCAATTATTAAGCTCTTTATCATTCATCCATTCAAACCCTCGAGTCGGTAACGGTTTGCTCATCGCCCATCCGTATAAATTATTAGCGTCTAGGTATGTAATAAACGACGAGGGTTTACTACTGTCGAATGCTTCTCCCATATACTCGTTGTTCGCTCTCGCGTATCGATGTGAAATCGTACTGACCCCTCCTCTGGTTCCACGCTTAATCATGAGTAACATGTCGTAATCACTCATCAACTCCAACTCTACTTTAGTTATCTTCAACGCCGCGTCCCATGCTAGACCGGGAGAAGTGAAATACCACGCCGGATCTAGTCCGTAGTTGCTCGTGCAAACGTCTCTAAAGTTTTCGAATACATCGGCTAATAACAACACGTCTGAAATATTATACAATTCATGGTATTCTCGTAGCGTCTTACAACGAAATTCTGTCCATACCGTTTTAGCATGGGTGTAATCTTCGTCGCTAATGTCTGAGTCGTTTAGTTTAGAATAGAATGCGGATTTGGGAGGCAGTTCGGTTGCGTTCAATCTTTCAACGGACTCGGCGAATTCGTATGGGTACACACCTTTTCTTAGTAAAAGATCTAACTTCCTACCTTTATAAAACTCGCCTAGATTCTTACACTGTTCTTTACGAAGGTTTTTAGATAGCGCGTCGAGACTCGAGGGCATGAATCTAAAACTATCTATAAAGCGTAGTTCGCGTTTGACTGTTATCTCTTTTCCCTCTTTTACAAACTTGTCGACAACGACCTCTCTGCTAAACGATATATATTTTTCTTCGTTACACGGAATGCAATTAATTCTTTCACCATTCTCACCTCGCAGTCTTTTAATGAATAAATGACTATCGTAACAGGATAAGTTATGAAACACGACTGGGAAAAACTTGGGAATTTTATAGCTTAAATTACAACTGTTATGAGCCGCGCCTCTAAATTTTCCAGTAAGATGGCAGTGATCTCTAACACGATCTGTCCCCAACTCGTCTCCACAGATATGGCAACTAGTAGCTTCATCGAAACATTTCTTCTCAGTTACACCGAATATCATTCGTTTGGGAAATTTAAACTGGTTATATATTTGTTTTATATTTGCCTCTAGAGTATCTACGAATATCTGAGCTACATCGTCGTCTTCGCTCTCAGCCGTGTACGTTACAGGGTCTTGTGAATATACGCTGTCGTTGAAACACTTTATATAATAACAAAACGAACTAGGAATGTGCTTCTGATATTGTTTGGTGTATGATACTGCCGGATTCGGTTGACACGAGTCTATAGGCTTAATGAACGATTCGAAATCGGCGAAGACGATAAAGGGAACTCTCATGGATTTGAAATAATGTTTAAAATTTAGTATGGTTCCTGGTTCGGGAAGAACTATTCGTTGGGCGTTTTCCTGTGAACAGTACTCGGTATGCTTAGTAAGGTATTCTATTCGTGTATAACCAGTTAAACATCGTCTACAATAATGCTTCGAACTATGGTTCTGTTCCGTTCGTGTCGCCATCAATCTGTTAAAGTTCTTAATCAGGCAATAATGTTTCTTATCCCCGCCGGAAATAAGCAATAAGTCAACGACCGGCGCATTAACGTCTTGCTGTTTCGACACGTAAATTGGGAATATTACTGTTTCATACCCGAATACGTTAACGCTGACATTATTATTTCTCTCAAATTTACTTATTACATTTCCATCGGTTGCAACTGGGAATTCAATCCCACTCCAATCGAGTTTCTTCGATTGATCAATTAATTCTCTTGTGATTCTATGCGGGTTGTCTTCTGTTGGATTTAGCGCTCTAGTGACGCACCATTTAAAACATTCTTCGTCGTTATTTTTCAGGTTTATAATTGCCTTTTTACTAGCAAGTTCTGCGGGTAATGGAATGAAAGAACTACCTTTCAGCGGTTTGTATATTACCGTATTGATATCTAATTTGACTACAGCCCTAAATCTCCAATTACTCCCACGCATTTGAAAACTAGCCATCGACTCCATGAGTTTATCTTTAGCTTTGTTATATATTTCATTCACGTCGGTAGATTCTAGAACGACCTCCGTCAACGAACGAAATGGTATATCATCGGAATCTTCTTCTCCGGTTTTAATATTTACACGCCCCATAGTACAAGTGAGAACTAAATTGGTCTTTATTTGTCGATTCTGAGAGAGTAGGCTAACTACTCGCGACTCTACGGCTTTAAGAAAAGACTCAGTATCGATTCCGTCAATTCCATCGATCGTGTGTTGTTTGGTAAATCCCTTAATAGCCGACGCAGTCTCTCGAATCTCAAACTTATTTTTATTTATTTTGCTAAAAATACTCGAAATCTTTGACTTCAACGATTCCAATTTTTCATTAACGGGTTTCTTTTCTCGAGGAGCTGCGTAATTAACCAACCAATCCGCAAAAGAATTAATTTTCGACCTTACCTTGTTCTTTACTTCAGTCAAAACATTATTAAAACGAGATTTCCAAGGAGGCGTATACTTAACCGGAACAAGCGTTGGAACTTTGATGTCTGGAACTGGAGCGTCTAGAGGGTTGTTTTCACCTCCGGTCTTAACACAGTGCTCAAGCCTCGACGATACGAGTGCTATGAGATCCGCTTTTCGCAGTCTTGAATATCTAACCAAGCCACTCTCTTTGGCAATATTTCGTAATTGTTTTACTGTTTTCGTTGTGCAATCCATTTTAAATACAGAAGATTTTTCTTTAAGCTCTTTCGCGAAACCAGATTTCGTATTCATGTTTGCGTAGTCTGCGTTATATGCGGAATTTGTTTTTCGCATGAGCTTATATAGGCCTATGATAGTGACCTATGGAATTGTCCCAACGATTACGCTAATGACTAGACGGCGCGTGATCGTAAATCTCCTTAAGGCAAACGATGTACAATACTACAGGATATTACGCGATGACACAACGGCGCGCGATGTTATTCGAGGATTGCCTCTCAACGCCTACGCTTTATTAACTCATCTATCGATACTATGGGAATGTCCCCAACGATTACGCCTATGACTCATACGATCGATACCGCGGGAATCGTCTCAGCTATTACGTCGTGTCTGCAGCGCGTTCGATCTTTTAGAAACCTTGGGAATTTCCGATAGTTTAAAGAAGCGGCTATTAGTACGCGTGGGCGTGTGATTATTAATAACCTAGGTTATGGTGCAATACGTAAAATCTAACCTAGGTTATGGGAGAATCACATTTATTTATGTAGCGCAAGTGTAATGTTCCAACCGCCGATTATTTACACTACTTGTATGAAACTACTAATTTAAATAATCTAACATTGCGTGATGCAAAGACTTTTGAATCTATGAAAAAGTACGCAGTGAAGAAGGCTACACATGCAGAATAAGATCCAATATTATTCATTACGATTGTGAGGTGTTCCGTAGTCGAGTGGTTAGCGTGCTGGAATGTAAGTTGAACGGTTTTAGGTTCGAATACCACTAGGGCAGAATATTTTTCTTATGTTATCCCCGTTATTTTTGGACATTTGAAAACTTACCTATTTCCCTGGGTCTGGATTTTGGAGTGCTTATTAGTAGTTACCTTGGTTAGGGTAAGGTTAGGCGTCGTGAGGGTCGGTTAGGGTCAGGTTAGGGTTAGTGTTGTCATTAAAAAACATGGTACCATCCTAGCACCATGCCAAAGATACCGTAAAACGCCAGTAAACTTACGCATCCCGATACTAAATGTTTTCCACCTTAGCGTAATAAAGCCTAAATTAAGGTTCTCTGTCAATTTTCCGTTTTGACGGACTGCTAGTATTCGAAATTTGAGGGCCGCCTTTCTCTCTGGAGTCACGCAAGACTGGCGGCCCGCTAGTATTGGAAACTTGCGGACCGCCTGGCGGCCCGCTAGTCACAGCCTTTCCATTAAGTATAAGAATTCTAAGACAAGTGCATATTTAAATGTGATTTTATTTCCCCGCAAAAGGGAAACCTTCCCAATCAAATCGCATCTAATATAAATCCACTTCCGCATGGCGTTTAAGAGACAATGAATTACGGATATGGTGATTAGAGATGCCACACTACGAGGGTAAAATAAATACGTCGCTAATATCTTCAGTTCTAATCCTTTAAACCAGTTTGTATAGGTCAATTCGAAAAATAGAAGTCCTCCCAAAAACATTTTCACGTTTTAAATAAATATACCCATGCATAAAACATTTTTTACCGATTATAACTCTGTAAAGATATTTCAGCGAAGGAAACGCCGCAATCAGTAGGCCTATTTCGATCTTAACTGCATGGAACATGAGCGTGTATTTCAATTCACATGGCGAGTTTGCTATGTAAGACATGTTGATATGGCAAGTTGATTAGACGAACAGTAAGCGACATGGAAATCGTTTCAGGCAACGAGAAACTGTCTTTAATAACAACGACCAAGAGGTACAAGCTAAGCATCGAACTGGAGGACTTCTTGGGAGAGAAGCGTTACGCTGTGTATTCGACGTTTTCCGTCAGACCATCAACGGATAAATACCGCCTGACTGTAGGAGGATATTCCGGAAATGCAGGTATAACCATGAGCAGAATCAACACCTGCATTTCAGTGCGACTCAATCTTCTTTAGTGTCTGTCAATCTGTATGTCTGTTTTTCGTAAGTCTGTCTGTATTCATTATCTTTGTGTGTCTCTGTCCTTCCTTTTGTTTGTGTTTGTGTCTTTCTCTGTCTCCTCCTCGTCATAGGTGCATTTGCCTTTAAATTGTGATATGAATGAATTTAGTCATTTAGGTCTACTTATTATTCGATCAGTTACTAAAAACTTCAAGGTTGGTCTTTGTATGAAATATTTTATTTTTCACAACTGTTATTAATATGTTGGGACACTGTAGTAGAATATAAATTCAATTTAGAACTTTAATGAAATAACAGAGTTTGTCCTTCCTTAGAATGAACAATTCTTTAGAAATCGAAAAAATTGAATGGGTAGCCGAAATTGGTAATTCTTTCAGATCAGTGGAGTAGGCCTATTTATCTGCTATTGATGTTTCCAAATATAGATGCATTTATGCGCATAGCATCAAGAGTTTAATTAAGCGTCATTCAAGAACCTTTGACACTTACCTACATAGCATTATTACATATAAACTCAAGTATATGGATACACACATGCGCAAATACGGACATGCCTAAGTACATACTTAAGAACGTACATGGGTGTACATATACTAACAGTACTTCATACTTGTGTGATACCAGATCTTTAAAGGAATATTCTACCCACAACATATTCACATCACAAGGCGTGTGACAGTCCAGTTTGTAACAAAAGTGAATATATATAATGATTCATATTCTTATCTTACCATTTCATCTGGTGCTCAGGAGACAGCTTTACCTACCACAATAACATGATGTTCAGCACAAAGGACGCAGACAACGATGCAGGAGGCAGTCACTGCGCTCAACTGCATCCAGGAGGTTGGTGGTTTCACAGTTGCCTCTATTCCAATCTGAATGGCCTCTATCTTGGAGGTTCCCATACACAGGGATATAAAGGCATTTACTGGCGCAACTGGAAAGGAGTCTACTATTCGATGAAAGCCACCGAAATGAAAATTACCGCCTGGTAATAGTTAATGTGGCTCGAAGCGATTCATTGTAGAGGTTGTTGATTCCATGCACCATAACAACCCAGCTTCGTATTTTTCTCTCAATGCACTTCTTCTACTGATTCTTATCTAAAATCAGTTCATTTAAACTTAGAATTCGTGATTTCTCTTAATAGAAAAATTGTGATTTTTGTCTAATGCCTAATGGCTGACAATTATACATTTTACATCTATGATTCTAAAAATAAACCTAGTTACGTCGTACAATTTGATTTTACTCTGAAGAAATCTGTTAATGTGTGACACTTTTAAGACTTTGTCAGTCTGGAATTGAGTGGAGTAATTGTTTTGTAAATCTGATTAGTGACTTCTATGATTATTTTCGCGAAATCAGTTAAGCTAAGCTTTGAATTCATGATTTCTCTGTTTATAAACATTCTGATTTAGTTCAAAGGTTGGCAATTGTCTGGCTAAGTGTATGATTTAAACAATAAAGCTAGTTAAGTTGCAGTATTTGTGTTTTCGATGAAAAATCTGTTAATGAATGGATGAGTGGAATCATAATTTTGTAATTGTAATTATCAACTTATTTTGCGCCGGTGTTTAATCCAAAAGGCATTAACAGATGGAGCAATAGAACCAAATCGTATCCGTCTGTTTCCAAGAGGTCAGTTGCCTAAGGCACAGAGGCAACTTATGCTGGATATGCAATTTGAAAACTGTGAGTCTTAAGCTGTGAACGAAAATAATAGCATAAACAATCGAGAAGAAACATATTGGGATAGACAGGAAGAGCTGTTCCCATCATCTAGGTCCAGCAACCAAATCAGTTCGTTCACAATTAACAGTTCTAGTTTTAGTTATGTGCACCAGAGAAACATAGTCAGAAGTTAAGGGTCAGAATTACGATGAATTACGTGGAAATTAGAATTGATTTTGAATATTGTGGATGGCCAATGTTCAATGTGTTACAAAATACTGGAAGGCATGCAGGTGGAGCAGATTGGAAAAGTGAACTTACAATGCGTGGCAGGAGATGCCATTCCTGCAAAGCTAGTGAAAGTTGATGTAAGGCTGTGTTGTAACGATGTGGAAGAAGAGGTAATTCCGCATAAAGTCAAATGTTCACTTACACCTTATGTGACATTGATGTGTGCTAGTATTGCAAAAATGGGAAGCACAGAAAGATTCTTGTTGCATCCAGAAATCATTGCAGAACTAAAAGCCGTGCCACAAGTGAAAATGATACAAGGAGATGTGCAAGCGAATGTAACGACGAGATTGCAGAGTCAGCGAAAGAAAGTGATAGAAGTCGAAGAGGAAAGTGAAACTGAAAGTTCAAGTGAAGAGGAAAACGAAAGCGATGATCAACAAAGTTTAATGCAAGACGGTATAACAGCAGAGATGAGTGAACAAGAGATGGCTGCATGCAAGAATGGTAATCTAAATGAAACGAAAGAGGATAATGAATGTGATGTGGAGATAGCAGATTTGTTTGAAGAAAATGAAAGAAGAAAGAACAACAGATGCAGATTGCAGACGCAAAGAAATTCGAAGAACAGCAGAGACAAGACGAATCATTGAAAGCATGGTGGAATTTAGCGCCAGATAAAGAATCTGAATTCTGCGTGGTAAATGTCTTACTGTACAAGAGATATCGAATATTAGAGCAAACGATATATCATGTCAATTAAAGGCAAGAAGTTTGGTGATGGACAGGGTTCCTATCACTCCAATTCCAAGAGAAGATGTAGCCTTTAGAAGAATTACAATGGATTGTGTAGGACCAATCGAGCCAGCATCTGCTGCAGGTCACAAGTACTGTTTATGTATTGTCGATTCTTGCACCAGATGGCCTACAGTGTTTCTGTTGAAATCATTAACTGCAAAAGCTGTGTGTGATGCTTTGATGGAGTTGTTTATGAACGTTGGTGTACCT